>CM019073.1:107884085-108329922 GCA_009667805.1 Leptobrachium leishanense | reverse complement strand
ACAAAGAGGACCAAAATTGCGCAGTATGACAGCACCCAAGATGAGAGCAATTTATATTGGTATTTAACTCACATTCTTGGGAGCCTACAACCGGCTCTTAGGAATAAAGCGTGCAGGGACTTTACATCAGGTGCCCATAGACCCTCCGATATATTCCTCCAGGATTCGCCAAAGGAGAAATACTTTGCTGTTCATAAGATGTGGACTTCTACTTGTGACAGTCAGCTTGGAGCTCCAAGCCAGAAGTACGCAGATCGTAGGAGAAAAGCAGCTCCTGAGTAGGCACCCAGGGACAAGGTACTGCTGTCCACTGCTCATCTTCGACTGGATTGTCCCTCAAAGAAGCTCGGTCCTCGTTACATTGGCCCGTTCCAGGTCCTCAAAATGGTGACCTCTGTGACCGCCCGTTTAACTCTTCCTCCATCCCACAGAATCCATCCGGTCTTTCACGTCTCCCTCCTGAAGCCTTGGCATGAGAATCCCTTCCCAGGTCCGACCACCAAGCCGTCTACTCCTGTGTCCTTGTCTGGAGAGGAGGAATACGAGGTCTCGCAAATTCTGGATTCTCAACTTTGTTACGGCAGATTGGAGTATCTGGTATACTGGAAAGGATGCGGCCCTGAAGAACGATCCTGGGAACCGGTTGCCAACATCCATGCACCAGTAAAGGTCCGTGCCTTTCATCTTCGTTATCCTTCCAAGCCCTCTATTGGGCGAGCCCGGGGATCGCGCCTTGGTGGGTGGTCCTGTAATGCCCCCGGGATTTCACTGCCCTCGAACAGGCACCGAACAGGCACCGTATGTGCAGGCAATTCGCCAACATTTGGCGAACTGCCTGCTCTCTAAATAGCCGAATGGCCAAGAAAGGTAAGCGTACGCTGAATTTCAGTGTTCGGTTACCTTTCGGCCCAAATTCAGAGCTCTTTGTAATGCCCCGCTCCGCGGCCCGCTCCCTGCCCGGACCGCCATGCTGGGACACACGCCATACGCACCCGAGGTCCCTCGTGGCACACTGCTCCTTCCTTTCGGACCACAAGATGGAGGAGAGAACTTGCGGTACGCCCAACGCCGCCGAAAGGATCCGAATGCCGGGATACGAAACGTGCATGCGCGATCGCATGCCTCCCTAAGAACCGAAACTCCTGGTACTCTCCTGGAGATCCTCACATTCCTCCCATTGACCTATCAAGAGCCCAGGTACCCCGGTTCCGCCCACGAGTTCCAGGTGAAAGATATTCCTACGATTCCCTGTGCCCTGTTTAAACCCGTCGCCTTTCTCAGCTCATTACCAGGTTATACTGCGACTCTCCGCTACTGTTTCCCAGTGTTTCCCGGCATTCCTGTTCCATTCTGTTGCCTTCTCTGATCTTCTGACCACCGACCCAGATTGCCTCATCGACTACGTTGCCTTCTTCTGCCCACCGACCCGGCTTGCCTCATCGACTACATTGCCATCTTCTGCCCACCGACCCGGATTGCCTCATTGACTACGTTGCCTTCTTCTGCCTACTGATCAGGCTTGCCTCATCAACTAAGTTGCCTTCTTCTGCCCTCCGACCCGGATTGCCTCATTGACAACTTTGCCTTTTTCTACCCACCGACCCAGCTTGCCTCATCGACTACGTTGCTTTCTTCTGCCCACCGACCCGGAGTGCCTCATCGACTACGTTGCCTTTTTCTGTCCACCGACCCGGATTGCCTCATCGACCACGTTATCTTCTTCTACCACCGTAGGTATAACCTGTTGTTCTGGACTTTATATTTCTTTCCATTGATACATGAGAAGACCACCTTAGTTACAGCCTGTTGTTCTGGACTTTGTATTTCGATTACTTTCTCACTAAACCTTGTTGATTGAAACGTGGTCTCCTGGTCTCCTTGCTCCGACGGCTTGCCATCGGGTTCCATACTTACACCTCTATACAGGGGTTCCAGCTCCTGCATCACACTCTCTGAATAACCCTGATAATCTTCGAATCTTTTATAATCTTGGAAGAGTGAACATAATTAGAAGCAAACGTAATAATTGTATCTTCACTTACCATTAAGCGTGGGATTATTCACCAGAGTTATAGTAGGTCGTTCTGGTGAGTTCTGACTCACTCCTCCTGAGGAAAATAGCACATAAAAGTGAATCCATTATTAAAACAATGTTTTGTTTGCACGGACAGTGAATCACAAACCTCATGACATAATAGTGCACTGAATAATTTTTTTTCCTGCTCAGCTATTTTGATAGCTAGGAGTGCATGGAACAAGTTAACCAGTTGTGGAATTATCCACCACGCCGATAATTCGAATACCAGAAGTTAAGTTCAGAAATGCAATTTAAAGAGAAATGAATAAAATGTGGACTTTTTACTGCCTGACGAAGCCAGGTTGCACTTGTGAAACACGTCTCAGAATCTTTCATATTTTGTATGGTTTTATAAATAGATTTTTATGGTTTTATTTTATAATTTATTATTTTATTAGAAATAAATTTTATACTACTTTCACAAAGTGGAGTCTCCAGTAACCTGTATTGAGGACAAAAGGATCAAAGAGGAGGTTATAACGTCTCTTCCTCCCAGCGCTCTACCACAAGCAGATGATGCAGAGGAGAGAGGTGGCACGCAGGACCCAGCCCCAGGTTCACGACGGTGAATCGAAGGGGGGGCCTTTAATGAAATGAAGAGTGTGGGGGGTGTTTAATGAAGGAGTGGGGGTGTTTAATGAAATGAAGGAGTGGGGGTGTTTAATGAAATGAAGAGTGGGGTGTTTAATGAAGAGGGGATGTTTAATGAAATGAAGAGTGGGGATTAATGATATGAGTGGGGGGTTTAATGAGATGCGTGGGGGTGTTTAATGACATGAAGAGTGGGGGGTTTAATGAGATGAGTGGGGGGGGTGTTTAATGACATGAAGTGTGGGGGTTAATGAGATGAGTGGGGGTTTAATGAGATGAGTGGGGGGTGTTTAATGACATGAAGAGTGGGGGGTTAATGAGATGAGTGGGGGGTGTTTAATGACATGAAGAGTGGGGGGTGTTTAATGAGAGGAAGAGGGGGTTTAATGAAAAAGAGTGGGGGTGTGTTTAATGACATGAAGAGTGGGGGTAATGAGATGAGTGGGGGTAATGAGATGAGTGGGGGTTTAATGAGATGAGTGGGGGTGTTTAATGACATGAGTGGGAGTTTAATGAGATGAAGAGGGGGTGTTAATGAGATAAAGAGTGGGGGGCTTTAATGAAATGAAGAGTGTGGGGGGGTGTTTAATGAAATGAAGAATGGGGGTGGAGTGAAAAGAAAAGAGGTGGGGTAATGAAATGAAAAGAGGTGGGGGCTTTAATGAAATTAAGAATGTGGGGGGTATTTAATGAAAGAGTGGGGGGTGTTTAATGAAAGAGTGGGGAGGTGTTTAATGAAATGAAGAGTGGGGGGTGTTTAATGAAATGAAGAGGGGGTGTTTAATGAAATGAAGAGTGGGGGGTGTTAATGAAATGAAGAGTGGGGGGTGTTTAATGAAATGAAGAGGGGGTGTTTAATGAAATGAGAAGAGTTGGGGGTTTGGGATGAAAAGAAAAGAGGGGGCGTTTGGAATGAAATGAGTTATATTGCTGTGCAGCTCTGTAATACGGTCATACACAGTGCATATTTCTGTGGGTTTTATTGCTGTGCAGCTCTGTGATATGCTCACAGTGCACATTTATGTGGGTTTTATTGTTCAACCAATTAGAGCGGCTGTGATCCAGTATACTTGGCATGCATGGCTGATCTTTGTAAAAATGGTTAAATTTAAACATTTCATAATTTTATTTATCTCAATAGATACAACATTTGAAATGGTATACAAAATATACAAGTAGGAACTTGGTATCCACTTTTAATATACAGAGAGGAAGAGGCGGAGCTCAAAAAGGAAAAGGTGGAGCCTAAAGAGGAAGGGTGAGGATTAACCAGGATGAGGAGTGACCTTGACATGAAGGGGCGTGTCAAATTTTAATTGGGGGGGCACGAGTTTAGTCAGGCATAGGGCAGCACAAAACCTAAATACACCACTGGATGCAGTATTCCTGTGAGCACCATCCCCGGGGCAACTCTGCACCGGAATAAAGGCACAGCGCTGCTGTGGAGAAAAGGGAGGTCAACCTACAGTTGTGTTCAAATATATTCAACCCCCACTGAAATTGAGTGTTTTGGCCAGTTTGACATTGATTTTGATCATTCAGTCATCTTGCTTACAATTAAATCAAAGAGGCACGTGTAGGTCAGACAAATATAACATAACATTTATAATGAAATAACCACAAATGTCTTTTCTGTGCTCACATCATTATCAGTTTTTATTCAACCCCAAGTGACATTCAATCTTAGTACTTAGTACAACATCCTTTTACAGTTATAACAGATTTTAAACGTGAAGCATAGCTTGACACAAGTGTCTTGCAGCGATCTACGGGTATCTTCGCCCATTCGTCATGGGCAAAAGCCTCCAGTTCAGTCACATTCTTAGGCTTGCGCACTGCAACTGCTTTCTTTAAGTCCCACCAGAGGTTCTCAATCGGATTTAAGTCAGGTGACTGCGATGGCCACTCCAAAATGTTCCAGCCTTTAATCTGCAACCATGCTCTAGTGGACTTGGAGGTATGTTTGGGATCATTGTCCTGTTGAAAGGTCCACGTCTCCCAAGCCTCAGGTTTGTGATGGACCGCATCACATTGTCATCCAATATCTCCTGGTACTGAAGAGAAATCATGGTACCTTGCACACGCTGAAGCTTCCCTGTACCTGCAGAAGCAAAACAGCCCCAAAGCATGATTGACCCCCCGCCGCATGCTTCACAGTAGGCAAGGTGTTCTTTTCTTCATAGGCCTTGTTCTTCCTCCTCCGAACATAGCGTTGATCCATGGGCCAAACAGTTCTAATTTTGTTTCATCAGTCCACAGAACACTATCCCAAAACTTCTGTGGTTTGTCCACATGACTTATGGCATACTGCAGTCGACTCTTCTTATTCTTTGGAGACAGCAAGGGGGTGCGCCTGGGAGTTCTGGCATGGAGGCCTTCATTACGCAGTGTGCGCCGTATTGTCTGAGCTGAAACTTCGTACCCACATCTGACAAATCTTTTCTCAGTTCCTCAGCAGTCACACGGGGACTTTTCTCCACTCTACGCTTCAGGTAAGCGCACAGTCGAAGTCAGCATCTTCTTTCTGCACGACAGGTAGCGTTTCAACAGTGCCCTTTGCCTTGAATTTGCGAATGATGCTTCCTATGGTCTCTCTTGGTATGTTTAACATCTTTGCAATCTTCTTATAGCCATTGCCCTTCCTGTGAAGAGTAATCACCTCTTCTTTTGTCTTCCTGGACCATTCTCTTGACTTCACCATGTTTGTAACCACACCAGTAAATGACTAGAAGGAGCTGAGTATCACAGTCATTTTAAAGCTGCCTAATTGGTGCTTATTATGCTTTATTGCTGCTCCGTGACATCCACAGGTGTTTTCAATACCTGATTGAAAACACTTGAATGAACCTCTGTTCTTCAGAGTGGTAGTCTTTAAGGGGTTGAATAATTGTGTCAATGAAGAATTCACAAAAGAAACATTTACTACTGTATTCCAAAACCAATTGATGTCATTTTAGTTGCATATGGTTCTTTAAAAAGTCCTTGTAGGATTTCATTCTGAATACAATTACAAATGTACACTAAATTCCCTAAAACCCTTTACAGCATTGGGGTTGAATAATTTTGAACACAACTGTAAGTGACCAGTGACCACAAGCTCGAAACCGGGTAACGTCAGGATCTGGTAAATGTGAGTGTAAAATCTATATCACACTCTTGAAAAGAGTGTCTGACATACTGCACTACGTAAACAAAGCAAAACAAGATAGGCTCAATAGACCACTCCACAGGGCATAACCCCACAATAGCAAGCAAAAACAATTTGCACAAAGTGCAACAAGAGTGGTAGTAATGAAATAATTTGAATGAAAAAATAAGCGACCAACAATGTAGTGGAAAGGAAGAAAATACAGGTGTGGTAAATTGCCCAGAAGAGGAAGGTAATGCTGTATCAAATAGAGAGGAGCGAAAGCATACACACTGTTAATGAGGGCTACCTATACCTCGGTGGTTCAAGCCACCTACATAACCAAATACTAGGCATACTAGGATAACAGCCAGTAATAGCCAAGGGGCAAGATCCACAAGAAAAAAATTCAATATAGAGCTGTTAAAAACAAAGAGGCATATCTCAGAGATATGCCTCTTTGTTTTTAACAGCTCTATATTGAATTTTTTTCTTGTGGATCTTGCCCCTTGGCTATTACTGGTTGTTTATCCTAGTATGCCTAGTATTTGGTTATGTAGGTGGCTTGAACCACCGAGGTATAGGTAGCCCTCATTAACAGTGTGTATGCTTTCGCTCCTCTCTATTTGATACAGCATTACCTTCCTCTTCTGGGCAATTTACCACACCTGTATTTTCTTCCTTTCCACTACATTGTTGGTCGCTTATTTTTTCATTCAAATTATTTCATTACTACCACTCTTGTTGCACTTTGTGCAAATTGTTTTTGACATACTGCACTAGCAGGGTTATTCAGAGAGAGGTGAAAACCAGGAGAACGACTGGAGAAGTGAAAATTCTAGGTCAAATTCTCCCATTTATCTCACTTTCCAAATCGGCTATTTGGTCTAGATTGTTCTCTCCTCCTGCCAATTCTCCTGTTTTTCACCTCTCTCTGAATAACCCTGTTTGTGAGCACTAGCGTTGACTTCACTAGCGTTGACTTCAGCCATGGATGGACGAGATGTGTGCACACAGCACTGGTTTATCTAGATAGCAAGTGAACAGTGGCCCTCTTATCTCTTGCCTCCATCCTATGTTTGTTGATTTGTGTTTTGTTTCCTTTGGTTATTGTAAAGTGCTGCGGAAACTGTCAGCGCTATATAAATGATGATAATAATAATATTATTTCTGCGCATGCGCTCATTGCCATTATTCATCTTTAGTTTTGTTTGATGTTTGACTCTTTAGATATTTTTTGTATTGTTTTATTTTGGTATGAAGTATGTATAATGTGTCCTTGCACTCCCAGATACCTTGCTGCCCTCCGGAAAATCAAACAATAATTTCTTATCACTGTATTAATATCATTGTTAGCTACATTGGGTTGTGTTTATTGGTAAAATAATCTGATGCAACTATCAGGTCTATTCAGTAAAAGGTGAAAAAGGAGAAAATCTGGAGCTATTTTGACCTAAAGGGTTATTCAGAGTAGGGATGAGCCAAACACCCCCGTGTTCGGTTCGCATTCGAACTCGAACAATTTCCAAAGTTCAAGTTCGAACGCGAACATGAACTGAACTCAATGGGACTCAAAAGTTCGATTTTTAGAGTGCCCTGCAAGAGGGCATATATGCAAGATATTTGTCATAAAAGGTGTATGGGGGTCCAGATAGTGCCCTGGGGGACAGGAAACAAGGAAAAAAAGTAAAAAAAAAAAACATTTTTAAGGGAACAGTGAGTTTTCCGTGAAATAAGGGTTAAAAATAAAAACTAAAAATTCCTTCAAATATCGTGCCTAGGAGGTCCCCATAACCTGCCCGTGAAGTGGCAAAATTGTAGGATGTATAGAAACATTAAAATTAAAAAAAAAAAGACGTTTCAAATGACGGTAAATGGTTTTCCTTCAATCTATTCATAAACAACTGCTTGGGGCGGCAGTCTGTATTAAAAAAGGAGACATTTTAGGACGGCTAAATTATGGTGAAACTTATGCAGATTTTGGATGAAAGTAACAATAGGTGCTTTAAAATTGGGCCTTTAGTGTCGGCAGCAGTGCCGTCACACCGTAACCCCTCTGTGGTACTGTAGAAGAGTGCAGGGTTGGACCCTGCAGTCAAATATTAAAATGATATGAATCTGGTAATATAGGCGTCAGTGTCAGTGCACCCAAATATTGTGCCTTTGGTGGCAGCAAGTGCCTTCACACCGTAACCCTTTTGTGGTATTGTGGAAGAGTGCAGGGTTGGACCATGCGGTCCAAAAAATTTAAATGATATAAATCTGGTAATATAGGCGTCAGTGTCAGTGCACCCAAATATTGTGCCTTTGGTGGCAGCAAGTACCTTCACACCGTAACCCCTTTGTGGTATTGTGGAAGAGTACAGTGGTGGAGGTTTTGTGAATGCAAAAGAGATCCCCGATCTATTCCGTTACGTCAGCATCAGTGGATTGGTAGCTGCTGATCCAGGACTGATTCATTTTTATAAATGTCAGCAGGTCTACAGAATCGGTGGACAGACGCACTCTTTTGTCTGTGACAAACCCTCCAGCAGCACTGAACGTCCTTTCAGAAAGCACGCTGGATGAAGGGCAACCTAGTAGTTGCATAGCATATTGGCTAAGTTCTGGCCAGTGATCCAATCTCAACACCCAGTAAGCCAGTGGATCATCTGCTGGAAAGGTATTCAGGTCTGCCCTTGCCCCTAGGTAGTCCTACACCATATGGTGAAGACGCTGGCAATGGGTGCCTACATTTGACGTCCCTGGGCATCGTGGACTAAAAAAATTGGAAAATGCATCAGTCAAGCGGCCCCTTTCACCGCTCTTCCTCTGATCAACTGCAGCCTCAGAAGCACCTGTGTCATCACATGGTAACCTACCAGTGCCTGGAAAGGTGTTACACAAGTGTCGCTTTAGAGCATCCTCATGTTTTTTCATCCTGTCCTCCCTCTGTGCGGGCAGGATGTGCTCTGCAATTTTACCCTTGTATCGGGGATCAAGAAGGCTTGCCAACCAGTAATGATCCCTCTCCTTGATAGCACGAATCCTGGGGTCCTTTACAGGCTTTGCAGGATAAGAGAGCCCATGCAGCGTAGGTTGGAGGTGGCATTAGCTTTCGAGTCTTCCAGGTCAATGAGGATGACCCCATCGTGCACTTCCTCCTCTCAGCCACATACTAGTCCTTGGGTTTCTGGGCACACAAAACCCTCCCTTGAGGAATCCCCACCTTCAATGCCCCCACTACTTAAATATTCCTCCAACTCCTCAACCTCCTCCTGTCTGATCTGAGGAGGACCCGCTGGAATTATGTCTGCGGAAAGACTGGGGCCTTCAGAGCTAAGGAAGGCCTCCTCTTCCTCCCGCTGCTCTGCCTCTAGAGCCACATCTATAATTCCCCGCAGAGTGTGCTCCAGCAGGAACACTAAAGGAATTGTGTCACTGATGCATGCACTGTCCCTGCTCACCATCTTCGTTGCCTCCTCAAATGGTGACAGTACAGTGCATGCATCCTTGATCATCAACCACTGCGGGGGGGGAACCAAGTTGACCTGAACCTGTCCTTGTGCCATACTCACACAGGTACTCGTTGATGGCCCTCTGCTGCTTGTGCAGACGCTGCAGCATTGCTAATGTCGAGTTCCACCTGGTGGGCATGTCACAGATCAGACGGTTTGTGGGAAGGTGGAATTCTCTTTGAATTTCTGCCAGGCGAACACTTGCTGGGAATGATCGTCTGAAGTGGCTGCAGACTTTTCTGGCCTGGCTGAGAAGCTCTGCCAGCCCTGGGTACCTGGTTAGGAAACGCTGTACCACTAGATTTAGGACGTGTGCTAGGCATGGTACCTACCGTATATACTCGGGTATAAGCCGACCCGTGTATAAGCCGACCCCCCTACTTTTTCCCCAAAAAACTGTGAAAACTTATTGACTCGCGTATAAGCCTAAGTGGGAAATGCAGCAGCCACTGGTAAATTTCAAAAGTAAAAATAGATACCAAAAAAAAAATACCAATGAGGCATCAGTAGGTTAAATGTTTTTCACAGCTCTCACATGGATATTGCCCCAGCTCACACATGGATATTGCCCCAGCTCACACATGGATATTGCCCCAGCTCACACATGGATATTGCCCCAGCTCTCACATGGATATTGCCCCAGCTCATGGATATTGCCCCAGCTCACACATGGATATTGCCCCAGCTCATGGATATTGCCCCAGCTCACACATGGATTTGCCCCAGCTCATGGATTTGCCCCAGCTCATGGATTTGCCCCAGCTCATGGATATTGCCCCAGTTCATGGATTTGCCGCAGCTCATGGATATTGCCCCAGCTCATGGATATTGCCCCAGCTCATGGATTTGCCCCAGCTCATGGATATTGCCCCAGCTCACACATGGATTTGCCCCAGCTCATGTATTTGCCCCAGCTCATGGATTTGCCCCAGCTCATGGATATTGCCCCAGCTCACACATGGATTTGCCCCAGCTCATGGATTTGCCCCAGCTCATGGATATTGCCCCAGCTCACACATGGATTTGTCCCAGCTCATGGATATTGCCCCAGCTCACACATGGATTTGCCCCAGCTCATGGATTTGCCCCAGCTCACACATGGATATGCCCCAGCTCATGGATATGCCCCAGCTCACACATGGATATGCCCCCAGCTCATGGATTTGCCCCAGCTCATGGATTTGCCCCAGCTCACACATGGATATGCCCCAGCTCATGGATATGCCCCAGCTCACACATGGATATGCCGCCCAGCTCATGGATTTGCCCCAGCTCACACATGGATATGCCCCCCAGCTCATGGATTTGCCCCAGCTCTCACCTGGATATTGCCCCAGCGGCAGTCAGCTCTCACATGGATACTTACCCCAGCTCCGGATCCAGCAGGGGTTGAGGGGGCCCAGATGCCAGGCAGCGGGAGTGCCTGACCGGTCCTGAACAGCGAGTCCGTCAGTGTTGAAGGGGATGCGGCTGCGTGCGTGCGCAGGTCACGCGGTCCGGCCAGTCAGGTGGTACAGAGACTCAGTACCACCTGATTAGCCGGACCACGTGACCGGCTGCACCTGCACACAGCCGCATCCCCTTCAACACGGACGGACGGGCTGTTGACTCGAGTATAAGCCGAGTCGCGTTTTTTTGACACAAAATCTGTGTCAAAAAACTCGGCTTATACGCGAGTATATACGGTACATCAACTTACCCTGGCGTAGGGCAGAGAGAAGGTTGCTGCCATTATCACAGACAACCACGTGCCTCGTGTTTGTTGTGCCTCCTCCTCCTCCTCACTTGACTACTCTGTTCTATCAGGCACCCAGGTGGAGTCAGTGACCTCAACATCATTATCTTATCTTATTACCCCTATCTCCTCGTCACTGGAGCCAACTTGGCAGTATGCTGCAGCTGCTGGGGCAACATGATTGCCAGTTATTTGTGTGTCACTGGCACCCCCTTCCTCTAGGTTGATTATACTCCCTTCCTCAACCTCAGAGATTGAATCAGAGCACTGTAGTTGCTGCGCATCCTCAAGCAGCATGTCACTGTCATTGTAGTCAAACAATTCAGCTGACTCCTCCGTGTGTGATAGTGAGGCTACGGCAGGAGTAGCTGTGGACATGGAGGCTGCATTAGATGCTTTGGAAGCTGAGGTGGACTGTAAAGCACTACAAGCCTGGCTGGCAGAGGACTCGGAGGATGAGGATGGCCTGGTTAGCCAATCCACCAAATCCTCTGTATGTTGCTGCTGCTTAAGACCGCCAGCACCAGTTAGAAAGGACAAGCGTGCCCCTGCAGAGGATGCACCACGTCCACCACGACCAGAGGCACAGCCTCCCGACACAGAGGCTGCTTGCCCTCTTATCTGTGTCTGGGAGCGTCTGCCTGTCCTTTTTGGTCTTTCTGACATGGTGAGTGATATATAGATTAAAGATATACAGAACTCTGATTCAACTCTGTTATAAAAATTGGAGATATGCAGAACTCTGATTCAACTCTGGTATAAAGGTTAAAGATTTCCAGAACTCTGGTATAACTCAGTGAGACACCCTGATAGCTGGCAGCCGTGACAAGACACAGATTACAATTCCCAGAAACCACCTATAAATCAGTGAGACCCCCTGATGGGTGACAGTGACAAGACACAAATTACAATTCTCAGAAACCACCTATAAGTCAGTGAGACCCCCTGATAGGACCCCCTGATAGATGGCAACAGTGACAAGACACAGATTACAATTCCCAGAAATCTGCTAGAAGTATGTGGGACCCCCTGATAGCTGGCAGTGAGAAGACACAGATTACAATTCCCAGAAACCTCCTATAAATCAGTGAGACCCCCTGATGGGTGGCAGTGAGAACACACAGATTACAACAATTCCCAGATATCTTCTAGAAGTGAGACCCCCACAATTGCTGCTGGTAGTGAGAACACAGAGATTAGAACAATTCCCAGATCTTTTGTAGAAATGACTGACCCCCAAAATAGTTGGTGGCAGTGAGAACACACAGATTACCACAATTCCCAGATATCTTCTAGAAGTGAGACCCCCACAATTGCTGCTGGCAGTGAGAACACAAAGATTACAACAATTCCAAGATATTTTGTAGAAATGAGACCCCCAAAATAGTTGGTGGCAGTGAGAACACAAAGATTAGAACAATTCACAGATATTTTGTAGAAATGAGACCCCCACAATTGCTGGTGGCAGTTAGAACACAAAGATTACAACAATTCCCAGATATTTTGTAGAAATGAGACCCCCCCCCAATAGCTGCTGGCAGACTGGCAGTGAGAACACACACTAACACAACAATCTCCTCTCAAAAAACACGTGCTGAAGGCTGTGTGAAGCCTTATATAGTGTGCTGCGGGATTTAGCTCTGTGAGCCCATGATTGGGCAAAATCTGAGCCGTGATTGGCATAGTCTTGCACCTGTCTTGCACCTAAACTGTGGTCAGGTGCAGGCTGTAGCCAATTACAAGTTTCAGGCCCGTGGAAAAGTGCATTGTGGTCCATTGTGGTGCATTGTGGGTGAACATGCTGCGAACACGCGGAAATGTTCGAAGTTCGCGAACATACGAACTGGCGATATTCAAATCGAACTCCGAACACATCGAACCGAACAGCTCATCTCTAATTCAGAGAGATTTGAAAAGTCACCGCACGTTCTGTGACCTTTCATTATTATTATTATTATTATTCTTTATTTATAAAGCGCCAGCATATTCCGCAGCGCTGTACAATAGGCACAGTATAGACAGGGTTACAATACATTGAACAACATTTGACAAACAGTACAGGAGGAGATGAGGGCCCTATTCCCGTAGGAACTCACAATCTGGGAGGGTTGGGGTTGGAAACAGGAGGAGAGGACTGTAAGGTGAGAGTGATTGATGGTTGTGTCAGTGAGTTGGGTGGTAGGCTTCCCTAAATAGGAATGTTTTAAGGGAGCGTTTGAAGGAAGAGAAGTTAGGGGAAGTCTGACAGTACGAGGGAGAGCGTTCCAGAGAGTGGGGGCTGCGCGTGAGAAATCCTGCAGTCTATCATGGGAAGAGGTGATGCAGGGAGAAGCTAGTCGCAGGTCACTGTTTGACCTTAGGGAGCGGGCTGGGGTGTATTTGGTGATTAGTAAGGACAGGTAGTGGGGAGCTGAGTTAGTGAGGGTTTTGTAGGTAAGGATAAGGATTTTGAACTTAATTCTGCAGTGGATGGGGAGCCAGTGAAGGGACTCGCAGAGGGGAGCGGCAGAGACAGAGCGGCGGGTGAGGTGAATTAGCCTGGCGGAGGCGTTCAGGATGGATTGTAGGGGGGAGAGGCGGGACAGAGGGAGGCCAGATAAGAGATTATTGCAATAGTCGAGTCGGGAGATTACCAGGGCGTGTATGAGTTGTTTTGTGGTGACAGCGGTAAGAAATGGCCGAATTCTGGAAATATTACACAGTTGGTATCGGCAGGAGGAGGAAAGAGACTTGATGTGGGGGATGAAGGAAAGAGCAGAGTCAAGTGTAACTCCAAGACAGCGAACTTGGTTTGATGGGGAGATGGTGATACCCTCCACCGTGATAGAGAAGTCAGGAGGTGGAGAGTCATTGGAGGGAGGAATAAGTAGGAGTTCAGTCTTTGACTTGTTGATCTTTAGGTGGTGGGAGGCCATCCAGGAGGAGATGCCAGATAAACAGTCACTGACTTTTGAAAGGACAGGGGGAGAGAGATCAGGGGTAGAGAGGTAGATCTGAGTGTCATCAGCGTAGAGGTGGTAATTAAAGCCAAAGCTGTTGATGATTTTGCCCAGGGAGGAGGTGTAGATGGAAAAGAGCAGAGGACCAAGGACAGAGCCTTGAGGTACACCAATAGATAGAGGCAATGAAGAGGAGGAGTTACCAGCAAAGGACACACACTTCGGGCCGGTTTGGATATTCCTAGTTCGCCGACCCTGTGGTGTATTCAGCAAGCACCCAAAGGCCACCGTAGTGCAGGGAATACTCGCCGAACACTCACCGAACACTCACCGAAAACCCTCTGAAACCACCGCGAAAACACTGCCGGACACTCACCGAACACTCACCGAAAATGTGCAGAAACCACTGCAAACACCCTGCCAAACACGCTGGAAAAACCCGACGAGCAGTCGATCACAGCGCAGAGCAGCAGCCGGAAAAAACCAACAGGCAGCCGAAAGTGGTAAAAACAAACCAAAAAACAGTACTCTTGAAAGTTTCAAAATTGAAACGCTGTTTGCAAAAAGACTACTTAATGAAAATGCCTGGAATTTACACATAAGATCCAATGAATGATAATAAAAAGGTCTGTTGCAGAAAAATGACAAAACCTTTAAAAAAAGGAAAAGAAAAAAAATTTGGCCTTACAATATCCCGAAAAATACCTAACAGATGCAAAAAAAAATCTATAAATAGACTTTTTACTGCAGAATAAAATAATAAACGGTTTATTAGATATTGCATTAAAACGGGAATATTTTTAACATTGAAGCCTATGGGATTCGCCTGAATAAACCTGTCGAATGAAACCACCGAATGGCAGGGCATTTCGGCAACTTTTCTCAGCTGTCTCTGAATAGACGAACCATTGCTTCTCTATGGGGATTTCACTGCCCTCGAACAGGCACCGTATGTGCAGGCGATTCGTCATAATATGGCGAACTGCCTGCTCTCTGAATAGCCGAAAGGCCCCGAAATGTCCCCGTTCGCTGAAATTCAGTGTCTGGTTGCATCTCTGCTACATTTCGGATCTATCTGAATAACCCCCCTAGAATTTTCACTTCTCCAGTCATTCTCCTGAGTTTCACCTTTATAGAATAGTCCTGTATATTTCATCAAGAATATTATGAAAATTGTACATGGGATATTATGGTACTGGGGAATATCTGAACACAAAATATTTTTCTGCATCAACTCATAAATAAAATACAACAAATAAAAATGTAACACCCTGGAATATATACTTTAGTCAGACATGTGTATGTAAAGGCATATACTCAATCCATTATCTCATTAGTAGTGGACTAGGTAAAATAGTTATTCTTTGAAAAATAAAATGAAAGTTCTCAGGTCGAAATTTTACTCCAGTTTAATCACTTACTTTGTGTCGTGCGTTTCTTTTTATATAAGATTAGAATTATAATGATCAGAGCACAAACAGCCACTATTCCAATCACAATTCCAGCAAGAGCACCAGGAGACAGACCAATGGAACCTAAAATGAGAAAAAAAAATGGTAGGGATGGATCATATCTTTTTTTGTTTTATCTTATTTCACCAGTGTCACTCAATGGGCAAGATTCACTAAAGGAGTTATTCACTAAGTGCCTAACTTGCCAACAAATTTCTGGGCAGTTCGTCTATTCACTAAAATGTCAATTCGGCAAGTACTGGCGAATCGATGGCTAAATATGATACAGTTCGCCCCAGAGCACCGCAGTTCGGCAATTTTCAGCGACAGTGAAATTGTCCCATAGAGAAGTAACGGTTAATCTATTCACAAAACACAGTGAAATGCCCTGATTTTCAGTGATTCCGTTTGACAGGTTTGAACAGGGAATCCCATAGGTTTCAATGTAAAATTTATTATCCTTTTTATTAAACCCTTTATTCTTTTCATTTTCAGGAAAGATTATTTTTATTTATTTTTTTTGAACACCATTTTGTATTTTCTATATTTTTGGATTAAAATTTTTGATTCCCAATTTTCTTTAAAAGGTGTTTTTTTTCTATTCTGTAACAGACCATTTTATTTTTTAAAGGACCTTTTTATTATTTAGACACATTTTAATGCATTTTTATTGGTTTAAACACCTATTAGAAGAATAGCAGAGTTATTTATTTTTCTGCATTTCGGTGGTCAGTACTGCGGTCTTCAGCGGCGTTTGGTGACTCCATCTTCTGAGCACATCGGTGACCATGGGGTGAATAGTGAATTCACCGCAGAGTCAGCAATATGGAATTGCCGAAGAGCCCCGAAGTGCGCCAAAGTACAAAGAACCAAAATTTTGCCGAAATTTCAGTGCTTTGTAAATAGACCCCTTAGTTTTAGTCATATTTTAGGCGTTTGAATTGTTTTTTTTGTATTCAAATTTTAGTCAACAAACTGTCATAAATTTGAGACGACTGAAATTATTTATTAATTTTTTTGCAAAGTATTTTACCAGGAAGGATACATTGAGTTTTCTCTCGTTTTCAAGTATGTCCTGGGTTCAAGAACATTGAAATGTTACAGAAATACAAAGTAATAAATGCAAGATATTAAAAACAAAACACAAATCTAATGGGTTTAAAGTGTATCATGTATTTAAGCATTTCTTTAGAATTTCCAAACTCATTTTATACTCCGATAGGAAACATCTTACCTGAATACTGAAAAATCATAATTTCTTACTTGAGATTATTTGTGAAGAGATCCAATCAAAACTAATCTCTCCCTAACATTTTAGTCTAGTTTTTATTAGATGAATGTCAATGGATTGTTGTCATAGTTTTAGTCTTCATAATTAACAAGGTTATTCAAAGAGCACCGAAATTCCACCGGAATTTGAGTGCTCTTTTGGAAAAGCCGCCATCCACATCCGAAAAACCGCCGCAAAACTGCTGATTCGAAAGCAAACACACTGATTCGACTACAAAAAATTCTGAGTGACCCAAAAAACTGCCGAAAAAAGCCAAACGCACCCGACGATTCAGCCGCAAAACCCCCGACCGCATCCGAAAAAAGCAGTTGACCTGCCGAACACAGCGCCGACTGTTGTGAGCTGGGGCAAATATATCCATGTGTTTGCTGGGGGGGCGGTGGGGCGGTTGCCCCAGGCATCCACTTCAGGGGGACATTGCAGCGAAATCGCGGCTGGCTGGTGTATAGATCCCCAGATGAGCGGCAGAGCTGTATGCTGGCGGCTGTTCGTAGGAGGGAAAAGCACGCGGCTGCTGGCAATATTTTTTCGGGGAGAGCAGAGCAGACAGGAGAGGTGAAAGTTGGGGCAAATATATCCACGTGCACTGGGGCAAATATATCCATGTGAGCTGGGGGCAAATATACCCATGTGAGCTGAGGGCAATATATATATCCATGTGAGCTGGGGCAAATATATCCATGTGTGAGCTGGGGCAATATTTCCATGTGTGAGCTGCCGGGGCAATATATGCATCTGTGAACTGCTGGGGCAATATATCCATGTGTGAGCTGCTGGGGCAATATATTAATGTGAGCTGCTGGGGCAATATATCCATGTTTGAGTTGGGGGCAATATATCCATGTGTGAGCTGCTGGCACAATATATCCATGTGTGAGCTGCTGGGGCAATATATTAATGTGAGCTGCTGGGGCAATATATCCATGTGTGAGCTGCTGGGGAAATATATCCATGTGTGAGCTGGGGGCAATATATCTACGTGTGAGATGCTGGGGCAATATGTTAATGTGAGCTGCTGGGGCAATATATCCATGTGTGAGCTGCTGGGACAATATATCCATGTGTGAGCTGCTGTGGAAATATATCCCTGTGTGAGCCCTTGGATCCACCATGAGGTCTTCATGAGACTGGGGTCACATAACATTGTTATGTTAATGTGATCCTGTACTAAAATACTGGTGCATCGGGTAGATGGCATAAGAGGGACCCCCCATCCATTCTGTGTCAACCCTAACACTAGGAGGCTCACGGCATCTTACTTGCCGCCTCCATAATTCCTGAGCAGACAGACACTACTGAGGCTGAACATTAGCTTGGTGGTTGGAAGCCTTGATGCTCAACATGTATTGGACTCAGGGATCGAATTGGCTTGAAAAAGCAGATTTCCAGAAAATGCAGAGATTGTTTTTTTGAGACCTGTGTTAACCAATGTTGCCGTTTTATGTTTTACACAAGTATATCTTTCATCTGTAGCTTTTTCAATAAGAAATATATTTCCCTTCAGTAATGATACATGAGCAGGCAATGGTTGGTTGTCAGTTTAAGGGTTTGTACAGGCTGAGCCTGACCTAAAACAATTATTATAAATGGTCATAATGTAGTACACCTTTATACTTTACACATTCTAACAAAATATAAATATTTTACCGAACATTTTATATTGAATTTTGATTTTTCTTACCATTTTCTGATGTCATATCAAGAGCAAATGTAAAATAAGTGGTCCCCATTAGGTTCTCGACACTGCACATATAATTTCCAACCAGATCTTCTGTCATTGAATGCACAGCCAGAAGAGACTCATAGTCTCTGGAGATAATACCAATATTTCCTCCATGAAAGAGTTGAACTGGCTCTGGAATAAATCTGTACCAAACAAATATTCCAGGCAGAATATTTGTTGCCAGAGATGTTGCCTGCAGATAGTTGGACAATGCAGATCTTCCACTGGTCAGTGGTAGAGTAACTAGAATGCTGCCTCCCTTGGGGCTTTCGAAAACGCTGTTATTGATAAATCCTTCAGATTGTGGAGTATCTGGGGAGATAAAGCCATAGTAATCAGATTAAGTAACAAAATAATCCAGTATATTGGGACAGGTCACCCCAGAGCAGTCCTTAACACTGTTTGCCATGCTTCCTTGTGTGCCAAGTGGACCTGTTTCCTACAGTTTCCCAATGCTGAGTATACATTGGATTTAATCAGGATTTATCTAGATTATTAATTTGTAGGAAATGTATTGGTTATTAATAGATGGAAAATTTCCCATGGTTGAGCAAGGTGGAGAAATAATTTCTTTTAGCACCAATGCATTTTCTGTTTTAGGCTGGGGTCAGACCAGCGCATTTTTAACGTGCGTTCTAGCGCACTTAATCACGGCCGCACTAGCAGCAAATGACGGGCAATGACGGCCAATATACGAAGTACGGTCGCACGAAAGTCCGGCCGCGCAACGCAAGTGGAAAATGAATGCATTTTTTCGAGAACGCAGAACCTCTAGTACGGACGTAGAGTGCGCTGCGCCCGCTAACGGCGTGTGTGTGTGATTTGGAGACGTCAGACCTTGCTCGTGTCCGGCCAACATAACGTCCAGACGCAAAAAGTTTCCTGGTTTGGATTCATAAAACATCGCGCACGAACATGCGCATCGTATGACCGTTTTCGCATATTCCGTCAAAAAATACATCAATGCGTTCGGACGCACTTTTTTACGTTCGCGTGTAAAAATACTTTCGTTTGACCCTAGCCTTAGTTGAGAAACACTTTCTTCCTTCAAAAGAATAGCATGAAAATACAATAAAGAACACCATGAGATCAGATTTCATCATTATGTGACATGAGCCACGCTGAGATCATTTTTGATTGTATAATTTCATGATTATTTTGTGTATTATCTTATTCTACTGCTTATGAAGAACCCTGCTTGCGATTCATGCAGCTAATGTAAGTTTCTTGTTTTTAGGATTATCTTCACATGCTATAATCAAATATATTGCTTGTAATAAACCCTGTTTCCATACCATGTTGAACACAGACCTGTTTGCACATGTGTTCATGGGCGTCCGCAGAAATTTTTCCAGGGGGGGGCAAAATTTAATGGCATCCATATTCTGCTCTTTTGAGAATGTCACGAAGGGGACAGTCATAAAATAAAGCGTTGTAATACGGAGGCTGCGAAACATGATGTAAGACTAATAGAAGAATAAAGGTGTCTGATCTGAGGATTGCATTTTTTTATGCATCCTGGGTCTGTTATTACACAGAGCCCTAAAATCAATGCTATGCCACACTGTGGCTTTGTAGCAAAGATAAGGTTATGCAACTGGTCAAAGCAGCTCCTAGGACAGCGCTGTTGCAGGTTTGTTGAACCTTCATCAGCTAGGAGACAGGCATGACCAGTTGCAGTGGATGCTTGGACCATAGGTAAGTAAGTGTCTATAAGGGTTGTGGTGAAGGACTAAAAGTGAGATAAAAAGCCTCCACATTATAATAAGTGTGTTTAATATTGCAAAAGCCACCCGCACATCATAGCAATTCAAAGAATGACCTCTGTCTCACTTTTATGCATCCTGGAACTGTTCTTACACAGAACCCTAAAATCCAGGATGCATAAAAGTGAGACAGAGGTCATTTGCATATCCTACCCAGAATTCCTTGCTGCATATGGGGAATGTGGCACAGGAGCTCTGGGATGCAATTCTTTGAATTGCTATGATGTGCAGGTGGCTTCTGCAATATTAAACACACTTATTATAGTGTGGAGGCTTTTTATCTCACTTTTAGTCCTTCACCACAACCCTTATAGACATGGTAAACTCTTGGACAGGGTCCCCTCTCCTCTTCGATTGTAAACTCTTGGACAGGGTCCCCTCTCTTGGATTGTAAACTCTGGAGCAGGGTCCCCTCTCCTCTTAGATTGTAAACTCTGGAGCAGGGTCCCCTCTCTGCATAGATTGTAAGCTCTGGAGCAGGGTCCCCTCTCCTCTTAGATTGAAAACTCTGGAGCAGGGTCCCCTCTCCTCTTAGATTGTAAACTCTGGAGCAGGGTCCCCTCTCCTCTTAGATTGTAAGCTCTGGAGCAGGGTCCCCTCTCCTCTTAGATTGTAAACTCTGGAGCAGGGTCCCCTCTCCTCTTAGATTGTAAACTCTGGAGCAGGGTCCCCTCTCCTCTTAGATTGTAAACTCTGGAGCAGGTTCCCCTCTCCTCTTAGATTGTAAACTCTGGAGCAGGGTCCCCTCTCCTCTTAGATTGAAAACTCTGGAGCAGGGTCCCCTCTCCTCTTAGATTGTAAACTCTGGAGCAGGGTCCCCTCTCCTCTTAGATTGTAAGCTCTGGAGCAGGTTCCCCTCTCCTCTTAGATTGTAAACTCTGGAGCAGGGTCCCCTCTCCTCTTAGATTGTAAACTCTGGAGCAGGGTCCCCTATCCTCTTAGATTGTAAACTCTGGAGCAGGGTCCCCTCTCCTCTTAGATTGTAAACTCTGGAGCAGGTTCCCCTCTCCTCTTAGATTGTAAACTCTGGAGCAGGGTCCCCTCTCCTCTTAGATTGTAAACTCTGGAGCAGGGTCCCCTCTCCTCTTAGATTGTAAATTCTGGAGCAGGGTCCCCTCTCCTTTTAGATTGTAAACTCTGGAGCAGGGTCCCCTCTCCTCTTAGATTGTAAGCTCTGGAGCAGGGTCCCCTCTCTGCATAGATTGTAAGCTCTGGAGCAGGGTCCCCTCTCCTCTTAGATTGTAAGCTCTGGAGCAGGGTCCCCTCTCCTCTTAGATTGTAAACTCTGGAGCAGGGTCCCCTCTCCTCTTAGATTGTAAACTCTGGAGCAGGTTCCCCTCTCCTCTTAGATTGTAAGCTCTGGAGCAGGGACCCCTCTCCTCTTAAATTGTAAACTCTGGAGCAGGGTCCCCTCTCCTCTTAGATTGTAAATTCTGAAGCAGGGTCCCCTCTTCTCTTAGATTGTAAGCTCTTGGACAGGGTCCCCTCTCCTCTTAGATTGTAAACTCTGGAGCAGGGTCCCCTCTCCTCTTAGATTGTAAGCTCTGGAGCAGGGTCCCCTCTCCTCTTAGATTGTAAGCTCTGGAGCAAGGTCCCCTCTCCTCTTAGATTGTAAATTCTGGAGCAGGGTCCCCTCTCCGCTTAGATTGTAAACTCTGGAGCAGGGTCCCCTCTCCGCTTAGATTGTAAACTCTGGAGCAGGGTCCCCTCTCCTCTTAGATTATAAACTCTGGAGCAGGGTCCCCTCTCCTCTTAGATTGTAAACTCTGGAGCAGGGTCCCCTCTCTGCATAGATTGTAAGCTCTGGAGCAGGGTCCCCTCTCCTCTTAGATTGAAAACTCTGGAGCAGGGTCCCCTCTCCTCTTAGATTGTAAATTCTGGAGCAGGGTCCCCTCTCCTCTTAGATTGTAAACTCTGGAGCAGGGTCCCCTCTCCTCTTAGATTGTAAACTCTGGAGCAGGGTCCCCTCTCCTCTTAGATTGTAAACTCTGGAGCAGGGTCCCCTATCCTCTTAGATTGTAAACTCTGGAGCAGGGTCCCCTCTCCTCTTAGATTGTAAACTCTGGAGCAGGTTCCCCTCTCCTCTTAGATTGTAAGCTCTGGAGCAGGGTCCCCTCTCCTCTTAGATTGTAAACTCTGGAGCAGGGTCCCCTCTCCTCTTAGATTGTAAATTCTGGAGCAGGGTCCCCTCTCCTCTTAGATTGTAAGCTCTGGAGCAGGGTCCCCTCTCCTCTTAGATTGTAAGCTCTGGAGCAGGGTCCCCTCTCTGCATAGATTGTAAGCTCTGGAGCAGGGTCCCCTCTCCTCTTAGATTGTAAGCTCTGGAGCAGGGTCCCCTCTCCTCTTAGATTGTAAACTCTGGAGCAGGGTCCCCTCTCCTCTTAGATTGTAAACTCTGGAGCAGGTTCCCCTCTCCTCTTAGATTGTAAGCTCTGGAGCAGGGTCCCCTCTCCTCTTAAATTGTAAACTCTGGAGCAGGGTCCCCTCTCCTCTTAGATTGTAAGCTCTTGGACAGGGTCCCCTCTCCTCTTAGATTGTAAACTCTGGAGCAGGGTCCCCTCTCCTCTTAGATTGTAAACTCTGGAGCAGGGTCCCCTCTCCTCTTAGATTGTAAGTTCTGGAGCAAGGTCCCCTCTCCTCTTAGATTGTAAATTCTGGAGCAGGGTCCCCTCTCCGCTTAGATTGTAAACTCTGGAGCAGGGTCCCCTCTCCTCTTAGATTGTAAACTCTGGAGCAGGGTCCCCTCTCCTCTTAGATTGTAAACTCTGGAGCAGGGTCCCTCTCCTCTTAGATTGTAAGCTCTGGAGCAGGTTCCCCTCTCCTCTTAGATTGTAAGCTCTGGAGCAGGGTCCCCTCTCCTCTTAGATTGTAAACTCTGGAGCAGGGTCCCCTCTCCTCTTAGATTGTAAACTCTGGAGCAGGGTCCCCTCTCCTCTTAGATTGTAAACTCTGGAGCAGGGTCCCCTCTCCTCTTAGATTGTAAGCTCTGGAGCAGGGTCCCCACTCCTCTTAGATTGTAAACTCTGGAGCAGGGTCCCCTATCCTCCTAGATTGTAAACTCAGGAGCAAGGTACCCTCTCCTCTTAGATTGTAAACTCTGGAGCAGGGTCCCCTCTCCTCTTAGATTGTAAACGCTGGACTGGAGCAGTGTCCCCTCTCCTCTTAGATTGTGAACTCTGGAGCAGGGCCCCTCTCTGCTTAGATTGTAAACTCTGGAGCAGGGCCCCTCTCTGCTTAGATTGTAAGCTCTGGAGCAGGGTCCCCTCTCCTCTTAGATTGTAAACTCTGGAGCAGGGTCCCCTCTCTGCTTAGATTTTAAACTCTGTGGCAGGGTCCCCTCTCCTCTTTAGTTGTAAGCTCTGGAGCAAGTCCCCTCTCCTCTTAATTGTAAACTCTGGTAGCAGTTCCATTCCTCTTAGATTGTAAACTCTCTTCTGTCCTGGAGCTCTTAGATTCTTAGGGATTGGAGCAGGGTCCCCTCTCCTCTTAGATTGTAAACTCTGGAGCAGGGTCCCTCTCCTCTTAGATTGTAAACTCTGGAGCAGGGTCCCCTCTCCTCTTAGATTGTAAACTCTGGAGCAGGGTCCCCTCTCCTCTTAGATTGTAAGCTCTGGAGCAGGGTCCCCACTCCTCTTAGATTGTAAACTCTGGAGCAGGGTCCCCTATCCTCCTAGATTGTAACTCTGGAGCAAGGTACCCTCTCCTCTTAGATTGTAAACTCTGGAGCAGGGTCCCCTCTCCTCTTAGATTGTAACGCTGGTGGAGCAGGGTCCCCTCTCCTCTTAGATTGTGAACTCTGGAGCAGGCCCCTCTCTCTCTTAGATTGTAAACTCTGGAGCAGGGCCCCTCTCTGCTAGATTGTAAGCTCTGGAGCAGGGTCCCTCTCTGCTTAGATTGTAAGCTCTGGAGCAGGGTCCCCTCTCCTCTTAGATTGTAAACTCTGGAGCAGGGTCCCCTCTCTGCTTAGATTTTAAACTCTGTGGCAGGGTCCCCTTTCCTCTTAGATTGTAAGCTCTTGGACAGGGTCCCCTCTCCTCTTAGATTGTAAGCTCTGGAGCAGGGTCCCCTCTCCTCTTAGATTGTAAACTCTGGAGCAGGGTGCCCTCTCCTTTTAGATTGTAAGCTCTGGAGCAGGGCCCCTCTCTGCTTAGATTGTAAGCTCTGGGGCGGGGTCCCCTCTCTGCTTAGATTGTAAGCTCTGGAGCAGGGTGCCCTCTTTGCTTAGATTGTAAACTCTGGAGCAGGGTCCCCTCTCCTCTTAGATTGTAAACTCTGGAGCAGGGCCCCTCTCTGCTTAGATTGTAATCTCTGGGGCGGGGTCCCCTCACTGCTTAGATTGTAAGCTCTGGAGCAGGGTGCCCTCTCGTTTTAGATTGTAAACTCTGGAGCAGGGTCCCCTCTCCTCTTAGATTGTAAGCTCTGGAGCAGGGTCCCCTCTCCTCTTAGATTGTAAACTCTGGAGCAGGGTCCCTCTCTGCTTAGATTGTAAGATCTGGAGAAGGGTCCCCTCTCCTCTTAGATTGTAAGCTCTGGGACAGGGTCCCCTCTCCTCTTAGATTGTAAGCTCTGGAGCAGGGTTCCCTCTTCTTTTAGAATGTAAGCTCTGGAGCAGGGTCCCCTCTCCTCTTAGATTGTAAGCTCTGGAGCAGGGTCCCCTCTCCTCTTAGATTGTAAGCTCTGGAGCAGGGTCCCCTCTCTGCTTAGATTGTAAGCTCTGGGACATGGTCCCCTCTCCTCTTAGATTGTAAGCTCTGGAGCGGGTCCCCTCTTCTTTTAGAGTGTAAGCTCTGGAGCAGGGTCCCCTCTTCTTTTAGAGTGTAAGCTCTGGAGCAGGGTCCCCCTCCTCTTAGATTGTAAACTCATCCCCACCAGATTACTATTAGTCATGGTGTTCCTCCTCCCCAGGCAGACAAACTAGACCTCAGACCAGGGGGCATCAAGCTTAATAAAGATTTGACAATCACCTTTTTTTGCTGTGTCCATCATTCCAATGGCCACAGCAGCAGCAGTAGCCCCTGCATCTCAGCCCAGGCAGCCTCTCCCAACGTCTAAAGTGAGTAGGAGCATGTGGTGGATTGGAGGTGGAGTGACATCACAAGATCCACACAGACCACCCCCACACTGACCGGAACTCCTGTGCAGCCTGCTATGAGTAACAAACACTCGAGCAGGCTGCACACACAGCTGTCTGGCCAGAGCAGACAGACAGCCCTGGTTCCAGGGGGGGGGGAGTGCCCTCCTTGTCCCATCCTGCGGACGCCCATGCATGTGTTATTAAGGTCACACTAATTGACTAATGGGTCTGTATGTTGTGTTGTGCAAGCTGCTTTTGGGTTGTCTGAACCTGAGTCCAGGGTCAAACAAAGGGATGCAGAAAGAGAAGATCTGAGCCCTATTTTGTATCTCCAGTTCTGTTGTGCATTCCCAGTCTGTCATTGCCCTGGAAGCCTGCCTATAATCCATGCCAGGATTTTACACCTGCAGCACCTTTAACTCCTTCTCTACAAAGTGGTATCCCAATAAACACTGTCAGGAACCAGTGGTTTTGTGGGAAATTCTATTTATATTAATTACACAGTAAGAAAAAATTTTGGAAATTCCCAAGTTATTTCTTTCTGTAATTACCTGGTGCAGACCGATGTCACCATCTGCTGGCTTAAAGGAGTTACTACAGTTCTGCGCTCCATGCAGGATCAACTGGGAGATGTAATTTACTCACAGTCACAGCTGATTTTAAAACATAATAGCACACTGGGCATCATGCCCACCATGCTAAATCTTTGGGGGCAGCTTCTGGAGCCCAAATGCAAACAAAATTTGTTTGCAGCAAATGTGTGTTATCATGATATAGGGCTGCTGTGTCTGCTACTGGGGATTGTGTATACACAATCACAGTAGTGAAGGTGTTAATAAGCCACAGGTGATAAACTCTATGTTATCCTTTATTTAACCTCCCTGGTGGTATTCGCGAGTGTGGCTCAGGGTCAACTTTCAGTGCTGAAAGTGGTACCTAGGGATGTGCATGGCTGAAACATTTGTTTCGTTCAGTTTTGTTTCATTACGTTTTTAAAGAATTTTGTTTTTGGAATTTTGTAACTAATTTAATTTTGTATTTCGTTTCGTTTCATTTCAGATCGATTTTTTAATTTTCTAATGGATTTGAAATTTCGTATCGATTCGAATTTCATATATCAATTCGATAGTTGATATCAATTTGAATTTTGGATCATTAAGTAAAACTCCAATTAATCAAATTTTGCTGTTAAAAGAAAAGCCAGGGTTAACTTTAAGCTGTGTCACAGATTTAGTATTTGAGTCAAATTAAACAGTGAAACAAAATTAATTTGTTTCAGTAAGTCCTTTGCTTACTATTACTTGTATTTTAAGTTAAGATCAATTTGATAGTTCATTTCAGATTCAATAATTGATATCAATTTGATAGTTCATTTCAAATTCAATGGTCCAGTGTAAAACAAAATAAATTCGCTATATACCGTTTTGTTTCGAATTCGTATCGTAATAAGTACTTCCGAACTACGAGTTATCAAATTTTGTTCAAAATTCTGAATTTTTCCGAAACGAATGCACATCTCTAGTGGTGACCCCGAACCACACTCGGGCTGGATACATACCTGTCCCTGCGCTCCCACACTGACCTCTGCGATCGCATTCTACTCCGTGCAATCGCCGCATCCTGCTTCTTGGTTCCCTTCTCCCGAGAAAAGCACCAGGAAGCATGACGTTGCGAATAGCTAGAGGAGAATATGACTGCGGGGGACAGCAAGGGAGCGCAGGGACAGGTGTGTATCCAGCCCAAGTGTGGCTCGGGGTTACCACTTTCGGCATTGAAAGCTAACCCCGAGCCACACTAATACCGCTAGGGGGCTGAAAAAATTGTAACGATTCTGACATAGAAAATATGTCAGAATCGTAATCCCAGTGAGCTTTAGGGTGCTTCTACTCTGAACCTTTTTTTTGTGTCCCAGTTACTGGCGTGTTCTGAACTCTGTTCTGCTCTGACTGTCTAGCTTTGTTGGGATTGTGTTTCCTAGTCATCATGTTCCTGTAATCCTCATCAAGATCCTAGTTTTTAAAAAGGAAAAATGGCTATACTCCGTGGCGCTAGATATACACTTTTAAGGATTCGCTATATTCCCACACTGTGGTGCTCCCGTCACCAGAACAAAGTAAGGAAATGGGGACAGCGCTTCAACTTAAAGGATGCAGTGTATAAGTGATGTGGTAAATATAGAATAATGCTCACAAGCAATGGTAGGTCCCTTGAGGATTAGGCGTGGACTAAATCAATCAAAGTCTTCAAAATAGGAGGACCTCAAAAAAAAATACATATAATGGTACAGCATTGCACAGAATATACTGCTATAGTAGCAGATCCTAGTTTTCCCTATCATGGTCCAGTGCCCCCTGTATTCTACCTTTGCAAGTTCCCACCTGTTCCTGCCTGTGTATCCTGTGACCTGTGTAATAAATCCCCTGGCTGAATTGTATCCTGCCTGCTGTGTCGTCTATCCACTGTATTTGGGCTCTTGGCTGTCTACCCTCTGCACAACCATGAAAGGGCTTGACAAAATATATTATTCCAGCTGAAATGTTTCATGCATCCAAATATACCTTTGCCTTTTATTGGAGTACTTGACTTTCATCTACATTTTTCTTTGTACACAGTGGAGGCTCGTTAAAGAGCCAGTGGGGGAAAAGCCCCACTAGTAATTGCATCAAATAATTGAAATGATAAAAATCATCAGTTGGCATTGGTAACAATTATCTATTGAGATCAAATGAGCATGGCTAGTAATTGGGGCATTTATAAAATCTGCCCTTACTGAAGCCACTTTAGACATGCTCAGTCTGGCTTCTGGAAAAAAATTCATTGTCCTACCATTTTAACATTTCCCTATTAATTGTATCTCTGGGTCTATTGTCTGATTTCTTTTTCTTACCAATACTGAGTGAACAAGCCTCATTTCGACCCCAATGACTCCCAGTGCAGGACAGCACTGTACCAAGAAAAACGTGTCCAATTGGCAACATTTGAGAAACTTGATTCTGCCCTGTTGGACTCCACACGTGAAACAACAATTGAAGATCAGCTGCAGGATATCCTCCAGGCCACCAACAACTGAGCTCTACACTCTCACCAAGATGTTCTATGCCACATTTAAGTTGACCTTCGGGAGACCCTGTAAAGAGAGAAATATTAAGAAAAATATCACTATTTATCACTATCAATAAAGTGTATTTAGAAGGGTGCTGAATATTCTTTCTGCGATCGGGCTCGAAATATAACTAGATTGGATGAAATCTCATAGAGGAACTATTTGTGATTTAACTTCTGCCTCTTAGCTAAAAACAAGCTACTGACAATAAATATTGGATCAATCAGTGGCTTACCAATGCTGTGAAATTAAAATCTCATGATTGGTTATCTTTTTAATAAAGCATGCAACTGTTTGTCTTTAGGAAATAAATTAGTAAAAGCATGTGAACACTCTATACCCACCAAATGTATGAACAGCAGGGAGAATAAAAATAAATGTTGGTTCTCATCATCCTAAATCGAACACTTAAGGGCCTATTCACAAAAGCACCAGAATAGCACTCAATTTCAGTACTTTGATTTTAGACTATACTTCAGGGCACTTTTGCAATTCCTTTTTGCTGAAAATATGGTAAATTCACCATTTAGCAAATGGTCTTCGTATTTTTCTAAAATTGGATTCACTGAAGCAGTTATTTATCAGACATCGGCGCACATCGCCGATCTGCGCCAATAGCCACCAAACTTCTCCGAATTGGCATCCACAAATTCCACCGAACTGAATAGAAATGTATTAAAATGTGTCTAAATAATAAAATAGACCCTTTATAAAATAATAAAGGTCTGTTACAGAATTTATAAAAAATTGAGAAACAAAAATTTTGTCCAAAAAATACAAAAGGTGTCCTAAAAAATAAAAAAAAAGGACTGCCGACGGGAGCGGACATGTTTGAAGCAGCTCTCTAGCCGACCTGGGGCTCTATCACCTTCTTCAAGCTAATGTTAGCGTTTACCTTAGCGTAGGGATGTGCCTCCCCTGCCATTACAGTAAATTAATGTGCTGTAATGACATGTGTGTATTTAATCTGTAAGTAAAATGTTATTTATTGAGAAAAGTTCTCATACTCACCTCTCCACGCTCCCTCGCTGTGCTTCTCTGTCCTCCGCTTTTTTCCCCCCGTATTTTCAGTTTGCCAGCTGCTCTGTGTTTGTGTGTGTGTGTATGTGTGTGTGTGTGATTCACTACACAGATAGCTGGTTTCCTGGTTCTACTCTGAGAGGCACTGAGAGCAATTGAAAGCTTGAGACAAAGGGAAAGCTCCATTCGTCTCAAGCAATTCATTTTTTTTAAAAACGCCCCATGGGAGGCAGAGCCTCCCATGGATTAATTGACGCAGGACAGTCATGTGACTGTCCTCATCAGTCATGTGGGGGGCAGGCAGAGCTCAGCACGTGTGTGTGATGCTGGGGGTTTGTGGCCTCAACTATTGACACTGTCTGACTCTGTCTGAGTCAGGCAGTGTCAGAGAGATGAGACGAGTGTCAGTCATGTGACTGACTACTCGTCCATTGTGCGCAGGAGCGCAGAAGAGCGAGACAGACTGCGCAGCTGGAAGTGGGAACTGGATACAGGACGCCTGTAGGTAATGTATTAGTAAAAAATAGAGATATGCTCATACTACTGATATATATATATAGAGTGGCAATTTCACCATCATGCTATATACTGAGTCAGTATATCCAGACCTGAGGAAGGGAGGAATACTCTCGAAAGCTTGTCTTTTAAATGTAACGTCAGTCTAATAAAAAAGGTATCACTACGTACTGCTATACTTTGGCATCTGGACTAAAACGGCCTATCGAATTTATATATATATATATATATATCATGATGGGGAAATTGCCACTCTATGTATCAGTAGTAAATATAGCTACTGAGGTGACTCAGGTGAGGTCACCCTAATTTTACTGTTCTAAGAGTGCAAACTTTAATTTAAAGTAAGAGTTGTAATAGTGCCCTCTATTGGTCAGTATTGTAAGTGCATGCTCTTAGAACATGAAAAACCAACATGCGAACTTTACTTTAAAGTAAAAAGTTTAATAGCGCCCTCTATTGGTCTATCATCTAGTATTTGGTGAAACGACAGCTTAGTAAATAGACAAATGGGCCTGAAATTACACCGAATGGTGAATTTCACTGCAATTTTGGGCCAATTTGTAGGTTAGTGAATAACCCCTTTAATGTTTGGATATACACTTTCTTCACGTGATGTAAGACATTTAATGTAAATACAGCTATAATATATATTTAGAATCCAACGCATTTTCCTACTGCCTGGTCAATTGAATGATAATTGTCTCAATTAATATATCTGCTGGCTGAATTTGCTTACTACAGAGTTTGCTGTGAGAAATACCTGATTAAATAAGCTTTTCATTTACTTTAGTGGTACAAAATACTGTATATAAAAACACATAGAGCAGTACAGTACAAATAAAGTTTAAATCAAGCCCCTGGTCTCTTGAAATTCTCACAGGAATTCTATTTCAATTGGGCACATCAGGTATAATATGGTGACACCTTGTGTCCAAACTGGGAAAGAGGACAGCAGAGGCCCAGAATCATTTTAAGTGGATGGTGAGTGATCCACAGATAGTCTTCTACTAGAAGGGCTTCTTTTTCTGGCGGTATGCGACAAGGGAGGACTCATTAAGTACCCTCCCCCCCTTCAGTTTTATGGTCAGTGCCCGAGCTCTGACAGACAAGGCTGCCATCAGGACATTAAAGTGGGTGCACTTATAAGAGGCACCATGCACCTGAAAAACCTAGCAGCATTTAGAAAAGCTGCTGCTAGATACCCAGGTCTCTGAGAGTCACTGGATCCCTATAAATTACTGCAAATTCCCTGGTGGTCTCCTGGCAGATTATTGCAATCTGCAGCTGTCTGCTTAGCTTCTGTCCATAGCAGCTAGTTTCCTACCCCTAGAAAGACCGATGCCGTCAAAGCATCTATATGAAAAGAACAAAAATCCCTTTAAAGCCCTGTTCACACTGTGCGATTTATCGTGCAGATTTTGCCGCGACGTCGCAGCAAAATCTGCGCGACGTCGCTCTGTGTAGCTTCTCCAATGCATTTCAGTGGAGCTGTTCACATCTTGCCGCGCCATGTCCGCGACGTCGCATGTCGCGCGTCGCAGAAGCATGTCGCAGGTACATGACCCTTTTTTTGCGATTTGCTATCTGCGATTTTGCGATTTGTATTGGTGGTGCTTTGCAAAAATCGCACAAAACAGTGATGTCGCGCGACATTATCGCACCATGTCTCCAATATGAAAATCGCGCGGAAAGTCCGGCGATTTTCAACTCGCACAGTGTGAACGGGGCCTAAGGGTTAGGGAGCTTGCGGCAACAGTGTCATCATTCTAGTTCCTTTTCCTATTTAAGACTTCACCATTGGGGGGGCAAATGTAGTTCAGTTGTAGGGGACACAGCTTGTTCAGTGATTAAGCTAGTTTACACCCTACTAGGAGGAAGGGAACAAGTCATAATCACAGAGCTATGTGGTCTGCACCTGACAGGTGCAGATCACAATTGTCACCTATTGAACCAGCAAGAATCTAGCCTTGCACTACAAGGGCCCCTGCTAAACCAAACTATGCCCAGTATGAGTCTGCCTCCTCCCTCCTGGGAAGGATTGGGGTGATGGAGCCACATTCTGTGTACTCCTGCCCAGCCTCTGCCTAGGCACCATCAACCTCTGCTCTGTCAAGCAGTGCCCCCTACATCAAGCAGCAGCCATTGAAACTCTGCCCCAAACACTTGTCTTCCAGTATGTCCTCTCACACCTTGGACTAGTGTTATTTGCACCAGAAGACTTTGCACACCTTCTTTCCTTTGAATTGTAGGAATAGGATGTAGGATAGGGTTGCTGTCATCCCGCTGAGTCCTTCCAAAGTGTGATAAGCATGTGTATTTAATTTGTGAAATGTAAGGTTTGTGTATATATAGCAGTTAATTACAATTATTGTAATTTTATAAACCGTGCTATTTGTACAGTATCTGGGTGTAATACATTACATGTTTTACAAGTTACACAGGCATACATTATATCATCTCTTACACACATACGCTACACATGAAATCACTCACATATTACACATATCACGCACTACACATTATATCATATGTTACACATTTATCATATATGGCATGCCGTGTTTGGGGTCCAGACCAGTGGTTCAGTATGGGGCCCCTTTACCTCCTATTGTCCGGGGGCCCCATTAGTTGTCAGTCTTCCCCTGCTCTGAGGCCACAGGTGAACTCCACCCTGGTTAATTAGACCTGCATAAAAAGAAGCTGCGCCATCTACTCTAGGCTTCCTCATTAAAGTCCTGCCTGTGGATCTAAGCAGACCTGTCTCCTGGATACTCCCTGAATACCTCCTGATTCCATAGACTTATCTTTGCCTCGTATATATGAGTTATTTGTATTATTGTTTATACTGTGTCATCCCTTCTTATGTACTGTTAGTTTCCTCCTATCTCCTTGTTTCGCTTGGTATTCTCCCAACCTCCACTCTCACTATTCTCTCCCTGTCTTGCCCAGCCTCTTCCTTTGGTTCATGTCTTCTGTCTGTTTATGCTTTTGCTTTATTCAATAAACCCCTATTGTGCCCTGTAACCTGTGTGATCTTCGTTTCACTGAATCCTGGGCTCACACCTGCATACGTTACACAGCCAGACCCGTGACAGAGCTGTTCCTGATCCCGTGGTTCCTTCTTAAAACTGGGTTGGTTCCTAGGATGCCCAGTACCCTCTGGATGGCTGAATATTATACCCAGGGTTTTTCTGAGCCGGTACACGCCGGTACGCCGTAACGGCACCTCTCGGCGCGTACCAGCACCTCTTGACAGGGCCTAATTTGTTACCGTGGGATCCGATCCGGGTCCGGGTTTCCCACAGTTCCGGGCAGCCATCTCCCAACGGCGGTCCTGCAGTGTGCCTGCTTCCCACACTGTTTATTCCAGCAGACACGTTGCTTTGGCTCCGCCCCCTCACCGATGCGCACAGGGCAGCAGAAGAGAGGCTGGACTGCTGAGTGCACATGCTGTCTCTTCTGAGTGTTCTCAATGAATGTCGATGAGATGAGTGACCCAGGGGGGAAAATACAATTGATTTGACTGGGGGGGGTAAGTGAGGGGGTGGGAATACAATTGATTTGGCTGGGGGGTAAGTGAGGGGTGGGAATACAATTGATTTTGCTGGGGGGTAAGTGAGGGGTGGGAATACACTTGATTTTGGGGGTAAGTGAGGGGGAATACAATTGATTTTGCTGGGGGGGATACAATTGATTTTGCTGGGGGGCTAAGTGAGGGGATGGGAATACAATTGATTTGGCTGGGGGTATGTGAGAGGGTGGGAATACAATTGATTTGACTGGGGGTAAGTGAGAGGGTGGGAATACAATTGATTTGGCTGGGGGTAAGTGAGAGGGTGGGAATACAATTGATTTTGCTGGGGGGTAAGTGAGGGGGTGGGAATACAATTTATTTGGCTGGGGGGTAAGTGAGAGGGTGGGAATACAATTGATTTGGCTGGGGGTAAGTGAGAGGGTGGGAATACAATTGATTTGACTGGGGGTAGGTGAGAGGGTGGGAATACAATTGATTTTGCTTGGGGGGTAAGTGAGGGGGTGGGAATACAATTGATTTTGGGGGTAAGTGAGGGGGAATACAATTGATATTGCTGGGGGGTAATACAATTGATTTTGCTGGGGGGATACAATTGATTTTGCTGGGGGGTAAGTGAGAGGGTAGGAATACAATTGATTTTGCTTGGGGATAAGTGAGGGGGTGGGAATACAATTGATTTTGGGGGTAAGTGAGGGGGAATACAATTGATTTTGCTGGGGGGTAAGTGGAGGGGGTAATACAATAGCTTTTTGCTGGGGGGTGAGGGGGTGGGAATATAATTGATTTTGCTGGGGGGATACAATTGATTCTGCTGGGGGGTAAGTGGAGGGGGTAATACAATTGATTTTGCTTGGGGGTAAGTGAGGGGGTGGGAATACAATTGATTTGGCTTGGGGGGTGGGAATACAATTGATTTGGCTGGGGGGTAAGTGAGGGGTGGGAATATAATTGATTTGGCTGGGGGTAAGTGAGAGTATGGGAATACAATTGATTTGGCTGGGGGGTAAGTGAGGGGGTGGGAATACAATTGATTTTAGGGGTAAGTGAGGGGGAATACAATTGATTTTGCTGGGGGGTAAGTGGAGGGAGTAATACAATTGGTTTTTGCTGGGGGGGTGAGGGGGTGAGAATATAATTGATTTTGCTGGGGGTAATACAATTGATTTTGCTGGGGGCATACAATTGATTTTGCTGGGGGGTAAGTGAGAGGGTGGGAATACAATTGATTTTGCTTGGGGGTAAGTGAGGGGGTGGGAATACAATTGATTTTGGGGTAAGTGAGGGGGAATACAATTGATTTTGCTGGGGGGTAAGTGGAGGGAGTAATACAATTGGTTTTTGCTGGGGGGGTGAGGGGGTGAGAATATAATTGATTTTGCTGGGGGTAATACAATTGATTTTGCTGGGGGCATACAATTGATTTTGCTGGGGGGTAAGTGAGAGGGTGGGAATACAATTGATTTTGCTTGGGGGTAAGTGAGAGGGTGGGAATACAATTGATTTTGGGGTAAGTGAGGGGGAATAAAATTGATTTTGCTGGGGGTAAGTAGAGGGAGTAATACAATTGATTTTGCTGGGTGTTGAGGGGGTGGGAATATAATTGATTTTGCTGGGGGTAATACAATTGATTTTGCTTGGGGGGATACAATTGATTTTGCTGGGGGTAAGTGAGAGGGTGGGAATACAATTGATTTTGCTTAGGGGTAAGTGAGGGGGTGGGAATACAATTGATTTTGGGGTAAGTGAGGGGGGAATACAATTGATTTTGCTGGGGGGGGTAAGTGGAGGGGGTAATACAACTGATTTTTGCTGTGTGAGCCTGGGGGCAAATATCTCATATTTGCCCCAGCTCACACATGGATATTTGCCGCTCCAGCTCCGTCTCCGCCTCCGCCTCCCTCCACCTCCCTCCACCTCCTCGTAGCCAGCCCCAATACGTGCCGGCATCGCCGCCGGCGTCAAGAAGACAGAGGCGTAGACTTGGTGCAGGAAGCTAGAAGAACCAAGTCCACGCCTCTGTCTCCTTGATGCCGGCACGTATTGGGGCTGGCTGCAGCTCGAGCCTCGCGGCTGCCCCAGGCTGCCCCGCGGCCAATTTTTTTTTAAAATTAGTCGGGCTGGCCGCGCTCTAGGCGGGCACTGCGCTCTAGGTGCCCGCCTAGCTGGCCTAGCGGCAGAGCCGGCCCTGACTATATTCAGTGTGAAGTAAAAGTCATAAAACATTAAATTATATTGTGCACTTAAACTTAAACATTTTCACAGGGTTGAAATGGCTCAGCAGGGAAGTGGTTAATGTTCAGACTATACATTACATTGTGTATTACGTTAGTTTTTGAATTGGTTTAGTTGTATATTAAGGGTTAATGGGTAGGCTTCATCCATCACAGTATACATCTTATTTTTTCCTTGATTAATGGCATGTTAGGGGTTAATGGGTTGGCTACATGCCTCAGTGGATTCATTTCATGTTTTCCCTTGATTAATGGTATTTTAGGGGTTAAGAGGTAGGCTTAATGCCACATTGTTTATTAATTTTTATTGTATTTCCCTGGGTTTATGGCAGTTTAGGGGTTATTATGGAAGCTAGAATCTAAAGGGTCTATTCATCTTTAGATCCTCTGCTTTTCAGCACATTTCGGGGAGTTCATTTCGCCGAAAATATGGTGAATTCCCTATTTAGCGAATGGTCACTGTAATTTGCTAAAAGTGAAGTCGCTGAAGCAGCAATCAGACATTCAGCGAAAACAGCCGAATTGCGGCAAATAAAATATTGAATTTAAGTATCAGGTTAGTACAATAAAAAGGCATCATTGCATCACATTACTCTGGGGTTTCGGAATGTTATTCATATATATACCTATTTAGGGCACTATTACCTGGTGTGAGTTAACCCTTGCATCGGCATGGTTTTGCGTTAGCGCCAGGTTAATTGAGTCCAGCGCCTGACCATTGACAACAGATTGTTTGCCTCTCGCTACAAACGGGAAAAAACACTTAGCTCGTTGCTATTAGCGATTTGTTCCGCGAGCTTACTGTACTTTCTGTGTCCTTTACTTAACGTGGGGAGCGCTAGAGATATCTAGCTAACAGATCACTTGGTGCCAGTGCTAATTTTTTGAGGGGTGCTAATTGCAACATTTTACCTGCTGCTCAACCCTGGTGCTAACTCAAAAACCCCCCCAGAAAAATCAGATCCTCGCCCAAAATTAACCGGCAATTGAAAGGAATGCAGCACAGGTGTTCTCTTTGCCCCATACACCATAGTAATGGATCTGGTCAGCAATGCTGTTGCTGTTGCAGTAGTTTCTATTATGATTTAAAAGTATCCTTTATCCACATATATCCTAATTCTAATATATTGCCTAATTTTAAACATTTTATGCTGGGGGTTATTCATAGTATGTAAGCGGTTAACTATTAGGGTGACCGTGTGGACCATGTTTAAAGGGACACATGAATAAGTCTTGCCCTGAAACACATATTATTTATATGCTGCAGCAGGGAAATTTTGTGTCGCTCCTTTTGGATCTATTAAATGCAGTTATAATGATTCTACATGCTGTTGCGTGGCATTTATCATGCAATGTCCAACAGCCTTAATTAATATATGTGTGCATCAAAACATGGATGATACGGCCACCTTGGAGGATTTTAATAATGCAGGAGTTGTGAGGTTATTCACTGGATGTGTTCATATTCAAGCTGGTGAGGGCGGGGGATAGGTATGGCCCGGCACTCTGCACTGGAAAAAAACAGTTCTATCCTGTACACAACCGCATTAGCGCTGGGTCTCAGCCCGGGTCCTAGAATTTCCCTAGCGTGCGCCAAACGACCTTGATGGACTACCGTGGAGAAGGTGATCTGTTAGTAGGTCGTCAGGCACTACGTTTTAGTCACTCGCGCTAAATTTTTCCTTTAGTGATGGTGTTTTACCTCACACCAGGTGATTGGGCCCTTAGTTTTATTCAGTGGTATCATTTAGTGGTGAAAATTATTACTCCCCCCCCCCAGTTTTGACTGCGGTTTCTAATGTGCCCCCCTAAATATTGTCCCTGGAGTCGCCACTGGATTCTCGTACTTACTTCACATATTCTAACATATAAAATATGTTTGCATCTCAGAAAACTCTCAGAGTCGGTAAAGTTGGCCTAATATTTTCATAATTTATGATAACTTCTGCTTGTTGGCACAATGCAAATTCACAAATAATATTAATATTAATTAATATTGGTATTTCTTTGAGAAACAGAAGAAGGAGCTAGTATGGAATAGCTGGCTCTTCTAATGCCATGTGAAAATTAACGCCTCCTGTTCAAGGTATCGGAAACATTAATTTAGAGTAGGGAGTCTCTATATCTGAACGGCAAGCAGATCTTTCGCCAAGGTCAGAATACCTTCTCCAGCTATTCTAAAGATCGGCTGCAGCCAATATCTTAATGGCAAGAGGGGAATAGGGTCCTATGATTGGTTTGGTATTGCGTAACATGTCAACCATTTCTTTACCTTCCACATTATCCTCAATACTTACAACTTAGGGTTAGAGGGTTGCTTGTTTCGTTGTTCAGATAGTTTGCAACGATACAAGTGAAGACGCCCTGGTCGTTCCTGGTAACTGGACTGATAACCAATGTGGAGTTACTTCCAGTGAGTAAATATCGGGCATTTTTAGGTAAAGCTGCTCCATCCAGCTGCCAGGAGTAACTGAGATCTGTCCCCAGTGACGAACATGTCAAAGCCACAGATTCTTTCTCCGCTAATACAGGACTGGAGGCGTTGTTACTGAGGGTCACTTGAGAGACACTTACTGAAAATGGAAACATAGCACAGGAGTTATATTGAATGATATTGAAATCAAAGAAAGTTAAAACCACCAAGGTAAATGAGGGAAATACAATTTTGAAATAACTAATCTTAACATAAGTATAGCTTGAATATAGTATAGTACAATATACAGTAATATATAAATGATATAATACATACTATATAACTTCATATCTAGCCTTCAACTCATTTATAATTTTTGTAACGCTATTGTACGGAACCCCGCTGGTGTTATGTAGTGCTAATTGACTAACACTGGGAAACAACATGGAAGACGCAGACATGCGTCACGCCAAGGTTGTTTACATTATATCTCTTTTAAGTTCATAAGTACAAAATGACTAACCGCTATATGTAACTGAAAGGTGTGTTTATTCACATATGTAATGTTTTTATGTCTGAAAAGAAGAATTTAATTGAAATCTAACTCAAATGCTTTTTTTTTTTTTTTACTTTTTTATTTTGTAAGTCTGCGTACAAACAGAGAAAAGTAGGGGCCCTGCAGGACCATCTAAAACTGTCATCAAAGATATGGCATAAGAAAAACAATAAACATCCCCAAGCAAGGGGGGTCTCAGCGATATATATCAGATAAAAGGGGGAGGGGGAAAGGTTAACGCAAAAGTGTAGGTAATCCCCAGCCGAGGATCTTCGGCGTCAAAGTCATCAGGAACTCTTATAAAGGGGAGGGTTCACTTAAAAGGTAGTTAAATACCTTGAAATAAAGATACTCTGCTCGTGAAAAAAGGAAGGGGGGACTAGGGCAGGGGAGAAAATCAGAAAGGGCAAAATGTCCTCAAAAATTGTCTACTTCGTCTCTGCGGGGGGAGGGGGAAATAACTGGGGAGAAACTCATGTAATCAGGGAGAATCAGAAATCAAGGCTAGAGATCTCTAAAAAATGAAACAGAAACTGGTGCAGAAAACATGAAGGTCCGCAGAAAATTTCACCGTGTCACAGGGACACAACTCAACAGTGGGGGAACAGTATCCCAACAAAAGCGTGGTGTCAGATTCATATCTGGAAAAAAGGTCATCGACCAGATGAAGCGTCCGCCGATTCCAAGGAGAGTCCCGCTCCAGCCAGTATCGGCCAGGCCTCGGCTGGTTCAGAGATGACAAGGGGTATCACTCCGTATGTTACTACAAGAGATCTGGCCAGTCCCCATCGGTAGTTGACCTTCTTACGATGGAGAAAAGCCGTCACTTCCCGAAACTGTCGTTTCTCCAGCAGGGTCAAGAATGGTAGGTCATTATAGAGTGTCAGCGATATACCTTCAAATTGCACCATTGCCCGTGCTGCCGGGGCTAGACATAATCCGCGTCTTCACAGCGATGTCTTTAGCAACTACAATGACATCTCTCGGGGCACTCAGGGGGGCCATCGCAGCCTTACGGATCCGGAACACTGAGCTGAACATGCCTGTCTCATCTGCAGAAGACCCCAATATCTGGCGTGTCAATCGGGTCACATAAGGGAGTAGCTCCGACAGGGGTACCGACTCCGGGACCCCCCTAACTCGGATGTTTCGCCTGCGGTGTCTGGATTCAAGGGTCTCCACTGCATGAGTCAGGAGGTCGACCTGACCTCTCAGTTCGCCCACCTGAGACGAAAGGACAGATTGCTCCGCTACCACATCTGCAGTCTGTTCCCGAACCGCCACCACTTGGGAGCGTAGCTCCTCCACTTCAGATTGTACCCCAGACAGTGCAGCAGACCACGTAGCTCTAATCTCAGCCAAAAAACGTCAGTAATCGCCCATTGTCGTTGGTCACGCATCGTCTGTCACTGCAAAAGAAGTGGCATCAGTATCAGGGGGAGACAAAATTTAGTCATTACCCGAGGGAGACCCCAATCTTACAGAAGCACCAGGTGTCTGTTGCTCCAGATTCGACATGGAGAGACGACCCTGGGGCCGTGGCGACACAGTGTTGCCGCCAGAAAGGAGCAGGCCCTCCTCAGAGCCTCCCTGCGAAGTTATGGAGGGAGTCTCCAGGGCCTCCTGGGACCTCGCCGCCTGGGCCCTCCTTTTCTTCTGAGCCCATTTCTTCGCAGCTGGGCCCAGTGTCACCCGGCCACCCTCTCGGGGGGCCTGATCCAGCCAGTCCACAGCAGTCTCACTTCCCAGGGACCACGCAAGTTCATCATCTTCTGAGGAGCTGAAGCCCAGGGGTAAGGTGGTCGAACCTGCTACAGCATATCTGCCTCCCAGCGACTCCCTGATATCTTGCTGGTGCTGACGAGTGGTCTCCGGTTCTCCTCCTGGTCTCAGGTTCTTCTTACCCATCATTCAGGGGTAGGCAATCTGTCCACGGCCTGCGACCACCTCCGCATCGGGCATCAGGAAAGTCCCCGGTCTGAGTAGGCCAGACTAGGCCTGAATCCTGCTGGAGCAGAAACACGCCAGCTAACGATCAGGAAACCGCAACTCAGGGTGCCCCAGCGTGTCTAAGGGTCCTTGGCTCAGCAAAGATATAACGCTGGACGAGAGGGTCGCAAATAAAATCAGCAGTAAAAGCCAAATATAGGCAGAGCTCCTCGGCATGCGTCTGCTCTCGTCCACGGTCAGCTCCGCCCCCCTCAAATGCTTTTTCATTCAGAATTGCTTTGTCTTTACGCTTGAGATAGGATGTAGAGTTAGATCTTGCTATACCCAAGGCCCTGAGAAAGGATGTTTAATGCAACACTGTAGCTATCCGTTCCTCCCGAGAAACACACAAAGAGTTGTTCAAAAAGAAGGACATATTTCTGATAAGCGGGATATGACGTTTTGCGAAACAAGCTCCATTGTGCTTAAATAAATAATTTCTTTGCTCATTTTTGTGATAGAGCAAAAGCACCACCTCGCGACTAAAAGTTATGGGTAGAAAGTTAAAATTCCCGATGATTTAGGAGTTAATTGGGTAGGCGTGGAATTGGGCCAAGCAAAGGTTCAAAGGGTGAACCCCAGAGATAGAAGTGGTCACACACTTACTGAAGGCTACGCAACACACACGCAACGCAAGGCGAACGTCCTCTAATTCTCGGTAGAGGGATACCACCCAATCCTATCCCAACCAAATCTCATGATGATTGATGATATGATGCAACTTTCTCCTGAGATTTGTAGGGGGGAAATTCTAGTATTTCTAGAAAGGAGGGGGCATACACAGAGACATGCAGACACCTAAGCAGGAACCTGTTGTCACTGTCCCGTGCCACTCTCACTCTCATATACTGACACCAAGGCAACTATCAGTTCATCGGAGGATATAAACTGCTAATCCAAGATCTCTATTGCATCCACTCGTTGGTAAGTATGAGAAGGAAATAGTGATTGATTAAATATGAGTAATCAATTACAGCATGTTATATACCTCTAAATCTTCATTGCAGACAAGATTCACTGTTTGTGATCAATTGTTAGTTTTTGGGGAGGATTCATATGGGTCAAGACTGCAGATTGACAAATATATTGTGTTCTCCAATGACAGATAATCCAGATATATTTCTGTAGATATATCCAAATTAGTCTGTAAAAGACTGGTCACAAAGAGATAATATGAAATGCTGTAATACGCTGATATCTAGATAAATCTGTAGGTTGAAGTCTCTAAGGAGTATCCCAAGCAGAGATCGGTTTCAGGTTCATTATCTTGATCTAAGGTAATGCATTATAGCAAAACATATTATTCTAGTGAAATTCTTGATAACTGAACTGCAGATAATGAACTGTATGCTATGTGCTTAGATATACAGTATGTATTTGTATAGAAGTGTTGAACCATTTTTGTTTGTTCAATAACAAAATGTTTTTCTTCTTTCGCACACATTTCAATGAGTGATCTATGTTTGATATATATTCAACTGATGGAATAACAATCTGTCAATCTCAGAATGTACGAACTGAATGAGCGTTTAGATACAGTCAGGTCCAGAAATATTGGGGCATCGACACAATTCTAACATCTTTGGCTCTATACACCACCACAATGGAGTTGAACTGAAACAAACACAATGTGCTTTAACTGCAGACTGTCAGCTTTAATTTGAGGGTATGTACATCCAACTCAGGTGAATGGTGTAGGATTTACAGCAGTTTGCATATGTGCCTCCCACTTGTTAAGGGACCAAAAGTAATGGGACAATTGGCTTCTCAACTGTTCCATGGCCAGGTGTGTGATATTCCCTCATTACCCCAATTACAATGTGCAGATAAAAGGCCCAGAGTTAATTTCAAGTGTACTATTTGCATTTGGAATCTGTTGCTGTCAACTCTCAAGATGAGATCCAAAGAGCTGTCACTATCAGTGAAGCAAGCCATCATTAGGCTGAAGAAACAAAACAAACCCATCAGAGAGATAGCAAGAACATTAGGCGTGGCCAAAACAACTGTTTGGAACATTCTCAAAACGAAGGAATGCACCGGTGAGCTTAGCAACACCAAAAGACCCGGGAGACCACGGAAAACAACTGTGGTGGACGAATGATGAATTCTTTCCCTGGTGAAGAAAACACCCTTCACAACAGTTGGCCAGATCAAGAACACTCTCCAGGAGGTAGGTGTATGTGTGTCAAAGTCAACAATCAAGAGCAGACTTCACCAGGGTAAATACAGAGGGTTCACCACAAGATGTAAACCATTGGTGAGCCTCAAAAACAGGGAGGCCAGATTAGAGTTTGCCAAACAACACCTAATAAAGCCTTCACAGTTCTGGAACAAGATCCTATGGACAGATGAGACAAAGATCAACTTGTACCAGAGTGATGGGAAGAGAAGAGCATGGAGAAGGAAAGGAACTGCTCATGATCCGAAGCATACCACCTCATCAGTGAAGCATGGTGGTGGTAGTGTCATGGCGTGGGCATGTATGGCTGCCAATGGAACTGGTTCTCTTGTATGTATTGATGATGTAACTGCTGACAAAAGCAGCAGGATGAATTCTGAAGTGTTTCGGGCAATATTATCTGCTCCCATTCAGCCAAATGCTGCAGAACTCACTGGACGGCGCTTCACAGTGCAGATGGACAATGACTCAAAGCATACTGCAAAAGCAACCAAAGAGTTTTTGAAGGGACAGAAGTGGAATGTTATGCAATGGCCAAGTCAATCACCTGACCTGAATCCCATTGAGCATGCATTTCACTTGCTGAAGACAAAACTGAAGGGAAAATGCCCCAAGAACAAGCAGGAACTGAAGACAGTTGCAGTAGAGGCCTGGCAGAGCATCACCAGGTATGAAACCCAGCGTCTGGTGATGTCTATGCGTTCCAGACTTCAAGCTGTGATTGACTGCAAAGGATTTGCAACCAAGTATTAAGAAGGGAAAGTTTGATTTATGATTATTATTCTTTCCCATTACCTTTGGTCCCTTTAACAAGTGGGAGGCACATATGCAAACTGCTGTAAGTCCTACACCATTCACCTGAGTTGGATGCACATACCCTCAAATTAAAGCTGACAGTCTGCAGTTAAAGCACATTGTGTTTGTTTCATTCCAACTCCATTGTGGTGGTGTATAGAGCCAAAGATGTTAGAATTGTGTCGCTGTCCCAATATTTCTGGACCTTACTGTATGTCCGCTCAAAGGATTTTCTGTATGTTTGCTTTAGAAGAGTAATCTAATTTGGTTAATTCCTTGTGTGGATAATTGGCATAAGGCGATCTGGTGGAGAGATAAATCTTGTGATCCATTCTTTCTATGATTGTTGTTAACACATGTTATCGGAGGCATTGCTGTTGACATATTATGGAGGGATGTGCCGAGGTTATCGCCATTTCAGACTATTCTAGTCTTAAAATCTCTGACAGTCAGGAAGAGAAAAAAAACTTAAAGGGTGGCCACAATTTATCAGGCTGTGGGGACGATCTGCTAAATCGTTCCCACGCTTTAATTTTTTTTTTACTTTCTGTGTGTGCACGAATTATCCGTTCGGGCTCCATACTACTATAATACTATAATGTTTCTATAATACGTAAAGGGAATCCACAAGGTAGAGGAAGGGAGTATATTTAAACGGAAACAAAGTAGCAAAAGAAGAGGACATAGTCTTAGATTAGAGGGGCAAAGGTTTAAAAGTAACATCAGGAAGCATTATTTTACTGAGAGGTTGGTGGATACATGGAACAGTCTTCCAGTTGAAGTGGTAGAGGCCAAAACAGTAATTGAATTTAAGCAAGCATGGGATAGGCATAAGGCTATCCTAAACAAAAGATAAATCCAGGTAAAGTATCCATGTAATTGGGCAGACTAGATGGGCCGAAAGGTTCTTATCTGCTGACATTTTTCTATGTTTCTATGTTTCTATGAATTATTTTAATGCAGAGAAATATTCAGTGAAGGTTTTCAAGCTACCAAACGTTTTTTGTTCACAAAACCTCTCTGTGGATGGACAAGTGTATTGTTTGTCACCATAGTCGTGTGCAAGGGTTGTGCCCAGGCACACCCTAATGTTGGGTGAAGTGGTCCTCCTTCACCTCCTATGTTGACAGTTTAGATGTCTCTTATCTGGTTCATGATGACCAGCATTAAAACCTTGCTGTATCTCTGTATTACAGGCTTGTTGTTTCTAATGAAAAATGCACATTTTGTGTAAAGTCTTCTAAGCATAAATTTCTTTTAAAAAATGTTCCATTGTTGCACATCCTAACGTAACAGACTGCGCACGCAAGTGATTGTCACCCACAATATACCTTATACTGGTTGTACTTTCTACCTGCACTGTAAGTTTACATGTAATTACTACATAACAAAAAAAACAGCAGCGTGTGTTTTATAATGTGTTTTATAAGGTGGTTTTATTTATAATGCACAACTAATCTAGTTACAGCTTATGTATGTGTTAGTGTCCCTTTAACTGTAAGCAACATATACACAATAAATAAAGAATACAAGAACCTTTCTCTTACCTGCCACATTTAAACTCAAGGGGGCGCTGCTGTTTCTACTAACAGCGTTCTGGATCACACAGGTATAGTTACCCGTATCATGTTCCGTAACTGGACGGAAGTACAGGAAGGGGCTGGTTTCATTGCAGCTGAGATGTGGTGGTTGACAGGTAACGAGCTGCTCGTCCCGGTAGAAGAAGTAGCTGGAAACAAGCTGACTTCCAATAATGCATTGTAGATCTATGTTGGAGCCGTTCAGTGGTCGAATTGTCACAGACAAGCTCAGGGTCGGGACAGTGAGAAGATCTGAAAGATGAGAACAAGGAATTATTGAGAAATGTGTCAGCGGTATGTATTAATGTATGATAATTTTCCTCGAAGGTGGGTCCAGGCAAACAACAATAGAGAGGGAACACTTTTTAAAAACAATGAAATTCATAGGCTCCTGAGTAGCCAACCCACAAACCCTAATATACTCCAAAATAGAACCCAGCCAATTGATTATAATTTATTATTTTGACACATCCTACAGTTCAGAGCTCCCACCTTTCACTGGCCTTATTCCAGGTGAGCAGTTATATATAATGGGTCGCTAATTAACCATAATGTCCGTACTCGGTAATTATAATGGCTCCCGGACCACTCCAGTTGAGATTCAAACTTTTGCTTGTGGCTTGGCTGTTGTGGCAAGTTATTGTATGTTAACACTATGGTGGGTTATATAACAAGTGCCTTTTTTTGCTGCAATACCGGTGAAAATTGCCAATATTGCAAGTCTGACAAACATTGAAGTTTCACAAAAGAAAGCGCTGCGGAAACTGTTGGCGCTATATAAATTATGACAATAGTAATAATAATAATAATAATTCGACCAGCGGCAGGAGAAGCTTTAGGAGAAGCTTCACAAATTGCACCAGGGCATTCTGAGCTCTGGTTACATCCGTGTTTGCACAAATCTCTCCGTGGCAGACAACATTAGTTGACAATGTTTTACTGGATGCGGTGGATAAGAATAACGCGTTTGTCTTTCAGATTCCCTGCGCCCCACACAAGCTCTTCTTTCCCTTCATCATCTCTTTTTGTAAGAACTAATTTTCTTTAGACCTACTCAAAATTATCCCCAAAAATTAAAGTAACCAAAATGTCAGTCTTTGCATATAATCCACCATAAAAACATATTGCCATTATATCATAAAAAACAAATGTATTTTTTATTTCATCGGTCATTGTGATTGTCATTACTTACTATGAACTGTTAGCAGCAGTTTGTGTATAACTGTTACTCCTATTTCCTTATAAGCGACATCGTACGCTACAGCGTCTGCGGCCACGAGCCTGTCCATCCTCAAAGTTCCATTCTGAAATACTTCACACCTTCCCGCGCACCTTCCTTGGTAATTTGGAGAACTACCAGTAGTCAAACGTGCAATCCATGATGTTATAGACCATTCTATGTCTTGGTTTTCAAGCGCCGGCACATCGGCAAACAAATATACAGAAGCCCCAGCAGCTCCGACGACTTGTTTTAAAGGGGCTACACGGCCTGCTGGAAAGGAAAGAAACTGTTGATCACGCTCAGAAAAAGAATAAACCCTCAAGAAATATGACAAATCGGAGCACCCTATAGTCTTTAGGATATCAGCTGAAGCTTATATATACAGATCAGCTCAAGTCAATGTCCTAATAGCTGGACAAGTTATTCCGCTCTTGCCGCAAGCTTCACTTGGGACTTTGACATAGCGTGTCCTTACTGTAAATTAATGTCTCATATACCCTGTATGCCATATGGATTTCAATCGGACATATTCTTAGGCCTCTGAGCTCAGCCATGCCAACTTGTTTATTAAATTTGTACAAAAATCTAAGCTGGAACAAAATGGAACATTTAAGGCTAGGGTCAAACGAACGCATAATTCGCATCGACCGTCAAAAAGTGCGTCCGAACGCATTGACGTATTTTTTCACGGAATGCACAAAAACTGTCAGACGACGCGCATTTTCGTGCGTGATTTTTTTTACGGATCATCAATAAGACACTTTTTGCGTCTGGACGTTATGTATGCTGGACATTAGCAGAGTCTGACATCTAATAATCACGCAAACATGCCGCTATGCCGCCGCAGCGCACTCTGTACGTCAGTACTAGCGGTTCCGTGTTCTTGAAAAAAATGCATTCATTTTCCACTTGTGTTGCGCGGCCGGACTTTCGTGCGGCCGTACTTCGTATATTGGCCGTCACTGCGCGTCATTTGCTGCTACTGCGGCCGTGATTAAGTGCGCCTAAATGCACGTTAAAAACGCGCTAGTCTGACCCCAGCCTATTTCATATTCATTTGGATTATACTTCCGACAGGATTAAGGAACAAAACAGGGCAGAACATAATCTTTCCATTTAACCACAGTACACAAAGTCACCTGATATGTAAAGCAAAGGGTATGAATAACAATAAGAAACAAATGTACCGCTGATTTCACATTTATGTGCCCGTTACCGGTAACAAACTCATTCTGCACAAAAAAGCCCAGAGTACTCACTAGCCAAATTCACCATGGTGGTTATTCTGACATTTCCGACATTTCAGTGCTCTCTCGTTCCCTTCACTTCCTGGAATCAAAGATCCCCACCCTGCTGTGAATTCAGCATTCACCGCCGGGTCCCCGGAGTGCAGGGAAACCTGTCGAAAGCCTGTCAAAAACCTGCTGAACACCTGCCGAAAAACCCACCGGAACCACCACACAATAAACGGCAAACACGTCAGAAAAAGTCGATAAGCCGTCGAACAGCACAGACCAGCTGGCGGAAAAAGCCGACAAGCTGACAAACAGGGTAACAAAAACAAAAGATTCGAAAGTGGGAAAATTGAAACGCTGATTGCAAAAAAACTACTGAACGAAAATGCCTGGAATTTACATATAAGATCCAATGAATGATAATAAAAAGGGCTGTTACAGAAACAAACAAATTTTGACGAAAAAAATTCCGAAGAATGCCTAAAAGATCCTAAAAAAATCTGTAAAGAGACTTTTTACTGAAGATTAAAATAATAGATGGTTTATTAGATATTGAAATAAAATGGGATATTTTTAAGATTGAAGCCTATGGGATTCGCCTGAATAAGCCTTTCAAATGATAGAAACATTTAAATACGTAAAGGGAATCCACAAGGTAGAGGAAGGGAGTATATTTAAAAGGAAACAAAGTAGCAAAACAAGAGGACATAGTCTTAGATTAGAGGGGAAAAGGTTTAAAAGTAACATCAGGAAGCATTATTTTACTGAGAGGGTGGTGGATACATGGAACAGTCTTCCAGTAGAAGTGGTAGAGGCCAAAACAGTAAATGAATTTAAACAGGCATGGGATAGGCATAAGGCTATCCTAAACAAAAGATAAATCCAGGTAAAGTATCCATGTAATTGGGCAGACTAGATGGGCCGAAAGGTTCTTATCTGCCGACATTTTTCTATGTTTCTATTTTTCTAAATAAAACCACCAAACAGCAGAGCATTTTGGCAACTTTTCTCTGCCGTTCGGTGTCTCTGAATAGATTAACCATTGCTTCTCTATAGGGATTTAACTGCCTTCGAAAAGGCACAGTACTTGCTGTCAGTTCGCCAAAATTTGGCGAACTACCTGCTCTCCGAATAGCTGAATGGCTCCAAAATGTCAACGGATGAGGAAATTCCCTGTTTGGTGATATTTCGGGGCCAGTTCGGCTCTCTCTGCATGTTTTTAAGTCTGTTTTGGGTGAAAAAATAATGGTTCTACAAAAATACTTAAAATATCCTTATTGTTGGAAGTTTCATAAATTTATATTTGCCTGACTCATAAATCGGGAGGGAGGGAAAGGCCCATTAGTATATTTTTTAATGTTTTTTATGTTTTCTTACAGGGTTATCCAAAGAGATTCCGAATTACTTGAGAAAGGTAACCGAACGCTGAAAATCAGCGTTCGGTTACCTTTCCTGGCCATTCGGCTATCCGGAGAGCAGGCAATTCGCCAAATCCTGGCGAATTGCCTGAACATACGGTGCCTGTTCGGTGCCTGTTCGAGGACAGTGAAACCCCCATAAAAAAGCACTGATTCGGCTATTCAGAGAACACAAACCAGCAGTGAAAGGTTCCCCTAATGCCCTGCCATTCGGTGGTTTGATTCGACAGGTTTATTCAGGAGAATCCTATAGGCTTCAATGTTAAAAATATTCCCGTTTTAATTCAATATCTAATAAACCGTTCATTATAAAACTCTGCAGCAAAGAGTCTCTTTATTTATAGATTTTTTAGGCTATTTTAAGCATTTTTCTTAATTTTTTTTTTTTTTTTAAAGTTTCTGCAAATGTTTCAATTTGCAGTCCTTTGATGGGATTGGTTGGCATGTCTGACTCCTAGATGGTTATTGGCTGGGGACTCAAACCAGGCTCCTGGATGGTGATTAGTTGGAGGGAGTTCTAGAACTATGTCATGTCACAGTTTTCCTATAAAAAGGCCTTCCAGTGCAGTAGATGCTTCAGGGGTGTGATGATTCTCACGCTGCCCATTAAGTCTCATGCCCTGACCGGCCTTTGGTAGTCTTTGGGCTTGGCGTTCGAGATGAACACCTAAATAAACTGGTTAAAAAATAGACTTATAAATATTAATAACAAAAATAGAAACATTTAATTCCTCCCTCCTCTTCTCTCTCCCATATAAATATATATACTGTATTCATGTATATACGGTATAATTGGTTATGTTTATTATTGCAGAAGCCATCTGCACATCACAGCAATTCAAAGAACTGCACTCCAGAGCGTCCAGTTCCACATCCCCCATTTGCAGCAAAGAATTCTGGGTAGGGTATGCAAACATTTCAATGCTGTAATAAGCAGTGAGGGGAAAGGGAGACACTGGAGACTACCACCCACTTATTACCATAACAAAAAAATAAACTGGCTCTTAACTTTTTTGCCTGGCTCCTAGATTCGAAGTAAATTCGTCAAACCCTGCACTTGTTTTACCACCTTGCCTTTAAAAAAACAAAAAGGTGTTTTTTGAGGCGCCGGGGTTTAACCCTTTCACTGCTGAGGACGTGTGGGGAAAGTCCTCATTGACTCCTAAGGAAAGATAGGGGTGGAGATAGGGGGTTCCTTTGAACCACGATATCTCCCCACTGTTGGCAGCTAGAGGGTCATGTTTGTTATCAGTAGAAAGGCCAGAGCATGGCCTTTCCAATGATACCAAACATGACCATGTTTAAAGTAAAGACGAAAAATTAGACCCGAAATGGCTCAGCAGTGAAGGGGTTAAAGTTTCTGCACATGTTTCAATGTGCAGTCCTTTGATGGGATTGGTTGGCATGTCTGACTCCTAGATGGTTATTGGCTGGGGACTCAAACCAGGCTCCTGGATGGCGATTAGTTGGAGGAGTTCTAGAACTATGTCATGTCACAGTTTTCCTATAAAAAGGCCTTCCAGTGCAGTAGATGCTTCAGGGGTGTGATGATTCTCACGCTGCCCATTAAGTCTCATGCCCTGACCGGCCTTGGTAGTCTTTGGGCTTGGCGTTCGAGATGAACACCTAAATAAACTGGTTAAAAAATAGACTTATAAATATTAATAACAAAAATAGAAACATTTAATTCCTCCCTCCTCTTCTCTCTCCCATATAAATATATATACTGTATTCATGTATATACGCTATAATTGGTTATGTTTATTATTGCAGAAGCCATCTGCACATCACAGCAATTCAAAGAACTGCACTCCAGAGCGTCCAGTTCTACATCCCCCATTTGCAGCAAAGAATTCTGGGTAGGGTATGCAAACATTTCAATGCTGTAATAAGCAGTGAGGGGAAAGGGAGACACTGGAGACTACCACCCACTTATTACCATAACAAAAAAATAAACTGGCTCCTAACTTTTTTGCCTGGCTCCTAGATTCGAAGTAAATTCGTCAAACCCTGCACTTGTTTTACCACCTTGCCTTTAAAAAAACAAAAAGGTGTTTTTTGAGGCGCCGGGGTTTAACCCTTTCACTGCTGAGGACGTGTGGGGAAAGTCCTCATTGACTCCTAAGGAAAGATAGGGGTGGAGATAGGGGGTTCCTTTGAACCACGATATCTCCCCACTGTTGGCAGCTAGAGGGTCATGTTTGTTATCAGTAGAAAGGCCAGAGCATGGCCTTTCCAATGATACCAAACATGACTATGTTTAAAGTAAAGAAGAAAAATTAGACCCGAAATGGCTCAGCAGTGAAGGGGTTAAAAGTCAGATTTTTTGGAAATCCCCAGGCAGCTAGGGGTTCCCCGGCTATCTGACGTCATCACGCTGTGCGTGATGACGTCTGGCAGCGAGGGGGGACCCGGGGGAGGAGCCGCAATCAAAGATGGCGGCCCCCACCGGAGCTAGGCCGCACTTCGGCTCCGCAAGGCGCTGAAGTGCGACCCGGCATCTTAGGGGTTAAAGCCAGGCACCACTTAAAAGGGGAGACTCTCCCCTTTTAAGCTGTGCCTGGCTTATGGTGCTGCTCCTTCCCGATCGGGAGGGAGAGGGATCCGAACGGATCCACCCCCTCCCTTCCAGGCTATCTCCCGGCATTGCCGGGGGGTCGCCTGGAAATGACGTCATCGCGCATGGCGCGATGACGTCATTTACGTCGGGAGGAGCTTGACTTCAGCGTCTGAGGACACTGAAGTCAGAATGCCGTGGGACCCCAGACAGAGAGGTGAGTATCTCCGCCGGGGGTCCCGCACAGCTGATGACATGTGGGGCACGTCCTCAGCATGTAACGTGCATCAATGAGGACGTCTCCCACACGTCGTCAGCAGTGAAGGGGTTAAAATATCCTTAAAAATCTATAAATAAAGAGACTCTTTCCGGCAGAATTTTATAATGAACGGTTTATTAGATATTGAATTAAAACGGGAGTATTTTTAACATTGAAGTCTATGGGATTCGCCTGAATAAATCTGACGCATGAAACAACCGAATGGCAGGGCATTAGGAGAACCTTTCACTGCTGGTTTGTGTTCTCTGAATAGCTGAAGCAGTGCTTTTTTATGGGGATTTCACTGCCCTCGAACAGGCACCGAACAGGCACCGTATGTGCAGACAATTCACCAGGATTTGGCGAATTGGCTGCTCTCTGGATAGAATGGCCAAGAAAGGTAACCGATCGCTGATTTTCAGCCTTCGGTTACCTTTTTCAAGCAATTCAGATCTCTTTGAATTACCCTGTAAGTGTCAGACTCTCCATAACCCACAATCCCACACCTCCCAACATTAATGCCAAGTTCAGGTACACTCGGTTCAAAGTGACTTTCATCATAGTTAAAATATTTAGGGCCCTATCACTCGGCCCTCGCTAAAACCCGAGGCGCTAAGGAGAAAATTTAGCGATCGCTACTTTCCCCTTTGCATCCCAGTTTTAACTTTATGCTATGGTCAGATGAACGCATTCTGTGCGGACTGTGCATTCGTGCACAACGGACATACTTTCTGACAGACAACAAGGTAGTGGCCACACAGTCCGTTTTTGTGACTGATGTTTTTTTTGACTGATGTGGATGGGAAATAAATTAATATGAAAAAACATTTTGTCTGTCAAAAATGCAGTCCGTCTGACTACGTTCCATCACTCACACACAAAGCTATGTGGATGTTGTGGACTCCGCACGTCTGTTCTAGCGGTTTGACGGTCTTGCCTAACTTGCGTCCGTTTGCCGTGTCTGTTGTGCGTCCGCACTTCTGCGTAGACATACTTCGTGTGTGGGTCTCTATTGATCATAATTGTATGCTACCACGGATGTTAAAATGTGCAGCAACACGGACGTGAACACTGCACTCGTCTGACCCGAGCCTAAGATTACGGGACAGGTGCTGAGTCCAGCAGGTTGTCACGTAGCGGCCGCTAGGCTCCCGGATGCTCGGGGCAGCGCTAAAGCGATGTCCCGAGCATCCACTCCATGGAGTCCATAGGGCTTTTTTTCAGCCTATGTAATTATGTAACACCAGTCTTTGTAACTTGTTAATGGGCCAAGTGATATTGCATGATACGGTTAATGTTTACGTGTAACTGAAAGAGGAATTTCAGGGTCTTAAATCAGGATACTTCTTGTTATTTGAGATTTGGATCCCCTCGCAGCGCTGTCTTGAGTTATTTTTATAGTTTTTCTGCGTTTTACACTTTCAAGGTACTGCAATCTACAGGCACTAAGTTAAAACGGGGATTTTAATGGGAACAATTTGAGGTTTCAAATCTCTCCTTAGCATCCCCATTTTACAAGTAGATTACAGGGCAGGTGCTGAATCCAGCAGCCTGCCCCGTACTGGCGCTAGCTTCCTGGATGCTCAGGGAAACGCTAACGTGATGTCACGAGCATCCCTTCCTGATGTCCATAGGACTTCATGGAGGCTCGTGTTGCTGGGTCACATGACCTGCAGGATCTCGCCTCTCACGAGAACCTGCTGATCAGTGAAGTGAACGAGGAGGGAGACTGGGGACTTTTCTCCCCAATCTCACTCTGCTTCCGGCAGCCAAAAGCGGCGGATCAGGCCACCATTCTCGTTGCTGGATGAGAGGTGAGTATTAGTTTTTTTTTGGGGGGGGGGTTTGCAGCTGCTGCTAACTGATTCTGCAGCAGCTGCAGCTCAGAGCTGGTGTTAACTTTTTTAGTTAGCGACAACTCTTAGTAGCTAGCGTTAGGACCTTTTGATCCTAATGCTAGTTACTCTCTAGGGAGCACAACGTACAGTAAGCTCGCACTAAAAGGCGCTTTAACCCAAAAAGTTCTTTAGCCCATTAACGATCGGGAGGAGGTCTGTGCAGCACCCTATCATCTCAATTAACTTAGCGCTCACATAAGTGAGCATTAGGGCCCTACATAAGGTGCAACATATAACAAGGTCATAGCAAAGTGTAATAAAAAATATTCAAATTCTCTAGGTTTTACAATATTTAATATTATTTTCCTACTTTCTACCACAGTTTTGCTGATATCATCAGGACTTTCTAGCTCAACTGTCCATGCTCTTGGAGTGGGGGGCCTTCTATAATATTTTCGTCAGCATATTTGGCAGAGAAGTATCATGTACTTCTGGCATTACCGTAGAGGTTAGGTGCATAATCTATCTATAGTTACTTTTTTTTCTTTGATATTTATAATCGGCTTTCAGGCCATTTAATTTGTCGCACTTGCAACACAGCATTCCATAGAAGAAAACTAGGACTAGGGACTTCCTTCCACCATAATGAAAGCTGTGCATTGACACTTATTTATGTCAAAGGCAAACTAGCTGTAAAGTTAATTCGTCCTCAATAAATTATCTATGCTTTACAGAGAGAGAGTAATAAAGAATGATAAAGAACGATCTTTGAGTTCCATATGCAAATCACATTCAAGGAGGAAGTGGGCAGCAGATGAGCAATGCAAGGAATGCATACAGAGCATCAATAAAGTGCGCATCTCATTAAAATTAGGGTGTGCACACATAGAACATTTATTAATTGAAAACTTATGCTTAGAAGATTTTGCACAGAATGTACATTGCTCGTTAAAATTACAAGTTTTTTGCTATTCATCATAAACCAGAAAAGGAAAATACAAGCTAATCTAACATAACTATAACATGAGTATGAATGGGTTTCTGATCATACGATCGTGCACACAGTCCAAACTCTAACAGCAAGTGTCCCGCTATACTATAACTTATGGCCACCACAGTCACCATTTTTCCAGACAATTACATCCCTTCACAATCCGCCCAGAAGTTCACCATATGGGATGTATTGGGATTATGGATAGTCTCCTTGCACCATGGACGAATCCCATCATAAAACCATAATAGAATCTTCTTCTATAGGGGTTATTCAGAGACATTTCGGTGCTCTCTCGTTCCCCGCACTTTGGGGAATCAAATTCCCCTACACTGCAGTGTATTCAGCATTCACTGCAAGATCCCGAAGTGTGGAGAAAAGCCCCTGCAAAACCGTCGATCGGAAAAAAAAAAAAGTTCCACAAAACCACCTAAATTATCGGATCCGATAATTTCGGCATGTCTGGCAGATTATCGAATCGAATTTGATTTATTAAGTCACCGGGAACCCACCAAAATTATCAGATTTGTTAATTTCAGCAGTTTCTCTTTAAAATTTCACAAAAATCGGATCCGATCTGATTCGATAAATTATCAGGTCAGATCTGGTCCGATCCGATAAACCACCTCAAATCCGCTGATCCGCATCCAGAAAAAGCAAACGATTCTCCGAACACAGTGACGACCAGCTCCCGAAAAAAACAGAAAAGCCGACGAACGGGGTAAAAATAAATAAAGAAAATGATTTAAAATGTAGTTTGCAAAAAACTACTGGATGAAAAAGACCTTTAATTTTTTTTATAGGATCTTTTCTATTATTTAGACACATTGTAATGGATTTTTAATTGTTTTCGAAGAATAGCAGAGTTGCTTTTTTTCCCCCTACAGTCCGGCGGTATTCGGCATCCAGGTTGGCTGTCTTCAGCGGCCAGTTCGACAGTCTTCAGTGGCAATCAGCAGCCAGTTTGGCGGTCTTCAGTGGCGTTCAGCGACTCCATCTTCGGTGACCCTGTGGTGAATAGTGAATTCAACTCAGGGCCGGCGAAACGGAATCGCCGAAGTGCACTAAGTGTGCCGAAATACAAAGCACTGAAACTTGACTGAAATTTCGGTGCTTTGTGAATAGACCCTTAAATGACATGATAGAAACAGTCATTTCTCTAGAAATGTAACTCAAAAAACAAAATATTTAACCACTACTTCCCAAAATGGTATATAAATGATTATTAACCGGTTCTTGAGAAAGCTATGTGATAGAGGAAAATGTATATTACATAACAAGTTACCCAACTGCGCAACAGAGGGAAAATCCTATTAAATACATACAGGAAAAACAGTGTCGCACCTGATCCCCACCAGGGCGGCTGCAACTACATGAAGTATCCAGCCCCGTAACATGTATATAACATTAGAAGAAAAAAATATGTCATCTGCGCTTATCCCTATAACTCCATGTGAAACAAAACACAATTAGAGGTTTTAGTTTTCTTGAATGACCATTGAAGTGTAAGCACACCTGCCCCGTCAAGGCACCTCTGGTCAGGTGAGTCCTACCTAATGAAACCAAGAGCTGCTTTCAAAGCAACCACACATATGCTTATGCTGCTTTCCAGTCATGAGAGAGACTGATGGGGTTTCATTTATACCCTCCCCAGACACAATTCCAATTGGTGATTAAAACAAAGACGTGGAACGGGACAGCAGCAAGGATGACTTGGCTCAATATATGTCAAAATATTTTTTTGTTATCATTCATAAGATCTTATATGTAAATTTAGGGCATTTTCGTTCAGCAGTTTTTTTGCAAACAGATTTCAATTTTGACACTTTCAATCGTATTGTTTTTCTCTTTTTACCCATTCATCAACTTGTTGGCTTTTTCCGGTGGCTGATCTGTGCTGTGATCGGCGGGTCATCGGCTTTTTCCGACGTGTTCGGTGTGGTTTTTGCAGTGTCTTCGATGGGTTTTCGGCGGGTGTTTGGCGGGTTTGCGGCGGGTTTTCACTGCACTCCGGGGTCCCTGCGGTGAATGCTGAAATCACCGCAGGATGGTGAAATATGATTCCTCTAAGTGAGGGGAAGTGCGAGGAACGAGTGAGCACTGAAATGTGCGCTCTGAATAACCCCCTGTACATTTCACGATTTCACTTGCACGTGCACTTAACTTCATTATATAACTGTGCTTGGATTTAATTCCACTAGTTTCCGCCTTATTGCATTTCATCACATATCTGAACTAAAATAATATTGTGACTTGGTTGCTAACTATACCATCTATAAACCATAGAATAGAAAATCAGAATGGATGAATTTAGAAGATAACTTTACGTTAAGTTTTAAGGAGAACATTTGCTGTAGTCCAAGGACCATTCCTGACCAGCTAAAATACAATAAAAAATTAATTCTCACAGTATGAGCTACAGATGTTACTAATACTGTATTCAATAAGCTGTAATGAACAAAATTAAAAAGGAGAAACGTAAAAATGTATTTATTTCTTTTTTTAATATCTATACTCTAAATATAACAAACCAAGAGTAGAGCACTCCAGCGAACACATACAAGGACTTCAACAGTACCTTATACATTTAAACATTTAACCAAATATTAAAGTTTATAAAAACTCTCAACCCTTTTACGATTTCAACAGTTCTTATCACATGCAAGACTTTTTACCCCTAAACTCTGTTGGAATAAAATGGGAATTTAGTTCACAACATATGGCCAAAAATTGCTTAAGCCTGTCAACATCGTCAATGTATCCCATCTTTTGAAAGGTCCTTGCGTATTCTACACCCTAAATATGATAGAAACTTCCACAAACCTCATAGTAAAACCAGAATTTTAACTGGCATGTATTTTCTAGTGTAAATCCTTTGGATCGACTTTGATCTGATTTTTAAATCAAGAAGTACATGTATACAGTACACAAGTGTCTCTAAAATCCAGAGTATTTTCCAATGTAAATATGGATGGTGAGGTTCTACCACAGAAAATCGAAAATGACTTTAAGATTTAAAATCAAATAAGCTGCAATAAAAAAGATGATTTGAAGAATATCTAGCTTTCGGTTGGAGAATTTTCCTTTGTCAGTTGGCAGATATTTTCATCATGGAAAACCATTTCTTTCTACTTAATTTTAGAAAAATAACTGTGTGTTTCTGGTTGTTATATAATGCAAGAAATGAAATGTTTCTGTACATGGAAACTTGAATTATAATCTAGTTTTGGCATTTCACACCAAACACTACGATTCTTCTTCTTGACAAGACAAGCCGTATCCTCTCACGATACACTAATAATCACAATGTATTGAGGTAAGAATCAATTTTGCATTTTCTATTTCTTTTCAAAATAGTAATACAATTGATTTTTTCACAAAACCAAATGTCATGAATGATAATAAAATATTCCGAAATAATTTATATTTTACAATCAGAAAAATAATGTCCAAGTCTCACCTATAAGGGACAGAAGCCAAAGCCAGTTCAGGATGTATTGGTAGAGAGCCATTTGGTGTTGTTTAACTCTTCTGTCTTGTATACGTTTAAAGCTTCTGCCCTTGGAAAGTTCTTGAATGTTTCAAACCGGTGGCTGAGTCGTCTAGCTGCCTGCAAAGCAGATGAAATTGACTATGTGCTATCACTTTCTGTTTATGGCCCTAATTCCCATATTTCTACTCTGGTGATTTGCATAACAAGGAAATTGATTGCTTCTGATAACAGCAGTGGCATTCCACGATAATGGAAATTCTGAGCCAGGGACCTCAAGCTCTGCCCTCCCACACACATTTTGAAAGCTTACAATTCTTGGAATCCATGGAAGATGTTTTTCAGCTACATCTGGTGGGTCGAAGGTTGAGATCCCTGATCTAGGGTGAAACAGGGTGGGGATTGAAGGGGATAATTATTATCCTCTTCTGAACCAAACCTTTCCCTCTAGAAACCTATTTTTAGCCAAAAGAGCTTAAATCCACCGTTTATCCATGACCATACTGACCATAGTGCACACAGTCAACTGGATGTCTATCAACACTTCTGCATGATTCTGCAATAACAGATAATTAGCTTCACAAAATCTGCTCAAAGCTGGTCGAAACCCCCTAAAGCTATCCCAGCATAAATTAATCCACTGCTGTCAAGCATGCCACGTTTAAGGCTGTCACAGCCTCCAGGGACAGCCAACGGACAGGGAGAAGGAGATGACACTTCGGACACCATGACAAAATATATTCAGATGGTCATGCAGATTAGAATGTTCGTTAATGCTGCCAAGTATTTAAAACTACAAGGACATTGACACTAAACAAACAACCAAGAGAACACTAGAGTGGCTTAGGGACACTCAGTGTATGTCCTTGAATGGCCCAGCCACTGGACTTGATTGAACCCAACAACTCATTTCCCACGATGAAATATGTCGTTTTTAAGTTTTAGATAAAATCGAGTATTTTCTCAGAAAAAATACAGTAACAGGTTCCCATTTCTAATTTTTTTTAACAAGAATACCCCATCGAATATTTAACCACAAAGGCTCGGATGATAAAAACTGAAAAAAATTATTTTACACGCTGTAAATTATTGAAATCTGAATGGAAATTCGCATTTCTTTACAATTTTTGTTACAGATTTCTGACAGGACATGACGTATACATATAGTAATGATATATTATGAACCTGTCGAGTCTGCAGAAAAAAAGAAATATATAACTTGTCTGGGTCGTATAAAAAAAAATACTTCTGAACGTGTTTAAACATGATGAGCACAAAGCGGCCAAAATGAGCTTAGCACACAGGAGTGAAATGGCTCAGCAGTGAAGAAGTTAAACTTGCCTTAAATCCAGTATTGGGTCTGGATGTCACAGTCTGTGAGCTTGCTGTAGACACATGACTATGGGGGAGACTGGACATTTAAGTAAGCATCCATCCAATCCAATGGCTCTCAAATAGAACCATTGGGGAAAACTAGGTGGTGCTGGTCCTGAAATCACAGAATCGGAGATCAGCACTCAGTTACTGGGTGGAATTAAGCCCATGCACTCAGAGAATCAGCATTTCAAGAGCCCCCAGAGAGAGGAGTAGTGCAAGGACGCTTAGGTTACCATGGCCACACAAATTATGTAGAGAGGTCATGGGGTATAGAATGTCCCTTTAAGCAGATTAAAACCAGGAAAGGTCCGAGCAAGGCACAAGGTCTTCATATCATATACAGTGCACATAGCTTAGTATTCAGTTATGGTTTTAAAAAATAATTATGGAGGACCTAGTTTATCAATTGGCGATGCACTAAGCCCTTAGGTAAAATCTTATCAAAGTTCATTGCATGATATACAAAGATGACCTGAAAAATGTCTCTAAGAGAATTAAGTCAACAAAGCAAGTCTTATTTGATAAGAACATTGATTGTGAGGTTAAAGCTCTAAGTTCAAATCTAGTCAAAGATAACACTTCAAATACATATATATTTCCTCTTTCGCTTTTAGTGCTTTTATTATGTTCCTGAACCTTGTGATTCTTTTTCTGTTTTATTTAGGAAACACTATTACTAAATAGGACTTTATTAAAATACATGATTTTGACACACTTGCTTTCCATAAGATATCTCCTCAAGTAGAGGCTATTATATTTTACAATCAAAAAAATAATGTCCAAGTCTCACCTATAAGAGAGAGAAGCCAAAGCCACTTCAGGAAGTATTTGGTAGAGATCCATTTGGTGTTTAACACAAATGACTGTTCTTCTGTCTTGTATAAGTTTAAAGCTTCTGCCCTTGGAAAGCTCTTGAATGTTACCAACCGATGGCAGAGCCATCTAGCTGCTTGCGATGCAGATAAAATTGATTATGTGATATCACTTTCTGTTTATGACCCCAATTCTCATATTTCTACTCAGACGATTTGCATGTCAAGGAAATTTAGTACTTCTGATACCAGCAGTTGCATGCCACGTTAATGCAAACTCTGAACCAGGGACCTCAAGCTCTGCCCTCCCACACACACACATTTTGAAAGCTTACAATTCTTGGAATTCTTTAATGAGTTAGATGGCCAGACAATCCATGGAAGTTGTAGTTCAGCTACATCTGGTGGGTCGAAGGTTGAGATCCCTGATGTAGGGTGAAACGGGGTGGAGATTGAAGGGGTTATTATCCCCTTCTGAACCTAACCTTTCCCTCGAGACACCTATTATTAGCCAAAAGGGCTTAAATACACCATTTCTCCATGACCACACTGGCCATAGTGCACACAGTCAACTGGATGTCTATCAACGCTTCTGCATGATCCTGCATTGACAAATAATTAGCTTCACAAAATCTGTGCAAAGCTGTTCGAAACCCCCAAAAGCTATCTCAGCATAAGCTAGTTCACTGTTGCTGAGCCGTCCAGCTGCTTGCGAAGCAGATAAAATTTGACTATGTGCTTTTACTTTCTGTTTATGGCCCCAATTTCCATATTTCTACTCAGGCGATTTTAAGGATTCATTTACATAAAATTTTGATCTGCTTGAAAGGCACAATGTATCGATTAAACTTAAATCCCTGTCATAACCCTTTAAGTTTAAAGAGAACCTTTTATGGGCAAAACTCGTTTTGCTCACTTGGCAGGGAATCCCTCCCTTTACATAGGTCAATGTTATTCTCGCTAACCTACAGATTTGAAATAAAAGGGTGTAATTTCCATTCAAAGAGTCCTGTTCCCCCCAAGGACTGTGGCATGCCATTGAGGGGGTGGAAGGGCAGTTTTGAACAGACAACCTTCCTAAAAGACAGCCCCCACTCAATTATGATTATATATATACACACGGGGGCCGGACAAAATGCCTACAGCCAGGTTCCCTAATGCCAACATCCCAACGGCCAGCTTCCAGACAGAACAAGTGCCGGACATCCCAATTTCCCTACATGGCCAACTTCCAGACATCCATAATCCCAGTGGCTAACCCTAAAACTAACACCCTAACCCTAGGTTTAAGGGGGTAAGGGCTAGGTTTAGGTGGTTAGGGCTGGGTTTAGGGGGGTTGGGCTAGGTTTAGGGGGTTAGGGTTATGGCTAGGCTTAGGGGGGTTAGGGCTAGGTTGAGGGGGGCTAGGGCTAGGTTTGGGGGGATAGGGCTAGGTTTAGGAGGTTAGGGCGGGGGTTAGGGTTAGGGCTAGGTTTAGGGGGTTAGGTTTAGGGGGTTAGGGCTAGGTTTAGGGGGTTAGGGAGTAGGGTTAGTGTTAGCTGCTGTGATTTTGGATGTCTGGAAGTTGCCCGTCAGGGAGTTGTCTGTGTAGGGAAGTTGGCCGTGTAGGGAAGTTGGCCGTCAGGGAGTTGTCTGTGTAGGGAAGTTGGCCATCGGGATTTTGGCATTAGGGAACCTGGTTGTAGGGATTTCGACCCAAACCCATACACACCACTACTCTCAAACCTCACTGTGACGGAATGGGGTGTTATCCGTCTGCGGGTGTGCTCCAATCTGACCCCCTCTTGATGGCGTCAGGCCCGACTACCGAGTGTCACGGCACTCGGCGTCTCGAGCGGCCTGAGATGACCCTGGAGTTACTTGGCGAGATGGTGCTGCCGAATTAATGTCACGGATCCCCCTGGTTACCAAGATGGTGGTCCCTTTACGCAGACCGCTCACTACCCTTCCGATCCTTAGAGTGGTCGGCACGTCTAGACAGATACAGAATACGTCAAGATAGGTATACACAAAGAACGATACTAGGAGGGTACACAAGACCTTAGAATGGTTGGCTCTTCCCAAGACCTAAACAATAGAAGAGGTAGTCTGATGCGTGCTTAGGATGCCACACAGACTGACCTCGATACCAAGATAGAAGAGTAAACGCCAATACCAGGGGTTATGCACAGAATAGTTTGTTTGCCAATGCCAGGGGTCGGTACACAGAATGGTTCGTTTGCCAATGCCAGGGGTCGGTACACAGAATGGTTCATTTGCCAATGCCAGGGGTCGGTACACAGAATGGTCAGTTTGCCAAATGCCAAGGGTCAATACACAGAATAGCCAATAATTTACAACAGAATACAAGAGCTCTGCGGGAAGTAACTACCACGTCAGGGCACCAGTGAGAATGTGAAGCCGGGCTTTAAACTCTGCGGGTCCGCGTCATACGCCTGGCCCCGCCCCCCGGCGTCCCACGTGTGCGGAAGCGTTCCGCGATATCACTCGGCGCCTGGCCAGCGAGCAGCGAGGAAGCCGCTGCCAGGCGCCGGGAGGGGGGCCGCGGACAACCGTCACAGAACCCCCCCTCTACGGGCGGCCACTGGACGACCCCCAGGGGCACAGGGATGAGCCAAATAGAAGGCCTTCACCAAGCGAGGGGCATGAACCTCAGTAGCCGGAAGCCAAGAGCGGTCCTCCGGACCGTAGCCCACCCAGTCCACTAAGTACTGAAGGACCCCCCTAGAAACCCTGGCGTCCAGAATGGCCTTAACTTCAAACTCCTCCTCGCCCTCCACAGAGACCGGAGGAGGGGGGACACGGGCCCTGGTGTACCGATTACACAAAAGCGTTTTTAAAAGGCTCACGTGGAACACGTTGTGTATCCTGATATGGGAGGGCAGTGCCAAGGCATAGGAGACCGGGCTGAGTCGCCGCAGTATCTTGTAAGGGCCTATGTATCTGGGGGCTAGTTTCATCGATGGCACTAAGAGCTTAATGTTCCGCGAAGAAAGCCAAACCCTGTCCCCGACTTGATACACAGGTGCTGGTCCCCTACGTCTATCGGCCTTCGTTTTCTGGACAATACTGCTCCTCTCCAGTGCCTGTTTAACCCTCCCCCAGGTCTCAGTCAATGACGCCAAGTGCTCATCCAGAGCAGGAATCGCGGTATCAGGAAATGCAGTGGGAAGCACGGGAGGATCAAATCCGTAAACCGTGAAGAAAGGGGAATGACCACTGGCTTCACTCACGGCACTGTTTAGGGCATACTCGGCCCAAGGTAGCAGGTCTGACCAATTATCCTGTCGTTCAGATATGAAACACCTGAGATACTTCTCAACATTTTGATTGGCCCTTTCTGCTGCCCCGTTCGTTTGGGGGTGATAGGCCGAGGAGAAGGACAGGTCTATTCCCACATTCTTGCAGAACCCCCTCCAGAATCTGGAGACAAACTGAGTCCCCCTATCAGAAACAATCCCAAGAGGGATACCGTGTATGCGGACCACGTTGGCGATGAAAATGGGCACCAGCTCGGCTGCTGACGGTAGCTTCCGAAGAGGAACATAGTGACCCATTTTGGAAAAGCGATCTATAATCGTGAGTATAACAGTATTCCCTTTGGACTCGGGTAACTCTACTATAAAATCCATGGCTATCTGCGACCATGGTCGTTCGGGGATAGGCAGGGGCTGGAGTAAACCAATGGGCGCTGTCTTAGGACTCTTATTTCTTGTGCATACCTCGCACACGGCTATGTAATCTTTAATATCCCGGCGCATCGTGGGCCACCATAGCAGTTTTCGGATGCTAGCCACTGTTTTGGTGATCCCCATATGCCCAGAGGTTTTATTGTCATGGTAAATCTTAAGGACTTCTTCTCTTTCCTTCTCAGGTACAAAGAGCTTCGCGGGAGGCCTCCCCCCCGGAGCCTTATCTTGGACAGTCTGCAATCGGATCATCAGAGGGGATGAGACACTAATCGTGGTAGAGGCTATAATCCTCTCCTGAGGTACAATGGGATGTTGATCCTGCACGTTATGTTCATAGGATTCATACTGTCTAGATAACGCATCTGCTTTTATGTTTCTTGACCCAGGTCTATATGTGAGGACGAAATTAAAACTTGAAAGAAACAAAGACCATCTCGCTTGTCTGGCGTTCAATCGTTTCGCGTCTCCAATGTACGTGAGATTCTTATGATCAGTTATGATAACGATTGGGTCCGTAGATCCCTCTAATAAGTATCTCCACTCTGCCAAGGCTGCGATAACTGCTAACAACTCTCTATTACCGATGTCATAGTTTCTCTCGGCCGGAGACAACTTCCGGGAATAGAAGCCGCATGGATGCAAAGGTTTATCGGGTGCCCGCCTTTGGGACAAGACTGCTCCAAGACCGAGTTCGGAGGCGTCAACCTCGAGTTGGAAGGGCAGAGCTGGATCAGGATGTCGGAGAACAGGGGCAGTCGTGAATGCCTGTTTGAGGGCCTCGAAGGCTTGCCTGGCCTGGGGTGTCCATTTCTGATTTCCCACCCCTTTCCTAGTCATGGCCGTGAGAGGAGCTACCAAGGCCGAAAAGTCTTTAATGAACCTTCGATAATAGTTGGTAAAACCTAGAAACCTCTGGATGGCTTTAAGCCCTTGGGGTAGGGGCCAGTCGAGGATTGCCGACAATTTACCAGGATCCATCTGAAACCCCTCAGGGGTTATGATATACCCAAGGAAGTGCACCATCTCTATATCAAATAGGCACTTTTCTAATTTGCAGTATAAGCCGGCCTTCAATAGTCTCCTTAACACTTGTTGCACATGGGCGTGATGGGTCTCCTTATCTGGAGAGTATATCAGGATGTCATCGAGATACACTATGACGAATGTTTGCAGAAAATCCCTTAGGGTGTCATTTATGAGATCCTGAAACACAGCTGGCGCGTTACATAACCCAAGGGCATTACCAGGTATTCGTAATGCCCGCTACGCGTATTAAAAGCCGTCTTCCACTCGTGCCCCTTTTTCACCCTTATCAGATTGTAGGCCCCGCGTAAATCGAGCTTCGTGTATATACGGGCCCCTTTCAGTCGGTCGAACAACTCTGTTATAAGGGGTATGGGATATGCATTTCTTATGGTTATTCTGTTTAAACCTCTATAATCTATGCATGGTCGCAAGTCTCCCTCTTTCTTGGAGACGAAAAAGAAACCCGCTCCTGCTGGGGAGGAGGACCGTCTAATGAATCCACGCTCGAGATTCTCTTTTTATATTTCCTCCATAATATCGTTCTCCTTTTGCGACAAGGGGTATACATGTCCTCTGGGAGGCATAGTACCGGGGAGTAACTCTATGGCACAGTCATACGGGCGATGTGGTGGTAAAACCTCAGTCCTGGCCTTCGAAAAAACCTCCTTTAATGCCTGATAACAGTCAGGGACTACTGTGGATAAAGGAGGTGCTGTGGCGATATTAAGGCTACCAATAACAGTGACCCTGCCCATGCATTTCAACTGGCAACTGGGACCCCAACATTTTATGTCTCTCTGGACCCAATCAATCACTGGGTTATGCTCAGTCAACCATGGAAACCCTAGGACGACGGGGCATGAGGGAGAGTCAATAATCTGGAATCGTATGGTTTCCCGGTGCAAAACCCCTGTTTTCATGCATACCTCTATAGTGTCGTGGGTGATATGGGGACATGACAAGGGTTTCCCGTCTATGGCCTCCACCATTAGAGGTCTTTCTTTGAGAACTAGAGGCATGAGGTTCTTGGAGGCAAACACTCTATCCATAAAGTTACCTGAGGCTCCAGAGTCTAGGAACGCCTCAGTCTCGAGGTGCACCCCCTCCCAGGTTAAGGAGATGGGCACCAGAATCCGGGTTTTTTTTTTTTCGTTATCAACAAAGGAGGCATAGAGCGAACCGATTACCTGGCTAGTAGGTGTTCTCTGGCCCGGCTTGCCAGTGTCACCCCTGCCACCCCTGGGTCTTTGAGGACATTGAAGACGAAAATGCCCTGCCCCGGCACAGTAAAAACAGAGCCCCCTTTCCCTTCTGTAAGTTCTCTCAGCCTCTGAAATACCTGTTCTACCTATCTGCATGGGTTCCACGACCGGTAGATCGGTTCTTTCTGGCTCTGGAGTACCTGACGTATTGGTGTGTCTGGGTACCAAGGGTAAAGGAGGCAAAACCCTTCTGGGTCTGTCTCTAGAATGCCTCCTGTCCCTAATTTGGTCGTCCATGGCAATACAGAAATCAACCAAATGGTCCAGATGTTCTGGCAACTTCAAGGGAGCCAGCTCAAACATCAAAGCCTCGTTCAGGCCTTCGGTAAACGCCAAGGTTAAAACGTCGTTAGGCCAGTGTACCTCAGAAGTCAAGGTCTTAAATTCTATGGCATAGTCGGAGACTCTCCTATTACCTTGCTTAATGTGGAATAAGGACCTGCCTGCATTGGTGGCCCTTCTAGAGGGATCAAACGTACGTTTTAGTTCAGAGGTAAAGCCCTCATAGTCATATATGATGGGCTTTTTGTTTTCCCACAATGGCGTGGCCCACAGTAACGCTTTATCAGTTAAATGGTTAATCAGGTAGCCTACTTTGGCTTTATCGGATACACAGGAGCCTGGATTGTTCTCGAATAGAATCTCTAGTTGGGTCAAAAAACCCCGACACAAGTTAGGCGTACCATCATAGCGTACGGGTGCCTTCATACTGAGCCTACACCCCTCGGGTGAGGCCGAACTGGCCCTAGGCAATACTGGTTCTGGAGGACTTGCAGTACCAGTAGTGGATCGATTCAACAGGGTTTGCAGAGCAAGAGCAATTTGGTCCATCCTGTGGTCCTGCTCTTCTTGTCGGGCTGCAATTCTTGTCAACTGAGAAGAGAGGTCTGCGGGATCCATTGGCCCTGACGTAATGTCACGGATCCCCCTGGTTACCAAGATGGTGGTCCCTTTACGCAGACCGCTCACTACCCTTCCGATCCTTAGAGTGGTCGGCACGTCTAGACAGATACAGAATACGTCAAGATAGGTATACACAAAGAACGATACTAGGAGGGTACACAAGACCTTAGAATGGTTGGCTCTTCCCAAGACCTAAACAATAGAAGAGGTAGTCTGATGCGTGCTTAGGATGCCACACAGACTGACCTCGATACCAAGATAGAAGAGTAAACGCCAATACCAGGGGTTATGCACAGAATAGTTTGTTTGCCAATGCCAGGGGTCGGTACACAGAATGGTTCGTTTGCCAATGCCAGGGGTCGGTACACAGAATGGTTCATTTGCCAATGCCAGGGGTCGGTACACAGAATGGTCAGTTTGCCAAATGCCAAGGGTCAATACACAGAATAGCCAATAATTTACAACAGAATACAAGAGCTCTGCGGGAAGTAACTACCACGTCAGGGCACCAGTGAGAATGTGAAGCCGGGCTTTAAACTCTGCGGGTCCGCGTCATACGCCTGGCCCCGCCCCCCGGCGTCCCACGTGTGCGGAAGCGTTCCGCGATATCACTCGGCGCCTGGCCAGCGAGCAGCGAGGAAGCCGCTGCCAGGCGCCGGGAGGGGGGGCCGCGGACAACCGTCACAATTAAGTTGACCCGTTCTGCTTAGTGGGGAGCTAGGAGACCGCAGAGTGTCTCCTGCACTGTGATTTTATCTATGAAATGACGACACCAAACGAGGCTGTATGCTTCAAGTCAAACGCAGTTGAACTGGCTTTTTACTCAAAATGGGACACGCATTTAAACATCTCACACACAAAGGAGACATGCCCAGGCTTGAATGGGAACTCAATTTGCATACAATGGCATGCTTGCATCATCAGATTACACACACACACAGAGCTAATGTACACAGAAATTAGCATACAATTGAATTTCAACACAGTCTTTCACTCCTAGCAACCAAGGGGAAATCTAATACCTTTAAATGCATCACACAATTACACATCTGAATCCACACTCATACAATACAGGATACATGGTAATACATCACACCAATAAAACCACATCTAGAAAAGGTATAACTGTTCATTTGAACACGCAAAACCGAAAGAGTCTCAAATAAAGAAAAAGGTCTTTGAAATGTCCCAGGCTGTTAGTTCTGGGGCTCGCTGGTCAGAGCCCCTATGTCCGTTCCATGACACTCACACTTTGTCAAACTGCCTTTCTGCATGCTTATGTTGAAAATTAAAATTCTGACTGAGCTATAAAGATATTCAGGGTGGTTTTCCAGTATGAATTTCTTCTCTATCAAGTGATCTCTTTCTCAAATGTTGTTATGTCAGTGAATTTGTACTTTATCTGTTGCTACTTGATCTCCTATTTCGTCTTTTCAGTCGTTCCCCTTATCTCACAGCTCCGAGGCAAGTACAACTGTGTGACTGGGTAATTCACCTCTATAAATGTCATGTCTCGCACTGCTGCCACTGCAAGAAGACCAAAACCGGTGCTGCTCTAGCATGAAATAACCCTGACATCACTTTCATACTCTGCTCTGCTCAGTTCTGGCTTCTCCCGTAGCACTGCAGCAGATATAGGTGCTCACAATCACTGGTCCGGTGCTTCCCAATTAAAGGGTGGCGCACCCATGATGCTTTGCTTCTGCACTGCTCGGTGTTCCGTTTTCAGTATACCTCCAAAAAGACCAGAAGCCTGCTCTCTCAGCTGCTCCCGGTGTACTAGACCCATGGCTTTTTTTCCTGACCAGCTATCTGTCTACCCTCGACCTACTGCTTGCCGGGGTACTTTGCTTACTGGATGACCCCTTTTGGATATCACGCCTGTTTCCAGTGTTCCTGCCTCCACTGCCCATCTTGTTCCTGCTCCCAGAGTCACAGTATCCCTTAGTCTTCGGCCCTTTTCCTGTCTTGCCCCTCTGTTTCTGTCCTGTGTTCTGCTTGTTCTCCAGTCAGCCCGTTTCCTGTCCTGCCTCTGTTTCCCAGCACACGTAGTCAGCCCTATTCCTGCCCTGACCCTCACTATTGCTCACCTGTCTCACACAAATTAATCATGTTCTTACTATATCAGCACCTCCCATGTGTCACTGCACCCTTGGGCTCATATCCTTGCCTCCTTGGTTCTCCTGTGCATAACACTAAATGCCAGTAATCTGATAAAACATATGAGGGGTTATTCAGAGTCAGCCGATCTGGCCCCGAAATTGCAATGAACAGGGAATTTCCCCATATGGTGCAATTTTCTGACCATTTGGCTATTCGGAAAGCAGGCAGTTCGCCAGGGTAAAAGGGGGATGAAGCGAATTCTCGCGAAACGTGTACTGGCTGTAGTTTTATGCAATTTTATTCAATAAATCATTTTAATGTTATCCAACTGATCCTGCTTTTTTGCTGTCCGCCAAAAACGGGAGATCCGATGAGACATCCGATTCCTAGAACGGTGATCCAGCGCTCCCATTAAGAATCGCTGGCTGCCTACATATCGAGTGTCCAAATCATCGGCACTCTAAAACATGAGTAATGTTTCAACTTTCACCTTACCATTGATGGTTACAGTTGACACTATCAGGGTTATTCAGAGAGCGTGAAAACCAGGAGAATGACTGGAGAATGAAAAATTCTAGATCAAAATAGCCGATTTGGAAAGTGAGATGAAACGGAGAATTTTTCTTTCTCCAGTCATTCTCCTGCTTTTCACGCTCTCTGAATAACACTGTAAGTCTACTTATCATTTTTTTTCGAGGTCACCTTTATTGAAAGGAGAAAATGATCACTACCTCCACTTGCACCTGATAAAACATTGAAGGAAGCGCTGACCTCACCACTCATACCTACAAACTATTATCTGGTTATTTTTGGGATATCTAACAACGTGGAAAAGGACAGAGGCTGTTTCATATTAAGTACTGTCATACATATTATTTTTCATTGCAGATAAACTCTGCCACGTTTTCCATCTCTATAATTTATTTAATAAACCACTAGGTGGCACCCAAAGTATAGATTTCTCTATTATACTGCTGTCTTCACCCAGTATGCACCAGTACCAAAGTCTGCTGCTAGCTCCAAACACACTCCAGTGTTTAAACCTCTACAGCAACCCCAGGATCCCAAGCCTGCTACAGGTACTGTGTCAATACCTGTCAGTTCCAAGCCGGCACCCTTGCACAATCCTGACCCCAGAAAATCCCAGTGCCCAGAACACCTGCTATTCCCAAACTGGCCCCCAGAAAAACTCCAGTGCCCCAAAGTGCACCCTGATCTAAGTTTATGCTACCCTTACTCAAGCATGTTACAGTCCCCAGGAAAAATCCTGAATCAAGACCTTTCCCCCAGGAGGACCATACCCACTGTGCCCAGGAGTACAGCATCGCTGGAGACTTGCCCTGAAGAGGAGGACGAACTTACCAGTTCTATGGAGGCAGAACTTGCCCTTCCTATGGATTACAAAACTATACCAGTGGACGCAGAACTTCCAACTCCTATGGATGTTATGTGTATCCAGATTCCAGGTATGACTCCAATGACGCTGACAACTCCACTCCCAGCCAGCAAGATCCTTCATATGGCTCAGACTCAGAGGCCATTGTTGTCTCCAAGGGGACATACCTAAATATACAGCCCAATGCTCTAAGGGCCCCCAGGTCACCTTGAAGACCCCCATGACAGAGGGTGGTGTAATATCTGCTCCTGAACCAGCGATGAGCCTGAATCAGAGTGGGATTGTGGTGAAGAGGATGAGGAAGGTGAGGTCAGTGAATCCTTACTTCATTTCTATCTCCCCCTTAGTGATGAACCTGACCCAGAATGGACAGCAGGGAGAGAAGAAATGATACCTACCTTTGGTGCCATCTGGTTTTGTGGGCACTCTCCTTCCTGATGAACCTGCCATCCCCAAAGTCCTTTGTTAAAAAATAAATCAAACAAATCAGTTTTCCTATGCATAATTACCACAGCAAGAATTTCAAATAAATGTCTGTCATTTCCTTTTCATATACAAAATAAGGCAGGACACTGTGCCTCCGCCACCAGAGACATTTGAAATCAGTCACAGAGAAAATGTGATGCTCTTTCAGTATCTGACTTGTCTTTGTTCATACCAGACTTTTATTAACATACAAACAAATTATAACCAATAAGAGCATTCCACATAGACATGGTTCATTTCTGCCCCCAAACAAGAATGTTACAACAACAAATCAGTATACAGATATATTTCCACGTCAGAGTTGACCACCACGGTCAGCCCACAAGCACTTCTTACCATATATGGTTTACATTTAACTTTTAGAAAAACCCAGTAACATTCCTAAGCTCAGAATCATGTGCCATAGGAAGGGAAGGGAAAACCATAGCCCATCTGTATTAGAACACACTTTTCAAACGAATGGGCATATTAACTAAGGTATGTATTTGAATCACAATATTTATATATATTCATACAGGAAAGTAAAAGCTAATCAATTCTTTTCATCCGTCTCTTTGATCACATGCACAATTGTGATCACTCAAAAGGATAAGCCAAAACTAGGCAAGTAAACTAATTATACATGGGGCCAAATGCCTAATCTAATCATTAAATAACCATTAACTCCCATTTCCCAAATGAACTTCACCGAACAAGAAAAATATAATAACTTGAATTTAAAAGTTCATTTAACTAATAATCAACATGAGTCAGATCTATATGTGTGTGTTTTCTTATGTTCAGCTTCACTCCACAAAAACGCATACACACCTGTATTCACACACACTCAAGAAATACATTCTCATTTTCCCAAATCCAATCCTTTCTCACACTTATCTAGGAGATTAAAAAAAATAAAAAAATAATATCTCATAATCTAAGACCGTGGTCTTCATCCAGAGTGTGAGGTCACATTCGGCCTATGGCAACATCCCAGCTTGAAACGCATAATCATCCTTAAATTCCTCAATTGTCAGGCAAAATGAGATACCCAGAGGTATAGGGGCTCCTGAACAAGCTGTCTCTATGTGCTGGTTGCGTATTACCTGTGACCTTTGATCTTGACCCAAAATGTCCATGAATCATTCCAGACTCAGTCACTGTGTACTTGGTGACTGTCAGGTTCTTGTGATGATGAAGATGTGACATGGTTTTAGCAAAAATAAAAAAATAAAAAATAAAATATGGTGTTCCTTCTAAACGTATTCAAATTCATTCATTTTCATACATCAATTACAGCTGCAGGAAAACAAATAAAATGTTAATAGCACATGAAGAAACACAAATAATACATTTTAAAATTTCCCCGCAAAGCCTATGGGCCTAACGCAGCAAAAAAAAGGAAAAGAATCCTGCTATGTCTGACTCATTTCATTAGAGAAAAAAATATATATATATATATACGCAGCTTTGGCTCAAAAGGGAAATAGCCGAAGTGCATACTCCACCCATTCTAACATCAAACAATATTGGCATCTATCTATTCTTGTTTGGTGTTTTGAAACAAAATATTTCCAATAAAACCAAAATAAAAGGCAACTGATAATTTTGCGGAATTAAAACTTTCCTACAATCATTTAGACCTGAATTAAACTATTTACAGTGGCAAGAAAAAGTATGTGAACCCTTTGGGATTACATGGAGTTTTGCATGAATTGGTCATAAAATGTGCTCTGATCTTCATCTAAGTCACAACAATTTGAAAAACACAGTCTGCTTAAAATAATACAACACAAACATTATATGTTTTCATGTTTTTATGGAACATAACATGTAATCATTCACAGTGCAGGGTGGAAAAAGTATTTGAACCCCTAGCCTAATGACTTCTCCAAGAGCTATTTGGAGCCAGGAGTGAGCCAACCTTGAGTCCAATCAGTGTGATATTATTGGATGTGTTGCTGAAAGCTGTCCTGCCCTTTAAAAACACACACCAGTTTTGGGTTTACTGGTTTCAAGAAGCACTGCCTGATGTGAACCATGGCTCGCAGAAAAGAGCTCTCAGAAGACCTATGATCAAGAATTGTTGACTTGCATGAAGCTGGAAAGGGTTACAAAAGTATCTCCAAAAGCCTTGATGTTCATTTGTCCACGGTAAGACAGACTGTCTACAAATGGAGAAAGTTCAGCACTGTTGCTACTCTCCCTAGGCGTGGTCATCCTGTAAAGATGACTGCAAGAGCACAGCGCAGAATGCTTAATGCGGTAATGAAGAATCCTAGAGTGTCAGCTAAAGTCTTACAGAAATCTCTCCCACATGCTAACATTTTTGTTGACACATCTACAATAAGGAAAACATTAAACAAGAATGGAGTACAAGGGAGGACACCACGGAGGAAGCCATTGCTGTCCAAAAATAATATTGCAGCATGTTTGAAGTTTGCAAAAGAGTACCTGGATGTTCCACAGCACTACTGGCAAAATATTCTGTGGACAGATGAAACCAAAATTGAGTTGTTTGAAAAAAACACACAACACTATGTGTGGAGAAAAAAAGGCACAGCACACCAACATCAAAACCTCATCCCCACTGTAAAACATGGAGGAGGGAGCATCATGGTTTGGGGCTGCTTTGCTGCCTCAGGGCCTGGACGGATTGTTGTCATTGATGGAAAAATTAATTCCAGAGTTTATCAAGACATTTTGCAGAAAAACGTCAGACCATCTGTCCGCCAAATGAAGCTCCGCAGAGGATGGGTGATGCAACAGGACGATGACCCAAAGCATACAAGTAATTCAACAAAAGAATGACTTCAACAAAACAAAACACAGGCGTGGCCCAGTCAGAGTCCTGACCTCAACCCGATTGAAATTCTGTGGCATGACCTTAAGAGAGCGATTCATACCAGACATCCCAAGAATATTGCTACACTGAAACAGTTTTGTGAAGAGGAGTGGTCCAAAATTACTCCAGATCGTTGTGCAGGTCTGATCTGCAACTACAGGAAACATTTGGTTGAGGTTATTGCTGCCAAAGGAGGGTCAAACCAGTTATTAAGTCCAAAGGTTCACATACTTTTTCCACCCTGCACTGTGAATGTTTATATGTTATGTTCAATAAACACATGAAAACATATAATGTTTGTGTTGTATTATTTTAAGCAGACTGTGTTTTTCAAATTGTTGTGACTTAGATTAATATGAGAGCACATTTTATGACCAATTCATGCAAAACTCCATGTAATCCCAAAGGGTTCACATACTTTTTCTTGCCACTGTATATTACATTTAACACTAGATATGTCATAAAAGCTTATTTAGGCAAAAACATTAAGTTATATGTTCCTAGATACATTATTTAACTCTAATTTTAATTGGATGTGATCTCCAGAATCCTAAATATGTCAGGGAATTTGTAAATAAATTGTAACCAAACAACAAGAATAATAAAATATAAAATAATAAAATATACAGAATAATTATCACTTAGATCAACACAATAATGATCCATCAACATATAAAATATGCAATGTTTCTTCTTTTTCTTGTTTTGTCTTCTGTCTTATTGGTTCAAAATCAAATACAACTGCTTTGTGAAAGTATGATGACAATAGTTAATAACTTTATTCGCAAAGATGATATGTTTAAGTTTATTTCCTTAATTCCAAATCAATGATCTTCTTTGATCGCATGAGCTTTTTTTTTTTTCTGGTGATAAAATTTCTTCAATTAATGGATGCTCTTTCAATATAACAGGAAGTAATTGTGATATAAATATAGAACAGATGCACTGTGATGGTATCTTTTTCTTCGCTAGCATTCGGCAATCCTTTAATCTACAAAGTGATGGCATGCATAAATCTGAAATATACTTCAAAATTGTAAATATCCTGTAATTAAGGAAAATTAATTAAGTATTTCATTAATTAGTTTATTAATTATAACATAATAAATACTTTAGAGAAATCCATGATGAATTTTCAGCAAATTTTAGACAGAAAGGAATTAAGAGGGAGAGGAAAAAAAGGAGGGGGATAGGAGAAAGGAAGAGGGAAAAGGGGGAGGGGAGAGAAGGGGGGAAGACAAGAGGAAAGGGGAAGGGAAATTAATGTGAAAATTTATATTTTTTATTCATAATTTTATTTCACTCACATCATGCACACCCCAAAACATAATGCAACAATCCAACACACAGTTGCAACTTGGATTCTGTCTTTTCCTCCAATTAACTAATATCAAGCTCCATCCATACCTTCTATCAACTGAATTCAAGAAAGTCACAAGAATAAGACAAAACAAAATACAGCCAATATCTGTTACAAACATATATAGATAGTGATGCACGCTGCAGCAGCAAAGTCCAATATGGCTCTCTCTATAATCTAGAAATCGTCAGGGATTTAACTCCCAACTGAACAAATTAACATGTTTTCCAAAAGCAAAAATTCAAAACACACATATCATGATGAACAACCTTTAATACAGAGAAATTATTCATTATGTGATATATCGGTGCTAGGGATCACACAGGATTAGGGATGAGCCGAACACTCCCCGAGTTCGGTTCGGAGCCGAACCTGAACTTTCCAAATGTTCGGATCCGAACCCGAACTCAATACAAGTCAATGGGGCTGAAAATTCGTTTTTTAGAGTGCCCTCCAAGAGGGCATATATGCTAGATATTTGCCATAAAAAGTGTATGGGGGTCCGGGTAGTGCCCTGGGGGACAGGAAACAAGGACAAAAAGTTAAAAAAAAAAACGTTTTTAAAGGGAAAGTGAGTTTTCCATGAAATAAGGGTTAAAAATAAAAACGAAAAAATCCTTCAAATATCGTGCCTAGGAGGTCCCCATAACCTGCCCGTGAAGTGGCGGATTTATAGGATGTATAGAAATATGTAAAAACCAAAAAATGACATTTCAAATGACGGTAAATGCTTTTCCTTTAATCTATCCATAAACAACTGCTTGGGGCGGCAGTCTGTATGAAAAGAGGAGACATTTTCGGACACGCAGAAAAAGTTTACTGATTTTTTTGGTGGTGAAAAGCAGGAGAATGACTGGAGAATGGAAAATTCTAGACCAAATAGCCGATTTGGAAAGTGAGATAAATGGGAGAATTTTTCTGGTTTGGCTATTTTGACCTAGAATTTTCTCTTCAGTCATTCTCCTGAGTTTCACCTTTCTCTGAATAACCCTGTCAGGGTTATTCAGAGAGCAATGAAGAGCAGGAGAATGACTGGAGAATGGAAAATTCTAGGTCAAAATAGTCAAACCAGAAAAATTCTCCCATTTAGGCTAGGGTCAGACTAGCGAATTTTTAACGTGCGTTTAGGCGCACTTAATCACGGCCGCACTAGCAGCAAATGACGGGCAATGACGGCCAATATACGAAGTACGGTCGCACGAAAGTCCGGCTGCACAACGCAAGTGGAAAATGAACGCATTTTTTTGAGAACGCAGAACCACTAGTACGGACGTACAGAGTGCGCTGCGTCCACTAGCGGCGTGTGTGCGTGATTTGGAGACGTCAGACCTTGCTCATGTCCGACCAACATAACGTCCAGACACCCAAAGTTTCCTGGTTTGGATCTGTAAAAAATCACGCACAAAAATGCACATCGTATGACCGTTTTCGCGCATTCCGTGAAAAAATACGCAATGCGTTCGGACGCACTTTTTGACGGTCGCTGCGAAAAATGCGTTAGTCTGACCCTAGCCTTATCTCACTTTACAAATCGGCTATTTGGTCCAGATTGTTCTCTTTTCCTGCCATTCTCCTGGTTTTCACCTTTCTCTGAACAACCCTGAGAGAGAGGTGAAAGCCAGGAGAACTGGCAGGAGAAGAGAACAATCTAGACCAAATAGCCAATTTGGAAATTATTATTATTATTATTATTAATTTATAAAGCGCCAGCATATTCCGCAGCGCTGTACAATAAGCACAGTATAGACAGGATTACAATACATTGAACAACATTTGACAAACAGTACAGGAGGAGATGAGGGCCCTATTCCCGTAGGAACTCACAATCTGGGAGGGTTGGGGTTGGAAACAGGAGGAGAGGACTGTAGGGTGAGAGTGATTGATGGTTGCGTCAGTGAGTTGGGTGGTAGGCTTCCCTAAATAAGAATGTTTTCAGGGAGCGTTTGAAGGAAGAGAAGTTAGGGGAAAGTCTGACAGTACGAGGGAGAGAGTTCCAGAGAGTGGGGGCTGCGCGTGAGAAATCCTGCAGTCTATCATAGGAAGAGGTGATGCGGGGAGAAGTTAGGCGCAGGTCACTGTTTGACCTTAGGGAGCAGGCTGGGGTGTATTTGGTGATTAGTGAGGACAGGTAGTGGGGAGCTGAGTTAGTGAGGGTTTTGTAGGTAAGGATAAGGATTTTGAACTTAATTCTGCAGTGGATGGGGAGCCAGTGAAGGGACTCGCAGAGGGGAGCGGCAGAGACAGAGCGGCGGGTGAGGTGAATTAGCCTGGCGGAGGCGTTCAGGATGGATTGTAGGGGGAGAGGCGGGACAGAGGGAGGCCAGATAAGAGATTATTGCAATAGTCGAGTCGGGAGATTACCAGGGCGTGTATGAGTTGTTTTGTGGTGACAGCGGTAAGAAATGGCCGAATTCTGGAAATATTACGCAGTTGGTATCGGCAGGAGGATGAAAGAGACTTGATGTGGGGGATGAAGGAAAGAGCAGAGTCAAGTGTAACTCCAAGGCAGCGAACTTGGTTTGATGGGGAGATGGTGATACCCTCCACCGTGATAGAGAAGTCAGGAGGTGGGGAGGCATTGGAGGGAGGAATAAGTAGGAGTTCAGTCTTTGACATGTTGATCTTTAGGTGGTGGGAGGCCATCCAGGAGGAGATGCCAGATAAACAGTTACTGACTTTTGAAAGGACAGGGGGAGAGAGATCAGGGGTAGAGAGGTAGATCTGAGTGTCATCAGCGTAGAGGTGGTAATTAAAGCCAAAGCTGTTGATGATTTTGCCCAGGGAGGAGGTGTAGATGGAAAAGAGCAGAGGACCAAGGACAGAGCCTTGAGGTACACCAACAGATAGAGGCAATGAGGAGGAGGAGTTACCAGCAAAGGACACACAGAAGGACCTGTTGGATAAATAGGAGTCAACCCAAGCAAGTGCAGTGTCACCGAGACCCAGAGAGTTGAGGCTCTGTAGAAGGAGGGGGTGGTCAACAGTGTCAAAAGCAGCCGAGAGGTCAAGCAGGATGAGAATAGAATAGTGGCCGTGTTTTTTAGCAGTTAGGAGGTCGTTGGTGACTTTGGTGAGGGCAGTTTCAGTTGAGTGTAGGGGACGGAAGCCAGATTGCAGGGGGTCAAGTAGGGAATTGGAGGACAGGAAGAGGGAGAGGCGGTTGAAGACTAGTTTTTCTAAGAGCTTTGATGTGAAGGGAAGCAGGGATACAGGGCGGTAATTGGATGGAGAGTTGGGATCTAGGGATGGTTTCTTTAGTAAAGGGGTAACTAGCGCGTGTTTGAAGGCGGATGGAAAGGAGCCAGTGGAGAGAGATAGGTTGAAGATGTGTGTGAGAGCAGGGGTGAGGGAGGAGGAGAGGGGAGGAATTAGATGTGAGGGAATGGGGTCGAGCGGGCACGTGGTGAGATGTGAGGAGGACAATAAGGAATTGACTTCCTCCTCAGTGGCTGGGAGGAAGCGGCAGAGGGTGGCAGAGGGGACCTGTGGGAGTGGAGGTGGCAGATAACTATCTTGTGTTGGGATGTTACTTCTGATAGTTAGAGTTTTACTGAGGAAGTAGTCTGCCAGGTCTTGAGCGCTGAAGGCAGCTGTGGGGGGGGTGCAGGTGGGTAGAGGAGGGTGTTGAAGGTGGACCAGAGCCGTTTAGGGTTGGAGGACAGCATAGATATAAGGGATGAGAAGAAGGATTGTTTGGCCAAGTGGAGGGCAGAGGTGTATGACCGGAGAATAAACTTGAAGTGAACAAAATCAGCTTCAGAGCGGGATTTCCTCCAGGCACGCTCTGCGTTGCGGGAGCATCTTTGCAGATAGCGAGTCTGGAGGGTGTGCCAGGGCTGAAGCTGGCAGTGTGGGGCCTTACAGAGTCGAAGAGGAGCAAGAGTGTCTAGAGCAGAGATAAGCGTAGTGTTGTAGTGATTAGTGGCAGCATCAGGGCAGGTGAAGGATGAGGTATGAGGGAGGTGGTGAAGTAGGTTTGAGAATTGATGGGGGTCCACAGCATGTAGATTTCTGCGAGTGTGTGTGCGGGGTGGGGGAGCAGGGTGTTTAGGAAGTCCAGATAGGTTGAAAGAGAGAAGGTGGTGGTCAGAGATGGGGAAAGGGCGACAGTTGAACTCAGAAATGGAGCAGAGGTTGGAAAAGACAAGGTCAATAGCGTGACCATCGCGGTGGGTAGGGAGGAGGGAGGATTGTGTGAGTCCAAGGGAGGACGTGAGTGAAAGAAGTTTGGAGGCAGCAGGGGCGGAAGGATCGTCAATGGGAATGTTGAAGTCCCCGAGAATTAGGCATGGAAGATTAGAAGACAGGAAGTGAGAAAGTCCCGGTGGGCGGTAGGTGGAAAGGTAGGAAAGTGAGTTAAATGGGAGAATTTTTCTGGTTTGGCTATTTTGGCCTAGAATTTTCACTTCTCCAGTTATTCTCCTGCTTTTCACCGCTCTCTGAATAACCCTGTAAATGTTTAATCCCGAGGTGAAACATAACATTGCTTTAGATGTTATTTTGAATTTTTTTCAAACACCAGTTAAATGCAACATATTAGGAAGTTTTAGGAGGAAAATTAATTCTCAAATCTCAATCAGAAGCAGACACCACCCCACCCCCTCAGTACCTCAGTATAGTGTACAATGTATCAAATTGATTACCAGACTAAAAACACCTGGTGTTATGCCTGTGTGTGAACAGAGGTCATTTAGAGTTGAGAATCTTTCCACGTACACATTAGTTTTTAATTCAATATCTAATAAACCATTGTTTATAATATTCTGCAGTAAAGAGTCTCTTTATTTCTAGATTTTTTAGTATTTTTTTAAGCATTTTCTATACTTTTTTCAAAATTTCCTTTTTTTTTTAACTCGAACCGAACACACTCAAAAAGTTCGAAGTTCGCGAACTTTCGAACTGCCATAGTTCGGGCCGAACTCCGAACCCGAACAGCTCATCCCTACACAGGATAAGGCATTACTGAGATATATATCTCTCTGAAACAAAGCTATAAACTTCCTTAGCTTTCTTCTGCCTCTGAGATTTTAACACCTTAAGGACCGCTGACGTACCCTGTACGTCCTGTCCACGGGTCTCCCTTAGACTCGCGGACGTACAGGGTACATCAGCGGTGCCTAATCCCCCTCCCGCCCGATACTTACCTCCCCCGCTGGATCCCTCGGTGATCTGGCAGGGAGGAAGCCTGCCCATGTGATTTACATGGGCAGGCGAGGTTGATGACGTCGCCACGCTGTGTGGTGACGTCATCAGCAGGCGTCCCCATGCAAATCAATGGAGGGGAGGGGGGCTCCTTCGGAGCCCTCTATCTCCCCAACCATTGAAGCTAGGGAGATGCTTTTTGCACCGCTGAAAAGGGGAGAGTATTAACGGTTTTGCCGCCAAATCGCGTTTCGGCGCTAATTGGCGCCAAAACGCGATTTGAACCTGGAGGGGGGCTAACATCTTTGATGTCAGCCAAGCCTCCAGGTCCCACCCCACCCACTGACAACCTCACCAGATGTGTGAGGATGTCAGTGGGCCAGTTAACCATCTAGCTGCCATGTAGAGATAGGGGGATCCTTAGGATCTCCTTATCTCCCGGCAGCTAGATGGTCATATTTGACATCATTTCAAAGGCCTGATCATGGCTTTTCCAATGATACCAAACATGACCAGGTTTGGTTTAAAAAAATTTTTTAACACCTAAGGCTAGGGTCAGATGAGCGTGATTTCTATGGACTGTACATCCGTGCAGTACGGACATCGTCAGTACGGATGACGCAGTAGTGGTCACACAGTCCGTTTTTTCACTGAAGTTATTTTTGACGGATGTAGGAGGGAAAAATAAATTACAATGAAAAAACATTCTGTCCGTCAAAAATGCTGGACGTATAAATGCAGTCCGTCTGACCACGCTCCATCACTCACACACAAAGCTATGCGGACGTTGTGGACGTGGCGCACTCCGCACATCCGTTCTAGCAGTATTACGTTCTTGCCTAACCTGCGTCCGTTTGCAGCATCCGTCAGCCCCCGCACTTCTGTGCGGACATACTTCGTGTGTAGGGCTCCATTTAACACAATTGTATGCTATCACGGACGTACTTATGTGCGGCAACACGGACGTTAACACTGCGTTCGTCTGACCCCAGCCTAACAAAGCCTTCACAGTCCTGGAACAAGATCCTATGGACAGATGAGACCAAGATCAACTTGTACCAGAGTGATGGGAAGAGAAAAGTATGGAGAAGGAAAGGAACTGCTCATGATCCGAAGCATACCACCTCATCAGTGAAGCATGGTGGTTATAGTGTCATGCATGGGCATGTATGGATGCCAACGGAACTGGTTCTCTTGTATTTATTGATAATGTGACTGCTGACAAAAGCAGCAGGATGAATTCTGAAGTGTTTTCGGCAATATTATCTGCTCACATTCAGCCAAATGCTGCAGAACTCATTGGACGGCGCTTCACAGTGCAGATGGACAATGACCCAAAACATACTGCAAAAGCAACCAAAGAGTTTTTGAAGGGACAGAAGTGGAATGTTATGCAATGGCCAAGTCAATCAGCTGACCTGAATCCCATTGAGCATGCATTTCACTTGCTGAATACAAAACTGAAGGGAAAAAGTAGGAACTGAAGACAGTTGCAGTAGAGGCCTGGCAGAGCATCACCAGGGATGAAACCCAGCGTCTGGTGATGTCTATGCGTTCCAGACTTCAGGCTCTGATTGACTGCAAAGGATTTGCAACCAAGTATTAAGAAGGGAAAGTTTGATTTATGATTATTATTCTGTCCCATTACTTTTGGTCCCTTAACAAGTGGGAGGCACATCTGCATACTGCTGTAAGTTCTACACCGTTCACCTGAGTTGGATGTACATACCCTCAAATTAAAGCTGACAATCTGCAGTTAAAGCACATTGTGTTTGTTTCATTCCAACTCTATTGTGGTGGTGTATAGAGCCATAGATGTTAGAATTGTGTTGATGTCCCAATATTTCTGGACCTGACTGTATATATGTGTTATTCTGTCTCTTCCTTTATGCTGCGCTACAGAACTTGTAGGTGCTTTTATAAATACATATAATAACACTTATAGGGTTGTTCAGAGAGCGGTGAAAAGCAGGAGAATGACTAGAGAATGGAAAAGTCTAGGTCAAAATAGCCGATTTGGAAAGTGAGATAAAAGGGAGAATTTTTCTGGTTTGGCTATTTTGACCTAGAATTTTCCATTCTCCAGTCATTCTCCTGCTTTTCACCACTCTCTGAATAACCCTGTATGTAAATAGATGGAAATATGAAGTTATAACAAAAAAACTGCACACCACGTCTTCTTTGAGAAAAACATATAGCTTATATTAAGGTGAGGTCATGATTCATTGCTTAGTTCTTAATTACAAACCTCTAATAAAATCTGGGAATAATTTCAGTTATTTAATATGCAATTACACTAGTTTAGCTATACATATTGCACAGAAATAATGTAGCATATTACAGGGAAGCAGGGCATATATATGTATATTTTGATATGTTAGTGCTATGGCCTCATCATAAATAGATGTAAAACAGTTAAATGTACATTTAGAACCACATGAAAACGCCCAAACCTACAACAATTACAGTTACAGTTTTTATAAAGCACTAACAGAGCGCCAGGATTTAATTACTATTGTTTATTTATTTAAGGCATTAGATATGTGTTATTTGTTATGTACCCTTTTAATAATCCCTGATAGATACTCACAGCATATAAACAAATCCCATTATAGTATCAAAACAGGACAAGAAAATATATCAAATTACATAAATGTGTATTTTAATTGATATACAGTCCTTCCGCAGTGGTTTGAACAATGCTATATCCCTCAATTTGCAACAAAATGACTACATATCCCATAATCCAACTTAATATTCAAAAATTCACATAGGTTTAGATCAGACTGTTAGGAATGCTCACAGAAGAAAAAAAAGGGAGGGGGAATAAATGAGCAGAGAAAAAAAAGAAAAGAGCAAGAAAAAGCAAAGCTGCTAGCATTCAACGAAAACCAGACTTAATTTCCTGGGGGAGTGAAAATAAACACAAACAAAACTCTACACCGTGGGGAGTCACAAAACATCAGCTCGAGCAATTTAAAGGCATGATCCTAAATGATCATCCCTGGGGGTGAGTTTAAACAAACCAAAACAAACAAATAGAACATTGATAAAACATCCCTGCAACAAAAACACACAGGTTCTCACACCTAGAGCCTCAAGGAAAACATCAAACGCCAGGAAGGCACACAAAATGAGGCAAATTTGTTATGATGGACAAACAAAATGTACAAGGTGATAAATCTATCACTTCTGGACAAATTTAATTTAATTTAATTTGATTTAATTCTGATCACCAAAACTGTTAAAAAATAAATCAAACAAATCCGTTTTCCTATTCATAATTACCACAGCAGGAATTCCAAATAAATGTCTGTCATTTCTTTCTCATATACAAAATAAGGAAGGATGCTGCGCTTACGCCAGCGGAGACATCTGAAATCAGTCACACAGAAAATGTGATGTTCTTTTAGTATCTGACTTGTCTTTGTTCATGCCAGACTTTTATTAACATTCAAACTAATTATAACCAATAAGAGCATTCCACATAGACATGGTGCATTTCTGCCCCCAAACAAGAATGTTACAACAGTCAACCAGTATACAGATATATTTCCACGTCAGAGTTGATCACCACGGTCAGCCCACAGGCACTTATTACCATATGTGGTTTACATTTAACTTTTAGAAAAAACAGTAACATTCCTAAGCTCAGAATCATGTGCCATAGGAAGGGAAAACTATAGCCCATCTATATTAGAACACGCTTTTCAAACTAATGGGGCATATTAACTAAGGTGTGTGTTTGAATCAAAATATTTATATATATTCTTACAGGAAATTAAAATATAATCAATTCATTTCATCCTTCAGGGACCGAGTCGTAAGAAATCCAAAACCAGTACACAAAGACGTCAGAGAAGGGCCCATGCCCAAGCCAGTGTCACTGATCCTGATGAACCTACTCCAATGCCATTTTCCTACGTGGGGATTATGTTCTCTGGTGACTCTACCTCTCCTCAGTGCGACTCCGTTTCCAAGAGTCTAGGTGACCATGGCACTCCTATACGTCCTGATCCCTCAACTGAAGAACTGGGTTTCATGGAACTGACGTGGCTCTCCTCACTTCAAACCAAGACTTTTATTTTCCTGGCAAAAACCCCAAAAGACATAGGCATTAGCCTTGGGAAAGACTTTACGTTCATTTATATTGCGTGGTGTGGTTTTAAATGTATTGTAAATTGCTTAGCTTTAGTTTTAAATGTACTTTTATTAATTTATGTGAATGGACACTTAGAGATGTGTTTTGAAGGTGCAGACCTTTTCTTTTATGTAGAACGTATGGTGTCTCATTCGGGGTACCCACTCTCACCCTCAGAAGGCACCGAGCGGCCTTCTGGAAATTCAAAGAGGCTCCAAGGCAGAGGATCAGACCAAGGAGGTCTGGAGCTGCAGATCAGGCTGCTCGAGGCACTGAGTTCCGAGCAACTCAGCAGCCGGGCTGTTCTTGGTAAGGGGGTATCTGGAGAGCAGGATGGGCAGAAGGAGTGGGGTTTCAATCACACCGGGTCCCTATACTTTACAGTGATCCCTCGTTATACCCACCTGGGACTGGGTATCAGGAAACTGGACATTATGTTCAGCCTGCTGATACCCAGCTACGGACAATCTTTGGTCGCCTGGAGTGCAACCCTGAAAAGGGGGCTACTGTCACACTCCATCCTCTGAACCCCTGTCAGCATGCTTCCTGTTCTGTTCCACCCCTGAACCTGCATTCAGTAATAGCATCCAGCAGTAAAACAGTTAACCACCAGCACACATTCAGTTAATACATATGACACATTCTCCCCGAAATAAAGAGCTATGCCCCTTTCTAACCTGTGCTTCATCATTTTACTTCAACCTACACAGAGAGAAGTGCTTTGCTCTGACGCTCCTGAATAACCCCAGTCTTGTCTTGGACCCCACCCCAGTACCTTCTCCTGTATTTCTGCTAACTTTAATCCACTCACCATATCCTTGGATTCCTGCTCCAGCAACCAGATTCACCATCATCTGTATTTGAAATCTAGTCAGTCTGTCTATCCATCCATCCACCTCCACCCATATCTGTATCTTTGCAGTATACTGCACCCTGGGCTCTTACTCCCCTTTTATTCTGGTGCCACCCCGGTACCAATCGTGACACTGCAATATAATTAATGCAGCTTATGAATCCAGTCCACACACTGCTGGAAAGAAACACTTCTCTGTAGTATAATAATTAATGCAGCATATGAAATCACACACTGCTGGGAAGAAACTCTTTGCAGTATAATTAATGCAGCATATGAATCCAGGGGCAGACTGACAGGTCGGGCATTTTGGGCACCAGGGACCCGTGAGGTAGGGGGGGTGCCCGGATCCCTTGGATCTCTTTCTCCTGTGAGGAGTAGGGAACTGGCCCTGCATGTCCCTGGGACAGGCTGCGGCACATAATGCTGCCTGAACTGCAGGGCTTTCAGCTTTCTGGCAGTAGGGGCCCAGCAGTAACCCCTGTGCTGCAACTGCACTGACTCCGAAGCAGGGACTGATCATGTGACCGGAAGACCCTGCTCTGATGATGCCGGGAAACAGCCAGCACCAGGAGCAGCTGGGAGACCTGGAAGAAGCAAGAATCTGGTGAGTATGAAGGGAGGGGAGCGGGAAGAGGCTTGTCTGCCTGTCCTTCTGTTAATCCTCTCTTCCTATCTGTTTATGCATCTATTCCTATCTGTTTATGCATCTCTTTCTGAATGTAAGTTTATCTATTTTTCCATCCATCCTTATAGTTCAACTTTCCCTCCCCAGTGCTTTTTTTCTGGAAAAAATAGGTGGGGGTACTCTCACATCCGGGGAAAAACTGATTATTATGAGTGACTATTTTCATGTCCTAATAAACAATAGTTGTAGCTCACTTAAAGGAAGACACTATAAAAGTGAACCATATTTTTTAATACTGTGTTCCTTTAAATGAACTACAAGTATTGTTGTAACCCTATGGGGGCTATCCACTAATTGCCTCTGTTGCAAGAAAAGTCTGTATTGCAGTGCAGTTAGCTTTTTTTTTACTTTGCAACGCTGGCACTGAGTGGATAATCCCCTAGCATTTCACAACAGTGTGAAGTATGTATGAGCTCCACAGCAATGAAACTCACAGTAATGTGCAGTGTGTTTGAGCTCCACAGCAATGAAACTCACAGTAACGCGCAGTGTGTATGAGCTCCACAGCAATGAAACTCACAGTAACGCGCACTGTGTATGACCTCCACAGCAATGAAACGCACAGTAAATGCGCACCGTGTGTTAGCTCCACAGCAATAAAACTCACAGTAATGTACAATATGTATGAGCTCCACAGCAATAAAACTCCACTATCCACCAAGTTCTTTTTGAATAATATTGGGGGTCTCCCCTAGCATTTCACAACAGTGTGAAGTATGTATGAGCTCCACAGCAATGAAACTCACAGTAATGTGCAGTGTGTTTGAGCTCCACAGCAATGAAACTCACAGTAACGCGCAGTGTGTATGAGCTCCACAGCAATGAAACTCACAGTAACGCGCACTGTGTATGACCTCCACAGCAATGAAACGCACAGTAAATGCGCACCGTGTGTTAGCTCCACAGCAATAAAACTCACAGTAATGTACAATATGTATGAGCTCCACAGCAATAAAACTCCACTATCCACCAAGTTCTTTTTGAATAATATTGGGGGTCTCCCCTAGCATTTCACAACAGTGTGGAGTATGTATGAGCTCCACAGCAATGAAACTCACAGTAATGTGCAGTGTGTTTGAGCTCCACAGCAATGAAACTCACAGTAACGCGCAGTGTGTATGAGCTCCACAGCAATGAAACTCACAGTAACGCGCACTGTGTATGACCTCCACAGCAATGAAACGCACAGTAAATGCGCACCGTGTGTTAGCTCCACAGCAATAAAACTCACAGTAATGTACAATATGTATGAGCTCCACAGCAATAAAACTCCACTATCCACCAAGTTCTTTTTGAACGCCGTTGTGCGTCCGCGGCAAACGGATGCAAGGGAGGCAAGAACGTACAACCCCTAGAACGGCCGCACAAAGTTCGCTGCGTCTGCAACGTCCGCATAGCTTTGTGTGTGAGTGATGGAACGTGGTCAGACGGACTGCATTTATACGTCCAGCATTTTTCACGGACAAAATAGTTTTGCTTTTTAATTTATTTTCCCTCCTACATCCGTCAAAATATATGTCAGTGAAAAAAAACGGACTGTGTGGCCACTACTGCGTCTTCCGTACTAACGTACGTCCGTGTGCACGGACGTACAGTCCGTAGAAATCACGCTCGTCTGACCCTAGCCTTAAGGGGAAATTCACAGAGCACCGAAATGACGCAGACATTTCAGTGTTCTGTTGTTCCCCGCACTTTGGGGAATCAAATTTCCCCAGTGAATTCACCGCAGGGTCCCTCCCTGAAGTGCAGGGAATCAGCCACCGAAAGCCGCCACAAACCTGTCGCCCGCTGTTTTAAAAAAAAACTACTGGGGGGGCGTGGCCGGCTGCCGAGGAGAGAGGTTGCATGCTGCTGGAGCTCCGCGGCGTTCTCCCTTTCCTGGGCATATTTTAAGAATTTAAATTGATGAGTATCCTCACCCGAGGACCCTGGGCGGCTGGCCAACAGGACTGAGCTGACCGGAGCCTGTTCCCCCCCCTCCGGTCCAGAGAATCACCTGCTAGACGCCATCTCTGGCGGGAGCATGCCGTTGGCGGCCATTTTGAGGCCTGTCTCACAGACTTTACTGCCCCCCAGTTCTGCGACGGAGACCGTGTTAGCGGCTGGAGAGACGGAGGGCCCCCGTTTCCCGGCTGTGATAGATGCCGTGCTGCAGCTGCTGGGGGATGACGAGAGCCCTGTGACGCGGGGCGATATGCGCCGCATCCTGGCGGTGCTGCGCGCAGGCCGGAGCACTGAAGACCGACCAGCGGCGTTCCTGGTGCGAAGCAGCCGCAGGGGTGCCACGGGCGGTGAGTTCCTGCGAGGATGGAGTCGAGAACCGCGGGAGTGGAGGGGACACCAGATCACCCGATTCTGCAGGGTGTTCCCCCGCGGCGGAGTTTCGAGCGGCGGGCGGCCCGCAGGAGGAGAACCACGTGCTGATGTGCTATATGAGACGGAGGAGACCGAGAAGTTGCGGGAAGAGGAGAGGGCACCCGAACGCCTGATTCCACAGCGTGTTCCCCGAAGGGAGATATGACCACGTGCGTGTTTCGGGGGTGTCTGCATATAGAGGGTCGTCAAGCCGAGGAAGCTGATGGGTGTGCTGGAGGCACCCGCTGGCACCGACGGTACATGGAGACCGTTTATCCCCCTACCTCTGAAGATGAGATTTTGCCTGGTCCCCCCCGCGATCCTCTGCTTCGGAGTCACCTGCGGCCCTACCTGGCGCGGCCGGAAACACCGGTGGTGGTGCAGGCAAGGGCCTACTTGATTTAACCGGCCTTTTTTGTAGCCGGTGGGCTTCGTCTCTTCTCCCTGCCTACGCAGCCAATATTACCCTTTCGAGACACTGGCTGAGAGTATACCTGCGGACCTCCGTGTGTTATTTACTCTGGTTGATGACCTCCTCGCTTTCGTTCTGGACTTTGCTTTTACCTTGAAACGCCTAAGATGACTTTGCTACTTTTAGGAATAAATGTGGTTTATTTTATCTATTTCGGAAGCACCTGCAGACTTTCGTTGTTGCCCCCCCCTCCTAAATTTTATTTCCCCACCACCCTTCCCCCCCTATGACATATTGTTATGCTGAAGACGAGATTCCCCGTCCCTTAATACTGCCCTGTATATTGCTCTGTGTTCCCCTGAGACATCTCCCCCCCCCCTTATTTCTTTTAAGCTGAGACCCCCCTTTTTCGGGAATGTTTGTTATTTTTCACAAGTAATACTTATGCTGTGGTTGGTCCTGCGTGCCCTGCATTAATACGTTTGATTCTATGCTGCCTTCTTTAACAAAAAAATCTTAAATACAAAAAAAAAAAAAAAAACTACTGAACGAAAATGTCTGGAAATAACATATAAGGTCCTATGAATAAAAATTAAAAGGTCTGCTACAGAAAAAAGAAAGCGAAAAGGAATTTTTTTTTATTTTTTTTAAAAAATGCATAAAAGATACAAAAAAAAATCAATAAATAGACTTTTTACTACCAATTAAAGGAATAAACAGTTTATCAGATACTGGATAAAAACTGGAAGATTTTTAACATTGAAAACCTACGGTGTTCACCTGAATAAACCTGCCAAATGAAAACACGGACATCAGGACATTTCACTGCTGTTCGGTGTTCTCTGAACAGATTAACCATTACTTCTCTATGGGGACTTTCGCTGCCTTTGAACAGGCACCGTACTTGCTGGCAGTTAGTTAAAATTTGTGTGTGAGCATATCACAGAGCTACACAGCAATAGACCTCACAGTAATGTGCGCCGTATATTATGAGCATTCAGTGTTATATGGGAGTACTGATTTAGTAGTTTAAAAAAGCGTAAAACTCGTGGGGGGGTGACACCATAAGTTACCGCACCGGGTGACAACCCTAGTGACGACACTGGGGCCAGGCACCAGCAAGGAGGAAGGGACCAGGAGGAGAGAGAACGCAGGCTTCTGTATCCAGCACCACAGGGGAGTCTTTTCTCTGACCTGGCAGATACAATCAGGGCTGGACTGGGTCAAAAATTCAGCCCAGACCAGCCCAGTTTAATTATGCAAACACGCACAAAATAGTTTATAAATCAACCGGATCGCTCAACCGATCACTCTACAGATACCAGAGTTGCTGCAGAGGTTCAATGCGCACCATGTCTTAAGTTGAGGCAGATGTGCATTGGGTTTCACCAGCAAGGTGGCCCCAATATGATATTGCGGCAGACTGCTTTACAGACGGTGAGGAATTTCTCACCTCACCCATTAAGTGCAGTGCACGGCGTGGTGAACCAGCATTCTCACTGGCCCACTGAGCCATCGGCCCACCGGGAATCTCCCTGTAGTCCCTATTGCCAGTACATGCCTGGATACAATGCTCACTGGGCACCGGCTGCATCTTAGAAGAGGAGCAGCAGGGACACAGCGCCAGGCAGATAGTTTAAAAATTTGGATCCCTGTCAAGGGAAGTGACAAGGGATTCAAATTTTTTTTTGCACCCCTCCTGGTCTGGCACTCTTAGGTGGCCACCTGTACCACTTTACAGTGCCAGCTCCTCTGATAACACCGCTTGCCTGACAATCCGCAGCTCTGGCAGATGTGTGTAAATATGCTGCACCCCCCATCCCATGCTGTTCAAAGTTTCAGCGGGTGCAGAGAGGGGGTGCAGCATGTTTACACACATCTGAGAGGGGAGATTTTATTTAACCAACTCTCCCTTGTCGCTTACTGGGAGAATAGGGGGGTTATCAGTCCCTACATACACTCCTGACAATCAGAAGCGTTGAGGAGCAACATGAGCTGCCGAGCGCTTCCGATTCTCTGTCTACCACTGCAGGAGGAGGGAGGAGCATCATGCTCTCTCCTGTTAGTTCAGGCTGGTGGTGAGGTGCCGGTACTGAGCACTAGCGAGTACCTCCTGAAAAAAGCCCTGCCTCTATCCATTTCTCTAATTTTCACTTTCTCTATGTCTCCTCATTTCTGTCCTCTTTCTCCCCATCTCACTCTCCCTTTACTTTTTCTCTTTATCTTCCCCATCTCTTAATTTTTCATTTCTTTTCTATTTCACTCTCTGATGCTTTCTGACTGTATCTCCCTCCCTCTCTAATGTCTAACCCTAATTCCTAACCATAGTGTCAGGGATCAGTGCCTGTATATGCGTGTAACATTACCTGCATGTGTGCAATACCTGAAAGTCCTGCCTTCAGTCAAACCAGCACATTCATGGTTAATCAGTCAAACACCAAACACACATCACACCCTCCTGTCTGGTAATAAAAGAGTCACTCCCCCCTATGCAACCTGACATTGAGAGTCAGACCTTGATAGTGTCTAGACCTATGTGTTATACCTCTGCCTCACTGTGTACCAGACCTCCTGCTTCGCCCACTGACTCTGCCTACTTTCTGCCAGCCATTGATCCATGGACTGTCTTGACTACTCTCCCGGGATACCCTCATGCACCACGCTATGGACTCATCCCTGTATTTGTCTGCCTACCCAAAGGTACGCCCTGTGTATCCCCACACACTGGGCTCAGGCCCCCTGAACCTGGGTCACACTATGGCTTATGCCAGGTGCCACCCTGACACCTTGCTTCTAACTAGGGATGTGCATAACTTTTTTTTCCAGTTAGTTTAGTTTTTTTCAGGTGTTTTTTTCGTTTCAGATCATTTCGGACAGTTTCTTTCATTTCGATTCTGTGATTCAGATCGATTCGGTGATTCGGATCATTTCGCCGATTCGGATCATTTTGGTGGGATTCGGATCAGTTAGTTTTTCATGAGTTATTTTGTTTTTTATTGCTTATTTATAAATGGGAAGTAGATTACTACCAATAGAATGAAAGTTTCTTTACTTAATTATTCTTTTTGAATTTTTGGGTGAAATTTTAGGTTTCCTAACTTTTTATTAAAGAAACAACGCTTTTTAACCCATAGGTTTCAATGCAGCATATGAATTCACACACTGCTGGGAAGCGCCTCTCTGCACTATAATTAATGCAGCATATGAATCTGCACACTTCCAGGCAGCAACTCTCTGGAGATCGATTCATTGATTCGGATCGATTAATTTTTTGGTCAGTTAGTTTTTTGTTTTTTATGAGTTAGAATTAATGCAGCATATGAATCCACATACTGCTGGGAAGTTACCGGCAGTGTGCTGATTCATATGTTGCAGTAATTATACTGCAGAGAGGCGTTGCCCGGCAGTGTGCGTATTTCTTTTATTTATTTTTTAGGAGTATTTTGTCATTTTTCGGGAATTTATGGGTTAATCTTTAGGTTCCTAATTTATTTTAAAGAGACTAGGCTTTTTTCCTCCATTTGCTTCCCGTTTTTTTTAGTTCCGGTCCCGTAACGAAATGTTTTCGTTTGCGTTCAAAAATCGATTCGGGATTTCGTAATTTAGGGCGGCCGATATTTCGTTTCGGAAATGCTCCCAAAAGAACGAAAATGGTCAATTTCGTATGAAATTCAATTCGTAACGAAACGATTTGCACATCCATAATCCAATTCACCGAATCGAATCGATCCGAAATTTCAGATTGATCTGAAAGTTTTGGATGGTCAATATTTTGTTTTCGGAAATGCTCCCGAAATACAAAAATGGGGAATTTCGTCCGAATTTCAATTCGGAACTAAACAAATTGTGCATCTCTACTTCTAACCCTGTCTCCTAACCCTGTCTCCTAACCCTGTCTCCGTTTTAACTCACATTATTGTGACTTTTATTGCTGTGGAGCTTTGTGATACGCTCATACACATTCTGCATATTACTGTATCAGTAAGGCTGGGGTCAGACTAGCGAATTTTTAACGTGCGTTTAGGCGCACTTAATCACGGCCGCAGTAGCAGCAAATGACGGGCAATGACGGCCAATATATGAAGTACGGCCGCACGAAAGTCTGGCCGCGCAACGCAAGTGGAAAATGAACGCATTTTTTCGAGAACGCAGAATCGCTAGTACGGACGTACAGAGTGCGCTGCGTCCGCTAGCGGCATGTGTGTGTGATTAGGAGATGTCAGACACTGCTCATGTCTGGCCAACATAACGTCCAGATACCCAAAGTTTCGTGGTTTGCATCCGTAAACAATCACGCACAAAAATGCGCATCGTATGACTGTTTTCACGCATTCAGTGAAAAAATACGGCAATGCGTTCGGACGCACTTTTTGACGGTCGCTGCGAAAAATGCGTTAGTCTGACCCTAGCCTAATGTATAGTACCCTATAAACCTGGAAAATGATCAGCAAGTTTGCCACGGGACCTTCTCTGCTGTGGCTTAGCTGCAATGAGTGTGGGATGACTGCTGCAGCAGAGCAGTAGCCATCTGTAAGTCTGGAGGGGGCATGATGGCTTATTGGCAAGTGGGTTCACATGGGTTTTATCTTATTAAAGCATTTTATTTGAAAATATTTTGAAGAAATACAATCTGTGGGGGCGTGGCCAGCCAACAGAGCGCACAGACGCATGCTGTGATAGCTCCGTGACCGGCACTCGGCAAATTACAGACCTGCGGCTTTTAAAAGGGACCCAGCACCCGATTTTGACACCCCCTGGTGGGGGAACCCGTACTGCAGCCCGGATGGCACCTCCAAAGGCACAGCGCTGCTTGGAAGTCCCAAAATCAGCCCGCAAAGACCACAGCCCCGAAATTCAAGATGGCGGCACATAAAGCGGTGATTAGAGGTCATCTTATTAAGTTAGGTTTGCGGCGCAAGTGTTTGTTTAACAACAACAGGGATGCGATTCTCCATCAGATCGCTGCGACAGAGGCACAGAACAAAGCACATCCCTCCCCCTTACTGAACTCTCAACTCTCTGACCTGCGTAAAGACTTAGAACTTCTCAACATACAGGTCACCGAGCGCATCCTGCGTACTCTTAATTATGCACATTACACCCAGGGTAACAAAGCGAGCCAGGTTCTGGCATCTAAGTTGAGAACTAGACGCATCCAATCTAAAACTGAGCATCTTAAATCCTCGGGTGGTGGGCTGATTCAACATCCAACCCACATACTCGCGGAATTTGCCCGCTATTACGAATCCATTTACAACTTAAAAGCTGATCTGCTAGTGCCCCAACCAATAGGTCCGGATATTGCTAAATTTTTGCAGGAAGCGGCCCTTCCAACTCTGTTACCCTCACAGCGTGCGGACCTGTCTACTCGACTCACTGAAAAAGAGGTGCTTCTGGCTATTAGGAATCTTCCCAAACACGGCTTCTCCAACTGTTACTACCGACGATTCAGTTCACTCCTGGTGCCGACCCTTACTTGAGTCTTTAATATGATTAAATTGACGGGGCAAATCCCAGCTGAAATGCTTCAGGCGACGGTCATTACCCTCCCTAAGCCAGGCAAACCTCCTGACCAGTGTGCCAACTTTGAACTATATCCTTACTTAACGTGGACAGAAAACTTTATGCTAAGCTGCTGGCCTCTAGACTGGCCCCTCTGCTCCCGAAACTTATTTCGGCCGAACAGATGGGATTTATTCCTGGTAGACAGACATGCAATAACACCTGCCACATTATTGACGTCATAGACCTGGCACACAGATCGTGTACCCTGGGCCTTTTGCTGGCGCTCGACGCTGAGAAGGCATTTGACCGGATCCACTGGGGCTATATGCAACGGCGTTGGAGGCCTATGGGATTCCAACTTCTTTTATTCAAAGCATTCTGGCGTTATACTCCTCACCGACGGCTAGAGTTCTAACCTCGGGTTTTCTTTCCCCCCGTTCCTAATTACAAACTGCACCCGCCAAGGCTGCCCTCTTTCACCATTGATTTTTGTTTTAGCGACGGAGACTCTAGCCTCACACATCCGAAGATCTGCTAACATATCGGGCCTTTCGACTCCCATAGGCGACCAAAAGTTAGCAATGTTCGCTGATGACATTTTACTATTCTTCACGAACCCTGATAATTCACTGCCCCCTATTCTGATTACTAAATAGATTCAGTTCCCTGTCCTATTACAAGAATAACGTAGCTAAGACACAGGCTTTAGCTATTAATATTCCCGCTTCCTCCCTTAACCAGCTAAGTCAGTTTCCATTTTCATTGGCGATCTGTTTCTTTAAAATACCTAGGTGTCTCCCTCACCAAGTCTAGAAGTTCTTTAGTTAAGGAAAACTTCATCGCCCTATTTCAGACATTGGAGCGACTGTTGTCATAATGGCAAGGAGTGGAGGTCTCCTGGCTTGGCCGCCTTGCCACAATTAAGATGATGATTTCACCCCAACTATTGTATTTTTTTGTAACCTCCAGACCTACATCCCCACATATCTCTTGCTCCGCCTCCAGCGATTACTAGTTGCTCAGGTTTGGAAGCGGCGGCCACCCAGGCTTGCGACTGCTGTCCTTTTGATGCCCAAGTCCCGTGGTGGACTTGGATTCCCTGATATTCACTGTTATTACAAGGCGACGATGTTAGCCCAACTCCTATCTTCTCTGCATGCAGAGGAACCTCCTCTTTGGCTCTGCCTGGAAAATGCTACGGTCAAACCGTATAATATCCATGATTTTATGTGGTATGCTCATAATCCCAGGGCTGAGATGGCTGGCTTGTTGCCTTCCTCTGCTGTTTCCCTGTCAGCTTGGCGGCAGTGGGGAATGAAGCTTCTGAAACCATTTCCCCCAACTTAGTTTTGCACCCTTGCGCTTCTTAGGCAATTTGACTCCTGACCTGTCCCTGCATAGATGGATTTTACAAGGCGTCACCCACACCCACCACCTCCTCTCCCGCACTACCATTAAGTCTTTTCCTGACTTGTATTCCAATTTTGATCTGCCATCCAAGGAACTGTTCACATTCCTTCATCTTAAACACCTCCTACTAAAAAATAACCTTAAGTCCTTTTCAGATAAGGAGTTTCTCCCCGTCCACAAACTATCAGGGTCATTCAGAGAGTGTGAAAAGCAGGAGAATGACTGGAGAATGGAAAATTCTAGGTCAAAATAGCCGATTTGGAAAGTGAGATGAAAGGGAGAATTTTTCTGATTTGGCTATTTTGACCTAGAATTATTCATTCTCCAGTTATTCTCCTGCTTTTCACGCTCTCTGAATAACCCTGTATGTCTGGGTAAAAAATGTTCTCAAAAACCTTAATTTCCCCTACATCTAAGAAAAAACTGGCGTACATGACTAGATGGGAAAAAGATCTTGTCTTAACTTTCCTCATTGAGGATTGGTATTATGCCTCCTCTTCAGTTTATAAATTTACAAGGAGCACTAACCTTAGGGAATCGCATCTTAAGCTATTGTATAGGTGGTATCTCAACCCATCCAGACTGGCCTACAAGCCCGCGGCTTCGGATCTCTGCTGGCATTGTCTAGGGGACAGGGGGACGCTCCTACATGTCTTCTGGCAGTGCCCGGCACTCGTTCGCTTTTGGTTGGAGGTGCAGAGACTGATCTCACACTGCACATCCCTGGATCTACAACCAACCCCGGAACTGTACTTACTCCACTTCCTCCCCACTTCGATTCCAGTGTCTCTCCGAGGTGTGTTATCTATTGTACTTGCGCTGGCCAAGTCAGTGATTGCCCAACACTGGCGCTCAGTTACACCACCCACTATTAAAGAAGTGTTAGCTAAGCTGGATGGGGTGAATAAATACGAACACATGTTTCACAAACTGTCTGATTCTCTGCCCACCCTCTTGGAGACATGGGAACGATGGTCGACCTTTATATCCTCTGGGGCCCCTCTCTAGTTGCTGAAGCGTGCTTACATTATTGTTACCTTGTTACTGTTATATTCTTGTTTGTTTTGTTTTCTTTTTCTTTTTTGTTTTTGTTTTCTTATTTTAAAAAGGTGCTTCTTTCTTACTTTATGACTTTCTCTGTCGTATATGCATAACCAATCGCATTCCTTCTTGTACATTAGTCGAATCTATTTGCCAGTCCTGCGTGACCCCTTGTATTGATTGGTACGATGTTTTATGCTGTTCAATTTTGCATATACACCAATAAAATTTTTATATGGAAAAAAAAAAGGAATACAATCTGCAACACAGCAATGTACATCTGGGTGTAGCATTTTGTGGTTTGAGTTTATATGGGCGTGACCTAATTTGGCCAGGGCACAAGGGGGACCCATTATCTTCTATTGCTCTGGGGCCCCACTAGTTGCCAGTCCTCCCCTGTATGAATACTACAAGAAAAGAAAAGTGAAGCTCACATGTGGATTTGAACAAGATGAGCATACCTTGCTTCTTTGCTAGATGGACCAGTTCATCATGGCTTACATTGCCTCAAAAAAAAAACAGCCGGTATACCACAATAAAAATACCAGCCGGTACCAAAATAATCCCATAGGTTTCATTGTCAAAAAAATCCCCGTGTTTATTAAATATTTCTTAAACCGTTAATTTTTTTCATGAACAGCAATAAGCCGTTTTGTTTAAATATTTTTTTAAGATTTTTTGGGGGGGTTTTCGTGATTTTTTGGGTGAAAGTTTAGGTTTCCTAACATATTTTAAAGAAACTAGGCTTTTTCCCCATACGTTTCAATGTAAAAAGATATTTGTGTTTTTATTAAATATTTATTAAACCGTGAAAAAAAATTTCACTTGCAGCAATAAGCCATTTTGTTTATTTATTTTTTATGTTTTTTAAGCATTTCTTGGGATGACATCAGTGCCAGGGGGCCAGTTAACCCCCTAGCTACCAAGTGGAGATATGGGGATCCTTCGGCTCCCGACCTGTGGCAGCTAGAGGGTCATATTTGATATCATTGGAAAGGCCTGATCATGGGTAGGTTTGGTGTAAAAATAATAATAATAAAAAATAAAATATATATATATTTTTTAATAATTGTCTGGGGTTTAATAAAATAGGAGTTCAATTGACATTTAAACATGATGAGCATAAAACGGTTAAAATGAGCTCAGCGCACAGAGGTCTTTAGCTGGGGTCTTTTTTGGCAGTTGTAGATTTTGGGGTTAAATTCGAAAAAGTGTGTTTTTTCCATTTTTTTCATAATATTTCATATTTTTTTATAGTAAATTATGCGATATGATGGCAATAATGGTATCTTTAGAAAGTCCATTTAATGGCTAGAAAAACGGTATATAATATGTGTGGGTTGCATAAACGAGTAAGAGGAAAAATTTGACCTAAACACAAACAGCACAGAAACATAAACACAGCACTTTCGGACAGACTTTAGTAAAACTGCCAGTAACTAAGGGGTTAAAGGACCTGCACACATGAACACATTTACAGTAGCACGAACTGAAGAAGCTTTTTATGCGAAACGCATTTTGGTATACTGTATATTTTACTACCACTAAAATTTGCTTTATTTTACATCTATCCCAGTCTTGGATGCTTGTATTCGCAGAGGAGGTGGCTGAGGCTGATAGGTGAACCGGTGTGTGTGTGGGGGGATCAGGTTACAGCTAGGGATGAGCCGCACACCCCCGTGTTCGGCTCGCATTTGAACTCGAACAATTTCAAAAGTTCGAATTCAAACGCGAACACGATTCGAACTCCATGCAAGTCAATGGGACTCAAACGTTCGAATTTTAGAGTGCCCTCCAAGAGGGCATATATGCAAGATATTGGCCATAAAAGGTATATGGGGGTCCGGGTAGTGCCCTGGGGGACAGGAAACAAGGACAAAAAGTAAAAAAAAAGTTTTTAAAGGAACAGTGATTTTTCCATGACATAAAGGTTGAGAATAAAAACGAAAAATTCCTTCAAATATCGTGCCTAGGAGGTCCCCATAACCTGCCCGTGAAGTGGTGGATTTGTAGGAAGTATAGAAACATTTAAAAAGAAAAAAAAACATTTCAAATGACGGTAAATGGTTTTCCTTTTAATCTATTCATAAACAACTGCTTGGGATGGCAGCCTGTATGAAAAGAGGAGACGTTTAGGACACGCAGAACAAGTTTAGTTCTAAGCTAAATTATGTTGAAACTTATGCAGGCTTTGGATGAAAGTAACAACAGTTGCATTAAAATTGAACCTTTGGTGCCAGCTAGTGCCTTCACACCGTAACCCCTCTGAGGTATTGTGGAAGAGTGCAGAGGTGGACCCTGCCGTCAAATATTAAAATGATATGACTCTGGTACACGAGTCAGTGGCAGTGCACCCAAATATTGGGCCTTTGGTGCCAGCTAGTGCCTTCACAACGTAACCACTCTGAGGTATTGTGGAAGAGTGCAGTGGTGGAGGTTTTGGGAATGCAGAAGAGATCCCCGATCTATTCAGTTACATCAGCATCAGGGGAGTGATAGCTGCTGCTGATCCAGGACTGATTAATTTTTATAAATGTCAGCCTGTCTACAGAGTCGGTGAACAGACGCTCTCTTTTGTCTGTTACAAAACCTCCAGCGGCACTAAACGTCCTTTCAGAAAGCACACTGGATGAAGGGCAACCTAGTAGCTGCATAGCATATTGGCTAAGTTCTGGCCAGTGATCCAATCTCAACACCCAGTAAGCCAGTGGATCATCTGCTGTAAAGGTATCCAGGTCTGCCCTTGCCCCTAGGTAGTCCTGCACCATATGGTGAAGATGCTGCCAATGGGTGCCTACATTTGACGTCCCTGGGCGTCATGGGCTAAAAAAATTGCAAAAGGCATCAGTCAAGCGGCCCCCTTCACCGCTCTTCCTCTGATAAACCGCAGCCTCAGAAGCACCTGTGTCATCACTTGGTAACCTACCAGTGTCTGGAAAGGTGTTACACAAGTGTCGCTTTAGAGCGTCCTCAAGTTGTTTCATCCTGTCCTCTCTCTGTGAGGGCAGGATGAGCTCTGCAACCTTACCCTTGTATCCTGGATCGAGAAGGGTTGCCAACCAGTAATGATCCCTCTTCTTGATAGCACGAATCCTGGGGTCCTTTAGCAGGCTTTGCAGGATAAGGGAGCCGATGCAGCATAGGTTGGAGGTGGCATTAGCTTCTTAGTGTTCCTGGTCACTGAGGATGACTGTATTGTGCACTACCTCCTCCCAGCCATGTACTAGTCCTTGGGTTTCTGGGGACACAAAACCCTCCCTTGAGGAATCCCCACCTTCAATGCCCCACAACTTAAATATTCCTCCTCCTCCTCCTCAACCTCCTCCTTTCTGATCTGAAGTCCTCCTCTTCCTCCCGCTGCTCTTCCTCTAGTGCCACATCTATAATTCCACACAGAGTGCGCTCCCGCAGGAACACTAAAGGAATTGTGTCACTGATGCATGCACTGTCCCTGCTCACCATCCTCGTTGCCTCCTTAAATGGTGACAGTACAGTGCATGCATCCTTGATCATCAGCCACTGTGGGGGGGGAAAAAACCAAGTTGACCTGAACCTGTCCTTGTGCCATACTCACACAGGTACTCATTGATGGCCCTCTGCTATGTCGAGTTCCACCTGGTGGGCATGTCACAAATCAGACGGTTTGTGGGAAGGTGGAATTCTCTTTGAATTTCTGCCAGGCGAACACTTGCTGGGAATGACCATCTGAAGTGGCTGCAGACTTTTCTGGTCTGGCTGAGAAGCTCTGCCAGCACTGGGTACCTGGTTAGGAAATGCTGAACCACCAAATTTAGGACGTGTGCTAGGCATGGTACATGCGTCAACTTACCCAGGCGTAGGGCGGAGAGAAGGTTGCTGCTATTTTCACAGATGACCATTCCCAGCTCAAGCTGGCATGGTGTTAACCATCTCTGTGCCTGCCCCTGCAGAGCTGACAGAATTTCTGGCCCGGTGTGGCTCCTGTCCCCTAAACAAATTAGCTCAAGCACAGTATGGCATATTTTTGCTTGAGCCATTGCGTAGCCCCTGCCACTTCGCCAGAGACAGAAGGAGGAAGAGGTGGTGGAGCAGACAGACCTCATATAAGCAGCTTTCTGGAGGCGTGGTGGATGAGCAAGCTCCAGCACAGAGCCCCGTCCTTTATCCTTCCCAGCTGCAAGCAGAGTTACCCAGTGTGCCGTGAAGGAAATGTAATGGCCCTCTCCATGCTTGCTGGACCACGTGTCACTCTAAAGTAATGTGCAACTTGCTGCTGACTGCCTTTCCCAATGACTCCATAACATTGTCTTCCAAGTGCTGGTATAGTGCTGGAATGGCCTTCCTTGAAAAGAAATGGCGTTTTGGAACCTGCCACTGTGGTACAGCACATTCATCAAATTCACTGATGGAGGCAGAGTCCACCAACTGGAAAGGCAGCAGCTGTAATGCGAGTAATTTTGCCAAGCTGGCATTTAGACGCTGGGCAAGGGGATGGTTGGGACTATATTTTTTCTTACGCTGCAGCAGCTGGGGCAATGAAATCTGAATGCGTAAATCTGCAGCTGATGGGATGCTGTCACATTCTGAGGAAGGACATGGTACACCCATTACTGTAGCATCATCCCTGTCAGTGGAGGTTGTAGGCAATGACATGGCAGGACATATAGTGGGGGTAGAGACAGATGAGGAGGAGGACCTATGCGAAGTGTTATGCCAACAGGATGCATGGCAGGTGGTCATTTGTCGCATCAAGCACGTGGTACCCAAGCGTGTGATATTTTTCCCACACTTGATGCTCTTCAGACATAGCTTACAAATAGCAAAGCTGCAGTCTGCTGCACATGTCATGAAGAATTCCCAGACAGCAAAGTTCCTGGACATGTGCTTGAGACAACAGCGCTTTGCACCTGAGCAGCTCTGACTTCTGATGCCTTGGACTGGCTACGGTTGCTCATAGAGGACGTTGTGCCTTGTTTTTATTGGGCCTCCTCCTCCTCACTTGACTCCTCTGTTCGATCAGGCACCCAGGTGGAGTCAGTGACCTCATCATCGTCATCCCTGGCACACCCTCCCTCTAGGCTGATTTTATTCCCTTCCTCAACCTCAGGTTGAATCAGAGCACTGGAGTTGCTGCGCATCCTCAAGCAGCATGTCACTGTCATTGTAGTCAAACAATTCAGCTGACTCCTCCGTGTATGATTGCAAGGCTGCGGCAGGAGTAGCTGTGGACATGGAGGCTGAATTTGATGTTTTGGCAGCTGAGGTGGACTGTAAACCACTACAAGCCTGGCTGGCAGAGGACTGGTTAGCCAATCCTGAAATCCTCTGTATGTTGCTGCTGCTTAAGACGGCCAGCACCAGTTAGAAAGGACAAGCGTGCCCCTGCAGAGGATGCACCACGTCCATGACGACCAGGGGCACAGCCTCCCGACACAGAGGCTACTTGCCCGCTTATCTGTGTCTGGGAGCGTCTGCCTGTCCTTTTTGGTCTTTCTGACATGGTGAGTGATATATAGATTAAAGATATACAGGACTCTGATTCAACTGTGTTATCTAGATTAAAGATATTCAGAATTCTACTATAAGTCAGCGATTTCACTGATATTTTCCCTGCAAGGCTGCTAATGTCCTCTACTCTCTCTCTGATTCACTTCCTCTCCTGCAGGCTGCAACACCTTGATAGCTGGCAAGACCCAGATTCCAATTTCCAGAACTCTGCTATAACTCAGTGATACACCCTCATAGCTGGCAAGACACAGATTCAAATTTCCAGAACTCTACTATAACTCAGTGATACACCCAGATAGCTGGCAGTGGCAAGACACAGATTCAAATTTCCAGGACTCTGATATAACTCAGTGATACACCCTGATAGCTGGCAAGACACAGATTCAAATTTCCAGAACTCTGCTATAACTCAGTGATACACCCAGATAGCTGGCAGTGGCAAGACACAGATTCAAGTTTCCAGAACTCTGATATAAGTCAGTGATACACCATGATAGAACAATTTCCTCTCTGATTCACTCCAGCAACAAACACATGCTGGGGCTGTGCAGAAGCCTTATACAGTGTGCTGCAGGACTTAGCTCTGTGAGCCCATGATTGGGCAAATTTTGCCCAATCAGGACTCTGAGCCCTGATTGGCATAGTCTTGCACCTGACCTGTGGTCAGGTGCAAGGCTGTAGCCAATTACAAGCTTGATGACAGTGGAAAAGTGCATTGTGGTCCATTGTGGTGCATTGTGGGCGAACACGCGGCGAACACGCGGCGAACACGAGGAAATGTTTGCTGTTCGAACAGTCGAATGGCCAATGTTCGATGCAAACTCATGGTCGCATCGAACCGGCAGCCCATACCTAGTTACAACAGAAAATATCTCCCAATGGATGCACCCAGTGACACATATAGAGTAAAATATCACACAATAGATGCACCCAGTGACACCTATAGAGGAAATTTTTTCCTTAACTAAACATACAAGAGAAAAACAAAGCACATGTAAGATATCAGCAACATAAAATAAACAGGATAAGGGCATTTCATTTTTTGGTGGTAGTGGTGCTTTAAAGCTAGAAATGGACTAAGTCCCATACTGTAACAACATGGGGCAAAAATTCTGACTATGAAATATTACAATAACAAATTTTCCCCATGAACCTTTTTTTTTTTTAAAAAAAATGACAGAGATGAATTTTGGAATATTATCTTTTACAATGAAAACATTTTGACAGTGAGGTCTATTTGTTAATCCCAGAGCTGCAGCTGGCTAGTCATGGTTAGTTTTGACTAGTTACGGCATCAGCATGGGCTTAAAGAATCCTTATGTAATAATCCACGCAGACCCTGAATAGAGGAGCAGGCAAGACCAGTACCAGCAGGTTATACTAGTCGACAGTAGCCCTGTTGGCATAGCTGGTTGATTTCTATATTTTTAAAGGACCACTATGACTAAAAAATGAAATGTTTTTATTTTGTTTATTTTATGTTGCTGATATCTTACATGAGCTTTGTTTTTGTTTTAAGCTCCTTGTCCTATCCCATTCAGCTGCCATCTCATATCACAGTTAGCCTGGAGAACAATACTGCCTTATCAAAACATTCCCCCCTCCATCTCATTAACTGTTAAATACTGTGGATTAAATAAAGAAGAGACACAAAGCAAAACATCATGTGAAAACTACACAGAATGGAAACAAGAGATAAAAAAAACTTTAATTTATTTTTCCTATTTACATGCAATTACTTCAAAAGAAAAAAACAGCAGCGTGTGTTTTCAAGTAACCTACACAGTAGTTACAGCTTATATAAGTAGTAATGTGCTTTTAAAACATATTGGATCTTGTAGTAAAGCAGTTTCAAAATCATACAGAGATTTGTGAATGCCATTTATGCAGTGTTAGTCAGGTTTGTGTCTGTGTCCTAGGCTATGTTTTGTGTGAATTTTTGTATCTAGTTGTAATTTTGTGTTCAAAATCAAATCATACGACCATTGTAAAATAAAAAACATCCATTGGCATTGGTGACAAATATATTGAACATCGTCTCATCAGGGAAATCTGTATTAATGCAGTGTTTGTTTACTTCTCTGTGAGTCGATCCATGTGGTAACTGGGCCTGGTTCTGCTGCTTTGTCTTAATAATCCATTAAAAGGTTCCACAGGTTCCTCTGATCAGATTTGATAAGTTCACACATCTACCTCTGTGTCCGAGGACTTGAAACTGGGCTACAAAAAAATAAATAAAATAAAAATGCTAATAAATAAAATAATAAACATACACATAACATAGAGATCATGCATCATGTCAGCTCTCTCGTCTCTCTACTGACCAGGGTTGCTCCTGGTTCACATCTGTTCTGGTGTAGTATTGCTGTCAGTGCTCCATTCTGGCAACTATATTACATACACATGCATACTTTCTGGATAATCAGAAAAAACAAATCTGGATGTATACGTGGCGCTTAGAAGATATCACGGATCGCTACAAGTTCTCACAGAAGTGGTGTTTCCTTCACCTCAAGGATTAAACAATAGAATAAAAACAAAAGTGTGAGAACAGCGCTCCTTTTCAATAGGTGTTTTTTAGGCCCTCTGCAGTACCACCACAGTGTATAATGGGAAGTTCCCTGGGAGAGAAGCCTTTGTTCATAGCAGAGAGCTCAGTGCTGAAAGGAGGATCCAGGTGGCAGTGCCATCACCTTTGTCCTTTGAGCCCTGTGAGGCGACAGATCCACCTGGTGAATCCAGAGAGGAGATCCAGCCTGAGGGTCCTGGGAGTGAGCGGCTTCTTGTATATAGTGATTCGTGTGACTCTACATCAAATATTCCGGGTACCATCCCTTTCCTAGATACATCCAGGAACGTAAGATACCTGTTGTCCCATTATACACTGTGGTGGTACTGCAGAGGGCCTAAAAAACACCTATTGAAAAGGAGCGCTGTTCTCACACTTTTGTTTTTATACTTTCTGGATAGGCTAGGTCCTTGAGGTTCCGCCCTCTCATATCCTGACCTTTGTCTCTGTAGATAACCCTTTCACCCAGGCAACCTCTCTTGTCTCCTGGCCAATGGGATTCCTAGTGAGGGTTTATAAGGGCTTCCTCTTCCCTTTGTCATTGCCCTGTTGTCGATTTTTCCTTCCGTGTGTTATTCTGTCAAGTCTTTCTGTTTTTTTTTTTACCTCGGCCTGTTACTGACTTACTGTATCTCTCCTGACGTTTGCTCTATTGTGTTTATGATATTCTCCTGCCCTGGACCTTTGGCTTGTCTCGCTGATTTCAACCTGTTTCTCTATTCTCTGTCTAAAATGGCCACTTAAGGACCGGTTTAACAGATAGTCTCATCCTCCTTTGATCTATGGGTCTGAGTTTTGGTCAGCTGTATTTGTCAACCTATGCTTATCGGTAGGAGGAGAATTGAGATTGCAGAGAGCTGCAAGATGGCGTCACCATCATCACTGGAGCTGAGACAATTGCACGGGTAATATATCGATGTTTCAGTTACCTCAACCTTATTCACACAGAGTACTGTCTGCTCGGGGGTCATATTGAAACTAGTACCAGTTTTCTTGTATTTTCGCTGATGAGAGAAGATTTATGATACATAATACTATGGCTTTCCATCGTTAAATAGGAATATCTGTAACTAACTGTATTAAAGTTCTCATGGGGTTCCCCTTTTTTTTTCGCTCTACTCTTAAAATGCTCGATGGAGCACATCAATGTGGAGCCATGGAATGCCGAACCCAAGGAGAAATACAGCTGACACCAATGGATTAGTTGTAAATGGTGGTGCTGGAATGCTGCAATATCTAATAAAATGATAATTTTATATGATGGCGGGCTTAAGTATATATATGTGGGTACCATACTCTTATACGGTGGCGTAGCAACTAGGAGGGCAACTAGGAGGGCAGATGGTGTGGCTACTAGGGATGAGCTGTTTGGTTCGATCAGTTCGGAGTTCGATTCAAACTTTGGTCGTTCGAAAGTTCGCGAACTTCAAACTTTTTTGGTGTGTTCGGTTCGAGTTCCCAAAAAAAAAGAAATTTTGAAAAAAGCATAAAAAATGCTTAAAAAATACTAAAAAATCTAGAAATAAAGAGATTCTTTACTGCAGAATATTATAAGCAACGGTTTATTAGATATTGAATTAAAAACTAATTTTTTAATAAAGTGTACGTGCAAAGATTCTCACCTCTAAATGACCTGTGTTTTTCAAACGGCATAACAACAGGTGTTTTTAGTCTTGTCTAATGAATTTGATACATTGTATGTATGTATGTAGGCTATACTGAGGGGGGTGGTGTCTGCTTCTGAGTGAGAAGTGTTAATTTCCCTCCTAAAACTTCCTCTAATATGCTGCATTTCACCGCTGTGTGCTCAGCTCATTTTTACCGCTTTCGCTCATCATTTTATTAAATGACCGACATGTTAGATATCGTTCTTTCCGGCAGACTCGGCAGATTCATAATATATCATTTTTATATGTATACGTCCTGTCCTGGCTGTATATTATGAAAAAAATGCAATAAAAATTGAATTTTTAATCATCTGCAGTGTGTAAAGTGTTTTTTTTCACATTTTAGCACATGAGCGTCTGCGGTTATGTTTTCTATAGTGTGCGCTTGTACAAAAATTATAAATGGGGACTTGCTACATTTTGTGGGGGGGATTGCATGATTTATAGCAAACGCACCCATAGAAAAAAATCATTAGTGCATCATCATTCACATAATTGAAATGTGAACAATATTGCTGCATTAATAAAAATAACACACAAAAAAAATACTTTTTTTTTTTTCTACTTTATACCTGGTTATGTTGGGTATCATTCGAAAAGCCATGCTCAGGCCTTTCGATTGACACCCTCCATGACCCACTAGATGCCTGGAGATATCCGGGTTCAAATGAACCCCCTATCTCCACCAGGGGATTGGCCTGGGCAGTATATATACGCATGATGTGAGCTGGCCTGGGCAATATATATATACGCATGATAGCAATAGGCGTGCGCACAGGGTGTGCCGGGTGTGCCTAGGCACACACTAATCCCACCCGCGGCACACCTCTGCAAGCCTGTACTTCCCTGGTGGTCCGGTGGCTGTGGGCTCTGCAATGCGATCTGTGCTTCGTGCACAGAATGCAGAGCACGTCCCACACAGGACCCGTGCGCTAGCGATCCTCTGATGACCAATCATCTGATCACCAGCGCACAGTGACTATGTCAGAGAGCGCCGGCAGTCAGGTGAAAGGTCATCAGAGGATCGCCGGCGCACGGGTCCAGTGTGGGACGTGCTCTGCGTTCTGTGCACGAAGCACAGATCGCATTGCAGAGTCCACAGCCACCGGACCACCAGGGAAGTACAGGCTAGATTTAAGCTGGATGAAGCGGTCCCCTCCTCTGCCAACGGACATGTTCATCCCCCTCCCTGCAAGAAAAAAGGTAAGCAGGAGAGGAGTCAACTTTTATATACAGTATTTTTAAATATTACAATTTTATTTGATGGCAGTGGATTCTGTGATACGCTTATATGCACTGCATGTTACTGGGAGTTTCATGGCAGTGGAATCTGTGATACGCTTATATGCACCGCACATTACTGGGAGTTTCATGGCAGTGGATTCTGTGGTACGCTTATACGCACCGCACATTACTGGGAGTTTCATGGCAGTGGATTCTGTAATGTGCGGTGCATATAAGCATATCACAGAATCCACTGCCATGAAACTCTCTGTAATGTGCGGTGCATATAAGCATATCACAGAATCCACTGCCATGAAACTCTCTGTAATGTGCGGTGCATATAAGCATATCACAGAATCCACTGCCATGAAACTCTCTGTAATGTGCGGTGCATATAAGCATATCACAGAATCCACTGCCATGAAACTCCCAGTAATGTGTGGTGCATATAAGTGTATCACAGAAACCACTGCCATGAAACTCTCTTTACACTCCACAGTGTTAAGTTAGGTGTCATTGGAGAGGTCAGAGCCCGGCCTTTCTAATGAGACCAAACACGATCATGTAGAAAAAATACAAAATTTCCTCATTTCCCGCTTTTAACATCTAAAGCAATGTTATTTCTCACCTCAGGATTAAACATTCACAGGGTTATTCAGAGAGCGGTGAAAAGCAGGAGAATAACTGGAGAAGTGAAAATTATAGTTCAAAATAGCCAAACCATAAAAATTCTCCAATTTATCTCACTTTCCAAATCAGCTATTTTGAATTAGAATTTTCCATTCTCCAGTCATTCTCCTGAGTTTCACCTCTCTCTGAATAACCCTGATAGTCATAAAACACAATCGGCCACAATACTCAGCCACTAATTGGGTTAGTCGAGACTCATGGAAAATGTAGTTCAAAAACAACTGGATGGCCAAGGTTGCTGCACCTCTGAATTATAAACATACAGGGTTATCCAAAGAGATCCGAATGACTGGAGAAAGGTAACCGAACGCTGAAAATCAGCGTTCGGTTACCTTTCCTGGCCATTCGGCTATCCAGAGAGCAGGCAATTCACCAAATCCTGGCGAATTGCCTGCACATACGGTGCCTGTTCGGTGCCTGTTCGAGGGCAGTGAAATCCCCATAAAAAAGCAATGCTTCGGCTATTCAGAGAACACAAACCAGCAGTGAAAGGTTCCCGAAATGCCCTGCTGTAGTGTTCGGTGGTTTAATTCGGCAAGTTTATTCAGGCGAATCTCATAGGGTTCAATGTTAAAAATATTTCCGTTTTAATTCAATATCTAATAAACCGTTCATTATAAAATTCTGCAGTAAAAAGTCTCTCTATTTATAGATTTTTTTTAGGATATCTTAAGCATTTTCCTGGGTTTTTTTTACTTATTTTTCTGTAACAGACCTTTTTATTATCATTCCCTGGACCTCATATGTAAATTTCAGACATTTTCGCTCAGTAGTTTCTTTGCAAACAGCGTTTCTCTTTTCAAACATTCAAGCAAACTGTTTTGCTAATTTATTCACTCCATTCGTCTGCGGTGTCGGCTTTTTCCGCCGGCTTCGCTGCGTGTGATCGTCTCCTGCTTGGCTTTTTCCAGCGGGTTAATCTAGATGTTTTTGCGGGTTTTCGGCGTGCATTCGCCGGGTTTCGCGGTTAGTTTTCGGTGGGTTTGCGGCAACCTTTCCCTGCAATTCGGGGACCCTGTGGTGCTTGCTGAATACACCGCAGGGTTGCCGAACTGGGATTCGTCAAAACAAACCGAATTGAAGAGAACGAAAAGTCACCGAACGTGCGGTGACTTTTCAATTCTCTTTGAATTACCCTGATTGTAATGATATATTTAGGCTGAATGTGTGAGAGTGTGTGCATGTGTATGCATGCATAAGGGTGCGTGTGTGTGTTTATATATATATATATATATATATATATAACATAATTTTTTTTTCATGTGTTTGAGCTTTTGGGTGCACACCCTAATGCAATAGGCTGCGAACGCCTATGATGATGGCACATCTGTGACTGTGTGTGAGTATGATGTGAGCTGGCCTGGGCAATATATATACACATGATGGCGCATCTGTGACTGTCTGTGAGCATGATGTGAGCTGGCCTTGGCAATATATATATACGCATGATGTGAGCTGGCCTGGGCAATATATATATGCATGATGTGAGCTCGCCTGGGCAATATATATACGCATGATGTGAGCTCGCCTGGGCAATATATATACGCATGATGTGAGCTGGCCTGGGCAATATATATATGCATGATGTGAGCTCGCCTGGGCCTGGGCAATATATATACGCATGATGTGAGCTTGCCTGGGCAATATATATATATACGCATGATGTGAGCTGGCCTGGGCAATATATATATATATATATACGCATGATGAAAATTTGCAAAGGATAAGGTACGCAAAGTGAAATTTTGATGTGTCTGAAATTGAAACTTACGTGACAACTCTTTTTTTTTTTTCGTTAATTTATATTTGTTCAATAGTTAATTTTACAGCACAATATTTGGCTGCACTGCCACTGACGCCTGTATCAGATTCATATCCTCAGAGGAGTTACTGTGTGACGGCACTGTTGCCGACGCTAAAGGCACAATTTTAAAGCACCTATTGTTACTTTCATCCAAAGCCTGCATAAGTTTCACAATAATTTAGCCAAAAAGATCACTAAACTTTTTCTGCGTGTCTGAAAATGTCTCCTCTTTTCATACAGACTGCCACTAGGCTTGTGCACCGATTTTTTTTTCGGTTCGATTCGGTTCGATTTTTCGGATTTTTAAACTTTCGATTCGGCTCGTTTCGACCGATTTCGGTTTCGATTCGATTCGGTTCGACCTGTTTTTCGGGTACATTTTTTTCGGATTTCGACCATTTTTCGTATTTTCGTGTCATGTGCTCGGTTTTTGTATCGACTTTTCGTTTTTTCGAAAAATTTTCGTTTTTCAGAAAATTTTCGTTTTAACAAAATTTTCGTTTTTACAAAATTTTCGTTTTTCGGAAAATTTTCGTTTTTCGGAAAATTTTCGTTTTTCGGACTGCACATTTTTCGCATATCGACCTTTTTTTGTATTTTTCGTGTCATTTTGCCCGTTTTTTGTATCGACTTTTAAAAATTTTCGTTTTTCAGAATTGTTTTTTCAAAATTTTCGTTTTTCGGAAAATTTTCGTTTTTCGGAAAATTTTCGTTTTTCGGAAAATCTGTTCTCCTCGTTTGCACATTCAAGCCCATTCGAAAAATCCGAATATTTGTTTCGGCTCGGAAAACATTTCGGATCTGAACTTTTCGGATCTAAAATTTTTCGAAATTCGGCCGCATCCGAAAACACGAATCGGGAAATTTCGTGAAATTCGAAATTCCGAAACCTGAAACGACATCCCTACTGCCACCCCAAGCAGTTGTTTATGGATAAAGGAAAAGCATTTACCGTCATTTGAAATGTCATTTTTCATTTTTTACATATTTCTATACATCCTAGAAATCCACCACTTCACGGGCAGGTTATGGTGACCTCCTAGGCACGATATTTGAAGGAATTTTTTGTTTTAATTTTTAACCCTTATCTCATGGAAAAACTCACTGTCCCTTTAAAAACTGTTTTTTAAAACTTTTTGTCCTTGTTTCCTGTCCCCCAGGGCACTACCCGGACCCCCATACACCTTTTATGGCAAATATCTAGCAGATATGCCCTCTTGGAGGGCACTCTGAAAATCGAATTTTCAGCCCCATCGACTTGTATTGAGTTCGAGTTTGAACATTTGGAAAGCTCGAGTTCGAATGCGAACCGAACTCGGGTGTTCGGCTCATCCCTAGTGGCTACCCTGGGTGCACAGATGGGGATGGGCACCTGTCCAACCCAGCCAGCAATATATATCTCCCGGCCAGGCCTGGACTGGCCAACGGGCCTGGTGGACAGATATTATAGACAGCTGATCAGCTGGTTGCCCTCTAGGGACACAATGACCAATGTTCTTGTGCTACTCAAGATTCCTTATGTCCGGCACAGCTCGAGGCAGGGTCCTGGCTGACTTGCCATGCCCTCGATGAGCAATGCGATCTGTGCTGCGATCACGCAGAGACCGCATTTGCGCTAGGCTCTGGTGCTCAGTGAGTCTGCGGTGCCCGGTGCACTCAGAGTGATGGCGCCCAGACTCACTGTCAGAATGAGGCCACTATGAGACGAGCCAGGGCCCCTCTCACCCAGACCATCAGAGAGATGTGTACCCCTTCTAATACTGTACCTCTGCCCACTGGACCTCCATTGGTTAGACCCCCTCCCTACAAAAAAGTTAAGCAGGAGAAGGGGCAATAATTAATTATAAATATATTTATTGTTAAAAAATAAAAAAAATAATAATATATTCATTTTGAAATGGAATTTTATTGTTTTATTTTATTCATTTAAAATTGAATTATTTTATTAGTTTTAATATATTAAAATATGATAAAATATTTTTTTATTAATAACATTAATTTTTTTTATAATAACAAGCTAAAACCTTGTTTGTGAGACCTGAGCAGGCACCCACCGTAGAGCGGGCCATTGTGCTGTTGCTCGTTCTCAGGACCCTCACAAACACCCCTCTTGTTTCTCACTATAATTGTAATGGGTCATCCAGACGTGGACCCCTTGCTTGATGTGCCTAGAGGGGTGTCAGCTATACCCTCCTGACGAGGCCCAAGAAGGCCGAAACGATCGTCGGGGGTTGCTGCACCTCTCGTGCAGGGATGACGTCCTTGGCAATCAGCACTGGCCACCCTTTCTGGGTGAGAGCAGGCTGATTTGCATATGGAAAATTCATCCCTGTAATGGCACAAGCAAGCTAAAAACCTTGTTTGTGAGACCTGAGCGGGCACCCACCGTAGAGCAGGCCATTGAGCTGTTGCTCGTTCTCAGGACCCTCACAAACACCCCTCTTGTTTCTCAATATATTAAAATATAATAAAATTTATTTTACTAATCTATAATATATTTTTATATATTTTTTATATTTAAAATGTTTTAATACATTGCACTATAACTTTTAATGTATATTTATTTTAATGTGGTGCGTCTTGAGGTGTACGGGGTGGTTAGGGGTGTGTGTGTTTAGGTATACGAGGGTGGTTACGTATGTGTGTTTAGGTGTACGGGGATGGTTAGGTGTGTATGTGTAGGCGCCTGTACAGGTATATAATAGGGGTGTGTAGGCGCCCTTATAGATATATAATATGGGTGTGTAGGAGCACGTATTGGTAAATAATAGGGGCGTGTAGGCACATGTATTGATAAATAATAGTGCCGTGTGGGCACACGTATCGTATAGAATAGGGGTGTAGAGGCACACGTATCGGTATATAATAGGGGTGTGTAGGCGAATGTACCGGTATATAATAGGGGTGTGTAGGCATATGTATCGTATATAATAGGCGGGTGTAGGTGTATGTATCGGTATATAATAGGGGTGTGTAGGCGAATGTACCGGTATATAATAGGGGTGTGTAGGCATATGTATCGTATATAATAGGGGTGTGTAGGTGCATGTATCAGTATATGAGTGTGTAGGCGCACATTTAGGCAGGGGTGACTTCACAAGACTCAAGGCCCCCAGACCAAATAAAGAAAGGGCCCTCCCACAAGACTCCACCCATTGAACCTTGCGTGTCCCAGACACGAGCTGTGTTGTCAGCTCAGAGGAAGACTAGCAGGGGTCAAGTCCTGCAGAAACGCACTATTTTACTAGGAGGAACTTGGTTCTCTTTTGGCTGATATACTGGAAAGCTGCAATACCTTTCTAGTGACACAATTTTATAAAACCATTTATATTTAACCCCGTAGTGACCAAATAATTTTGCCATTGTCAGTCCGAATGTGCACTTTTTGTGTTTAGCTCTAATTTTCCTCTTACTCCTTTATGGAACCCACACATCTTATATACCGTTTTTGTCGCCATTAAATGGACTTTCTAAAGATACCATTATTTTCTTAATATTCTATAATTTGCTATAAAAAAAATTATGAAATATGATGAAGAAATTGAAAAAAACACACTTTTTTGACCTTTAATTCCCAAAATCTAAATAGTTCTGAAATTTTGTCCTGAATTAAGAAATACAAAATTTTTACATGTTTTTGCTTTTTAACCCCTACACTGCTGAGCCACTTCACCTCTGTGTGCTGAGCTCAATTTGACCATTTTATGCTCATCATGTTTAAATGTGATGTGAAGTCCAATTTATTATACCCCCAGCCATTTTTTAAAAAAAAACAAACATTTTTTTTCTACTTCTAGATAAAATCTAGTCATGTTTCGTATCATTGTGTAAAGTCCATGATAAGGCCTTTCCAATGATACCAAACATGACCCTCTAGCTCCCACGGGTCAAGAGATACGGGGATCCTAAGGATCCCCCTAGCTCCACCTGGCAGCTAAGAGGTTAACTGGCTGACTGATGTCATTGCACATATGGCGACGATGTCAATGGGTGGGGGTGACCCAGCGGCTTGGCTGAAATCCAAGATGTCAGCCACCTCTGGGTACGAATCGTGATCCGGCACCTAAGGGGATAAAGAGAGGTACCACTGAAAAGGGCAGACTCTGTCCTCTCCAGCGGCACCTTTCTTTTTTCTCTAGCTCCAGCTGTTGGGGAGGGAGAGTGGTCCAAAGGAGTCCCCCCTCCCTTTTCAGGTTCCCCCTGCAGGCACTGGAGGGGCGCCTGAAAATGACATCACGCACTGAGATGACATCATCGCGATGGCTGAGGCCCATAAAAACGTCGGGCAGACTTCAACGAAGTCATTCTGGTGTGGGACCCCAGTCAGAGAGGTGAATATAGGGAGGGAAGGGGGATAAAGGACCATGATGTACTTAGTACGTCCTTGGTCCTTAAGGGGAATTTTCCCCAGGACGTACATTCTCATGCATAAAGAAGCGCTGCAGGTGCTGCAGCTCCCAGTAATCATCGCAACCAGAATGTACAGAATTGTAGGTGAGTTCCCACACCTTTTTAGGACTTGACCCCTGGAGACTAGGAACTATTTGTTCCCTGTCTCACTATTCTCCCGGGGAGAAGAAGTGGCGGATTGCGCTGCCTTTTTCACCGCGGGATGAGAGGTGACTTTGGGATTTAATGGGGGGGTGGCGGTTAGGAGAATATAAAGTCAGGTTTGAGGAGACGTTATTTCACAGTGAAATACCGTCTCCCGCGTGGAAGCGCAGGCTACTTTGGAATAATCTGCACTTCCACGCGGAAGTTACAATTAACATCTCCCATAATAAGTATAGACGATGTTAATGTACAGTACCCTCACTTGTGGCTCAAATGGAACGGCATTTCCTGTCTATAAAATAACTACAGGAGACGTTATCTGTAATGTTTCCTGTTGTTAGGTTATTGACAACTATGGAATATAGCTGCAAATTGGCTCCACCATGCTCACCTCAACTTCCTGCATTGCTGACTGGCGGTAGTCATGCTGTCCCTGGTGTGTTGGCAGGCATTGGTCTTGTTGGTCTTGGTCTAGTTGGCGTTGTTGGTCGTGGAGGTGTGCTGTCAGTAGTGGCAACTCTAGGAACAATAAGGGGGGCACATAAGATATCAGTAAAAACTGGGGGGCACTAGTAATTTTCGCCACTAAATCATACCACTGAAAACAAAATATGTATAGTTAAATAAGATTCTAAAATACTAAAGAAATGTGGTGCAATGATAGCTTTTTGTTACTGATTTTTAAAAGACAAGCTTTCCAGAGTTTTCCTTTTTTTCATGTATTGCTCCAGACCTAAGAAAGAGAGGAAAGCTCTCAAAAGCTTCTCTTTATAGTTTAAACCAATTTCAGCAAACACCAGGGCTGTGTTGTGCTGTGCTCATACACACTGCACATTACTGTGCGTTTATTGCTCTGGAGCTTAAGATACACACTGCACATTACTGTGAGTTTATCAGCGTATCACAGAGCTCCCCAGCAACAGTTACAGTTATGAGCATTTATAAAGCACCAACATATTCCTTAGCGCTGTACAATGGGAGAGACAGAATAACAAATACAGTATACATACACTTTACACACACCTAACAGTAGGAGGGAGGACCCTGCTCGAGAGCTTACAATATAAGAGGAGAGGGGTGACACACTAGGTGAGGGTAACTGGAGTAGGTGAAGTAGCGGGCTGCATGTGGGCTGATTGGGAAGATGGAGAATGAAATGAACAGAGAGGGATCACTGAGGGAGCCGATAGGCTTCTCTAAAGTAATGTGTTTTCAGAGACTTCTTGAAGGACTGGAGAGATGGGGAGAGTCTAATGTTGCGAGCGAGGGAGTTCCATAGAAAAGGGGCAGCTCGGGATAAGTCTAGAAGGTGAGAGTCGGGGGTGCGGGTACAAGGAACTGATAGCATCAGATCATTGGTAGAGCGAAGTGGTCGGGACAGGATATACCTGCTAATGAGGGAGGTGATGTAGGTAGAGGCGCAGTTAATGAGAGTTTTGAATGTGAGCACCAATATTTTGAAATGGATTCTAAAGGAAACAGGGAGCCAGTGTATAGATTGACAAAGGGGTGAGGTGTGAGAGGTGAGGTGTGAGAGGTGCGGGATGAGAGGGGTACTAGGAGTCTGGTACAGGTGTTCATTACAGACTGCAGAGAGAGAATTTGGGACCTCTTAAGGCCAGAGAGAAGGAGGTTACAGTAGTCGACGCGGGAGATAAGAGCTTGGATGAGCATTTTTGTAGAGTCCTGATTAAGAAAGGGTTGGACGTTTACAATGTTTTTAAGGTGGAAGTAGCAAGATTTGGTTAGAGACTGAATGTGAGGAGTAAAGGATAGATCGGAGTCCAAGAGGACCTCGAGGCAATGTGCCTGAGAGGTAGAAGTAATGGTGAGGCCGTTCACTTGAAGGGAGATGGGCACAGGAATGGAGGTTTAAGAGGGAGGGAAGATGAGTTCAGTTTTCGAGAGGTTGAGCTTTAGGAAACATGAAGTCATCCAGTCGGAGACAGCTGACAGGTAGGATGTAACATGGTCCAACACAGGAGGAGAGATTGGGCCTAATGGCCGTGGAGTCTTTCCTGAGGGATGATTGTTTTACTAAACCTTCTTTTGGGAAATTCTTATTGGAGGCAATTGCCTATATTCTCAGACATAATTATTTTTTATTTGAGGGACAATTTTTTCTTCAGACAACAGGTATTGCAATGGGTACCAAGTTTTCCCCCGGCTACGCCAATATTTATATGAGATTGTGGGAGTCCAGATATGTTCTGGGGGTTTAGGGGCGGGCTTGGTCCTATGGCGGAGATATATAGACAATGTCTTGGTTATTTGGGATGGGTCAGAGGTCACCTTAGAGGATTTTTCCAGGTACATCAATGCAGTGGCGTCACTAGGGTTGGTGTCAACCGGTGCGGTAACTCATGGTGTCACCCCCTCCCCCCCGAGTTTTACGGTTTTTTTTTTTAACTACTCATAAATAGGGATGAGCCGAACACTCCCGAGTTCGGTTTGCATTTGAACTTTTCAGAGGTTCAAATTTGAACTCGAACATGTACTCAATACAAGTCAATGGGACTCAAAATTCGATTTTCAGAATGCCCTCCAAGAGGGCATATATGCTAGATATTTGCTAGATTAGATATATAAAAAAGTTTTTAAAGGGAGTTTTCCATGAAATAAGGGTTAAAAATAAAAATGAAAAATTCCTTCAAATATCGTGCCTAGGAGGTCCCCATAACCTGCCTGTGAAGTGGCGGATTTATAGGATGTATAGAAACATTTAAAAACAATGTCCGGGTCCGGGTAGTGCCCTGGGGGACAGGAAACACTGCTGACGATGTGTGGGCTCAGTTACTCCCGCTGTATGCTGAGGAGGACGTGTCCCACACGTCATCAGCTTTGCGGGAGCCCCGGCGGAGATACTCACCTCTCTGTCCGGGGTCCCGCGGTGTTCTGACTTCAGCGTCCTCAGACGCTGAAGTCAAGCTCCTCCCGACGTAAATGACGTCATTGGCCATGCGCGATGACGTCATTTCCAGGCGACCCCCCGGCAATGCCGGGAGATCGCCTGGAAGGGAGGGGGGATCCATTCGTATCCCTCTCCCTCCTGATCGGGAGGTCCCACAAAAAAAGCCAGGCACCGCTTAAAAGGAGAGAGTCTCCCCTTTTAAGCGGTGCCTGGCTTTGACCCCTTAGGCACCGGGTCACACTTCGGCGATGCTGATGCTTCAGAGATGCTGTGAGGCTACATATAGAGATGCTGTGTATAGAGATGCTGATGGGGCTTTGTATAGAGATGCTGTGAGGTTGTGTATAGAGATGCTGTGAGATCGTGTATAGAGATGCTGATGGGGCTGTGTTTAGAGATGCCTTGCGGCGCCGAAGTGCAGCCTAGCTCTGGTGGGGGCCGCCATCTTGGATGGCGGCTCCACCCCCGGGTCCCCCCTCACTGCCTGATGTCCTCAAGCATAGTGTGATGACGTCAGATAGCCGGGGAACCCCTAGCTGCCCGGAATCCCCTGGCGGAGATAGGGGGTTCATTTGAGGGTTCACAGAGATGCTTTGAGGTTGTGTATAGAGATGCTGATGGGGTTGTGTATAGAGAGGCTGTGAGGCTTTGTATAGAGATGCTGTGAGGTTACGTATAGAGATGCTGTGAAGTTGCGTATAGAGATGCTGTGAGGCTGTGTATAGAGATGCTGTGAGGCTGTGTATAGAGATGCTGTGAGGCTGTGTTTAGAGATGCTGTGAGGCTGTGTTTAGAGATGCTGAATGGGTTGTGTATAGAGATGCTGTTTGTGTATAGAGATGCTGATGGGGTTGTGTATAGAGATGCTGTGAGGCTGTGTATAGAGATGCTGATAGGGTTGTGTATAGAGATGCTGTTTGTGTATAGAGATGCTGATGGGGTTGTGTATAGAGATGCTGTGAGGCTGTGTATAGAGATGCTGTGAGACTGTGTATAGAGATGCTGAAGGGGTTGTGTATAGAGATGCTGTTTGTATATAGAGATGCTGATGGGGTTGTGTATAGAGATGCTGTGTATTGAGATGCTGATGGGGCTTTGTATAGAGATGCTGTGAGGTTGCGTATAGAGATGCTGTGAGGCTGTGTATAGAGATGTTGGGTATATTAGAATGAAAAAATTAAAATGGATGCCTGTAGCCATCTTGTTTAATGTAAAGTCTTTCTTTTTCAATTTTCCCTAGTTTTAGGAATGGACAGAGATTTTTTTTTAAAGTTCATGGCTAGGTGAAACCTTAAGAGTTATGTTTTGTTTCTATAAATGCCAGACATGATTATAGACGATAAAATGTCTTTATGTGATAGAATGAGCTAAATGCCAGACATGTCATATTTAAATTTATTGGTTTGATTTAACAAGTCTTTGAATGAAAAGAGGAGTAGAGATATTAATTTAATTGTGGCAGGAGAGACCCAAAGTCTAGGACTGAATAGAGGATCTTTGTTAAAACAGATTGATCTTTTGACCTGAGATAAGATATATTAAAATTAAAATGTGGAATTAATTGGAAGTGCAACACTGCCCTCTTGAGGCATAGTAAATATTATATTAATATAAAGAATGTAATATTTAAATGGAGGGAGGTAGATTGTCAGTGACGTCAAATTGACTATAATTGGAGCTGTACTGTTCGTTGCAAATTCATTCAGACTTACACGACAATGCATTCAGATCATCCCAGGACACAACGCACTTGAGACCATCCCAAGACACGATAATGCATTCAAGATAAAACATATCACTTAATTAGGACCACATCTCTAACTCACATGTATTGAATATCTACATTGATAATTTTCACATATTCCAAAACAATATTACATAAAGAACATTCAAAGGCTGTAACTCATTGAATCCAAATTGGAGGTAATGTATGAGAAAGCAAACTTAAGGTTAATGTAATTATATATATTGTATATGGAGTATTTCTTGCAACAGATAGACTGAGATATCTCAGATTACTGTTAGATCCAGAGTCTTCAAAATATTTCTATATCTGCAGATAGAGATATGAAGAAGAATCGGATATAAGGATTTATCCTAAAGTAATTGTTGCCAAGTGAAATACAAAAAAAAATATATATATATAGATATATTGAATTTGGAAATTACTGTGATTGAAATTAATAAGCAAGGAATTATATAACTACAATATAAAAAGCAGAAGATTAGAAGCTTAATTTTTGATATTAGGGGAGGATTCACTAAATAAGTTTTTATTACTTAACATTCTAGAAATAGAATAAGTGATAGCTCATTTTTGTTGATCCACGTAGCATAGAGAGATACACATATCTCTACAAGATCTAGCTTGTTAAACATTGGTTTGCTGGGAAATACATGTTAATTGTTTTTGTTAAGCAGAAATGTTTATTAACCATTTGTGTACAGTTACTAACTGATAAGGTAAATGATATTAATCATTTATGCAGTTACTAACAGGAGATACATATATTGAGAAGCTAGTGTCTATGTGTTGATGGATGGGTGTGGTTGTTTATAAATCTTTGTTTATGATATGAGATTTGAAACTTTTTTGTATACGTAATAAATATATATATTTTTATCCGATTATTGATTAGTGTATTCTTCAAAGCAAAACACAGACAATTAAAAGAATTTAGGAGAATTTCTAGGAAATATAAACGATTGATATTTGTGTCTCGTATAACTTTCTTATTGAATATAAATCTTGACATGTTGTAGGCACGTGCAGAGATAATAATCTCTATAGAGATGCTGATGGGGCTGTGTATACAGATGCTGATGGGGTTGTGTATAGAGATGCTGTGAGGCTATGTATAGAGATGCTGTGTATAGAGATGCTGATGGGGCTTTGTATAGAGATGCTGTGAGGTTGTGTATAGAGATGCTGTGAGATTGTGTATAGAGATGCTGATGGGGCTGTGTTTAGAGATGCCTTGCGGCGCCGAAGTGCGGAATAGCTCCGGTGGGGGCCGCCATCTTGGATGGCGGCTCCACCCCGAGTACCCCCTCACTGCCTGACGTCCTCAAGCATAGTGTGATGACGTCAGATAGCCGGGGAACCCCTAGCTGCCCGGAATCCCCTGGTGGAGATAGGGGGTTCATTTGAACCCCGATATCTCCAGGCAGCTAGGGGGTCATGTAGGGTGTCAATCGAAAAGGCCTGAGCATGGCCTTTCGAAATGATACCCAACATGACCAGGTATAAAGTAAAAAAAAAAAAAACTCTATTTTTTTGTGTGTTATTTTTAGTAATGCAGCAATATTGTTCACATTTCAATTATAATGTGAACAATGATGCTGCACTAATGATTTTTTTTCTATGGGGTGCGTTTGCTATAAATCATGTAATTCCCCCCACAAAATGTAAAAAGTCCACATTTCTAATTTTTGTACAAGCGCACCCCATAGAAAACATAACCGCAAACGCTCATGTGCTAAAATGTGAAAAAAAAACACTTTACTCATTGCAGATGATTAAAAATTCAATTTTTATTGATTTTTTTGTCATAATATACAGGCAGGACATGACGTATACATATAAAAATGATATATTATGAATCTGCAGAGTCTGCCGGAAAGAACGATATCTAATATGTCTGGGTCATTTAACCCTTTCGCTGCTGAGGCGTTTCACGCCTCTGTGCTGAGCTCATTTTTACCTGTTTTGCTCATCATGTTTAAACGTGTTTTGAAGGCTTATTTTAGTATATGACCCAGACATATTATATATCGTTTTTTCCGTCAGACTCGACAGATTTATAATATGTCATTATTATATGTATACGTCATGTCCTGCCTGTATATTATAACAAAAAATGCAATAAAATCTGAATTTTCAATAATTTACAACGTGTAAAGTGTTTTTTTTTTCACATTTTAATATCCGAGAAATTGCAGTTATATTTTGTATGGGGTGCGCTTGTTAAAAAAATTAGAAATGGGGTCTCGTTACTTTTTTTTTGGGGAAAATTACGCGATTTTTAACAAACGCACCGCATACAAAAATCGTTAGTGCAGCATCATTGTTCACATTATAATTGAAATGGTAACAATATTGCTGCATTAACAAACCAAAAAAAAAGAAAAAAAACTTGTTTATTTTTTTTTATTTTATTTTTTAAATATTTTTTTATTTTTATTTTAAATTTTTATTTTTTTTTAAAAACTTTTTTCATGGTCATGTTTGGTATCGTTGGAACGGCCATGCTCTGGCAGCCGATCCAACAGTACCAAACATTAACCCCTAGCTGCCACGGATAGGGAGATGATAGGGGGTTCATTGGAACCCCCTTGCAGCCTAGGAAAGAGGGAGGCAGCAGCGTAGGGCAAACCTCAAATTCCCGTCCAAGTGATTGATAGGGATTTGAATGTTTCGCACCATCCACCCCTCGCTTCAGTGACTGGGCTTAGGGAGCTTCATTAAGGGCCCCTCATCACCTGCAGCAGGCAGGTTAGGCAGTCACGAGGCCTCCCTTAGAGCGAGACTTTAGGTGGCCTCCTAACTCGCTGCCTCTGGGTGCGCCCTCTAACGTCATCTTCAGGCCATTTCACTCGTCTGATTTTCCTGACATTTATACATTTTTTGACATCATTTGCCAAGCGCAAAGATCGCCCACCTGCGGTCATCGCGATTTGCGTTATTTTGGGCAGATTACCAGCAGGCAAGGCCCCATGCCCTCGGTCAGTCCGCCCCTGCATATAGGTATATAATAGAGGTGTGCATGAGCAAATATAGGTATATATAATAGGGGTGTGTAGATGTATGTACAGTGCCTTGAGTATAGGGGTGAATAATAGTGTGTTTATAAATATGTGTGTGTTTCTGTATAGCCATAAACAAAAGTGAGTTGCTCACCTTAAAATGTCTGGGCCTATTTTTTTTCTTTCCCAGTCCAGGCCAGTCCCCGGCCCCCTATTATTATTATTAATCTTTGTTCATAAAGCACCAGCATATTCCGCAGCACAGTACAATGGGCACAATACAGACAGGGTTACAATACATTGAACAACATTTGACAAACCAGTACAGGATTAAACGAGGGCCCTATTCCCGTGGGAACTCACAATCTAGAAGGGTTGAGGGTGGAAACAGGAGGAGAGGGCTGCAAGGTGAGAGTGATGGACTGCTAGGTGGGAGTGATGGACTGGTTGCGTCAGTAGGTTGGATGCAGGGGCGGACTGACCCGTCGGGTCTCGCCATCAGTGCCGAGGGCCCGTGGGTCAGTAGGGGTCCGGTTGGGCAGGCACAGTGTACTGGGCCCCGTTAGTTTCCCTCAGCTCCGGGAACCGGATGATGAGTTTACAGGAGGCAGCCTTGGCCCGGCGCACTCTTAAATGCCGTGGGGCTGGCCCGGCGCTGCAGCGTGCCTGCATCCCACATTTTAAACTCAAAGCAGGCACGTTGCATTAGCGCGCCCCCTCACATGATGTGCATGCAGCGGCAGACCCAGGAGAGCAAAGACAAGGATGAGGTCCAGCCAGGCCGAGGCTGCATCTGCTGGAGATTTTTTTCAGTAGCAGTGAATTCCGGTGAGTGAGCGGGGGGGAGGGGGGTTTATTGAGATGACATAGCTACAATTGATGATATACTGGGGGGGTTAATGAGATGACATAGCTACAATTGATGTCTATACTGGGGGTAATAGGAAAAGAATTGATACACTGGGGGTAACATGAAATGAATTGATATACTGGGGTAATATGAAATGAATTGATGTACTGGGGGGTAATATGAAATGAATTGATATACTGGGGGGTAATATGAAATGAATTGATATACTGGGGATAATATGAAATTAATTGATGATCTACTGGGGGTAATACGAAATACAATTGATGATATGTTGGGGGTAATACGAAATACAGCCAGATTGCAGCCAAATTCTGGGGAGCACTGAGCAGCTAGATCCTGAGGAGGACAGAGCAGTCAGATCCTGGGGAGCACTGAGAGCAGCCAGATCCAGGGCAGCACTGGGAGCAGCCAGATCTAGGGGAGCACTTAGAGCAGCCAGATCCTGGGGAGCACTTAGAGCAGCCAGTTCCTGGGGAGCACTGAGAGCAGCCAGATCCAGTGGAGCACATCCAGCCAGTTCCAGGGGAGCACTGACAACAGCCAGACAGTTTTAGGGGAGCACTGACAGCAGCCAGCCAGTTTCAGGGGAGCACTGAGAGCAACCAGCCAGATAGTGGGGAGCACTGAACATATGTAACCTGTGTATATCTGGCTCTGATTCTAGCCGGTGCCTCACCGCACATCCCAGATCTGAACGGGGCAAGATAGCTTATTAGCATGTGGGTCTGAGTGGAGTTTGTCTTCTTAAAACATTTACTTGGAAAATAGTTTTAAGAAATTATGCACACATTTGTGTTGCATTATGTAGGTGGGGTTCATGTGGACGTGACCTTCAGTGGCCAGGGTACAAGGGGGCCCCATGATTTGCTATTGCCTAGTGGCCCCACAAGTTGTCAGTCCGCCCCTTGTCGGGTGGTAAGCTTCCCTACTACTTTACTGCGCTACAGCTTTCCTCCTCCTGTCCTGAGGGGGCGGACAGAGGTGGAGTATAGCTTCCCGGCATCTGTCACTCAAAGGTGTGGGTGGAGTTTAGCATAAAGCGTTGACATCACACATCCTCACATTAGGCGCCGCCCCTTCAATCAACTGAGCCAGCAAGTGACATACTACTGTCACTCACTGTGAGGAAGGGACGGGAGTCAATAACGAGAGCAGAGCTTAGCTTGAAGACGCAATACACGGTTTCATGTTCAGCTCCACCTTCAGCATCGAGTGAGTAACAGGATTGGAGTTGGAGAGGGGAGACGTTGGGAAGGGATTCAGGACTGAGAGGGACAGGACCAGTGGCTTAGCAACTTTACATTAATTAAGGAATTAGCCTTACAACCAGAGGGACAGACGGGTGCAAAATTTTGTTTTGCCTCGGGCGACCGTAAATCTGGTTACGCCACTGCTTTTACATAAATCATTACATAATCTCTCTCATTACCAAGCGTACTTACCTTGTACTTCCACTTGAAAGTACTTCCTGCGCAAGAGAAAAGATATATAAATGTATGTGTAAGTATTCATGTAAGTTATGTTACATTTTGGTTGTTATTTTCAGTTATCCTGAAAAGTAAATTGATATTTCTCTCTTTCAGTCTTTTTCATAAACTTGGAATATAAATAAAATTTTTGGAGTAATTTTCCACTTTGAACCAACATTGTAAAATATAATATCAAAGTGAGCTAATTAAAAAAAGGAGAGATGTCTTTAAGTTCTGCGTGTCTCGTTGGAATACATACGTATATTTAAGGTTAATTAATATGATGTAATTTTAGCCTGCCAATGTAGGGCCCTATTACATTCTTCACGCAATTTCGCTCGCGCAGTGCATTTTTACGTCACGTGTTGTTACGTCACGTTATCGCGAGAAAATTAATGGAGGTATTACAATCCTCGCGCATTTTGTCATCCGTCAAAAAATAATGTATATAAAAGCGAAGCGCAAAAAGTACGTTTGCGCGCACAAATCTGTGCCCGCAATGTAATTTTTTTACGCGAGTCTGTCATTTTTTTACGCGCATCCGTCATTTTTTTACACAAGTCTGTCATTTTTGTGCAGACTGCGCACAACAGATGTACGTTTTGACAGAAGACAAGGCAGTGGCCGTCATTTTTGACAGATCTAGTAAAAAAAACGTGTGCATCAACGTTCTCCGTTGTGAATCCGCAGTTTGGTATGGTCAGGTTGTCACAATTTGCCATTACCACCAGCTTTTCAAAGACGTTAAAATTATGCACTCAAGCATTGTCCGTAAAAGTTTGCGCGAAGATTGTAATACCATGCGCACATTTGCGCTCACAATGTTAAGTATGGGATGCGCGCACGAACTTGCACTCGTGATGGGTTCGCAGAGGGTCAATCGTGTTAGACGATAACGCGCATCATTTGCGCGAATGTCGTAATATGACGTTCCGCGCAAATGGTTTTGCCCCTCGCGTTAATGCATTTTTGCGCACGCGCACTTTTTTGCGCGAAGACTGTAATAGGGCCCGTATTGTGTAAAGGAGGGGGGGACCCACATCAACGCCTTTCACTGCTGGCTCACATAGTGCTGCTTCAATAAATTCCCACATCAATACATTTCACTGCTGACATAAATAAATTCCTTTGCAAACACTCTTAAAGAAATTTTGCTACCTTGAATGCTATGTTTAATCCATAAAATTATCAAGTAAATAATACAATTTATAAATATTACGTTGTTGTTGGGGGCGTGCTTTGGACGCGGCGCGTGATGGCCACCTGATTCTGCAGCTCTGCACCTGGACTCAGCAAATTAGCCATACCGAATGTCCGCACAGCGTCCCATGGGACAGAAAATGGGAGCCGCTACCTCCCTGAGCCGACCTCACACCCTGGCGTCATCTGGAGGATCCCCGATGCGGCACTATCTCCGCGGCTCCCAGGTGGCTCCCTCGCAAGGCTGCAAATCCAAGATGGCGGCGGCCGGAGACCACATGGCAGAGTCAGAGGACGAACGGCATGATAGCCAGGCATCCCCTTTAAGTGACATACCCAGCGCTGAGGTAAGGGAGACCCTGCGCCATCTTCCCCACTATACGAGATATGGAAACTCTTTTCTCCCGTATGGAGGCAAAATTTGATGCAAAGTTGGCTGAACTGGGGGCTCATGTGCCTCAACTGGGCGGCCGAGTGCAAGATTTGGAGGAAGATAGGGATGCCACGGTGGCCCATCTCGATAGACTTAAGGCTCAATTAAATGAACAAGCTAAATATGTTGCTGATTTGCACCGCTCGGTCAATGATTTTGATAATAGAGGGTGACGCAATAATGTCCGAGGCGTTCCAGAACCGGAAGATACGGAGGATATCCCCTTTCTCTTGCAGACCTTATTTAATGAGTTGCTCAATCGCCCTCTGGATACCCCAATATCGTTTGATAGAGCTCATCGAGCCTTGCGCCCGAGAGCGACACCCTCAGCACCACCGAGGGATATCATATGCAGGATTCACAACTTCCCGCTCAAAGAAGAAATCATGCAGGCTGCTCAACAACGGCGTTCGATTACCCATGCGGACCACTCGGTGGAGATATATCAGGACCTCTCCAGATTCACTTTGATGGCCAGAAAACACCTCAAACCAGTTACGGACGCACTTAGAGTTCGTAATATAAGATACCGCTGGGGATACCCTTTTGCCCTCCACGTACTCAAGGATAACCGGCTCCTTACTGTCTCGGAACCTGGAGACGTACCAGACTTTCTGCAGGCGCTAGACCTACCGTTGGCGGAGGTGCTGAGCTGGCACGGCGGTGACCAGGTTGATTTTTTCCCCCTCCCAGGCCTCAGCAACAGAAGTGGCAAGCTGTCCGGAGTCGATGACACCGTCGAATGACCACTGATAAGGCCGTGACTTTAGACCTCCACCCAGCCTTTGGCCCAGAGTGAAATGGCCCTTTCCGGGCCCGGTTTGTTCCATAATACCCCCACTCTCTTCGTTGCTTTGCAATTTGCACCGGATGTTCCAACTAGGGATGGGCTGCCTGTTCGAATCGGTTCGACGTTCGATTCGAACATTGGCTGTTCGAAAGTTCGCAAACTTTGAACTTTTCTGGACGTTCGCGGAAAGTTTGAGAAAAAATATCAAAAAATGCTTAAAAAATCCTAAAAAATCTAAATATAAAGAGACTCTTTACTGCAGAATATAATAATAAACGGTTTATTAGATATTGAATTAAAACAGGAATATTTTTAACATTGAAGCCTATGGGATTCTCCTGAATAAACCTTCCGACTGAAACCACCGAAAAGCAGGGAAATTCGGCAACTTTTCACTGCTAGGTTTTGTTCTCTGAATAGACGAAGCAGTGCTTATCTTTGGGGATTCACTGCCCTTGAACAGGCACAGAACAGGCACCGTATGTGCAGGCGGTTCGCCAACATTTGGCGAACCGCCTGCTCTCTGAATAGCCAAATGGCCAGGAAAGGTAACCGTACGCTGAATTTCACTGTTCGGTTACCTTTCGGCCACAATTAGGATCTCTTTGAATAACCCTGTTAGATTCTCGGTGTCGTGCACCACCGACCAAGACACAATTTTTCTGCACTTGAATGTGACATGTGCAGCTCATTTCAATATTTCCCAGAGCACGGACCCGCAGGGCTGTTTCCTATTCCTGAAGGGTTATATAGGTCCCAGGCTAGTCACACTGGCGAATATATAACTTCCTAATACCCGAAAGTGCTCTACGATGAGCAGGTTCTGGGGAAGCTTGACAAATTTACTGAGGCCCTCTTATTATGTGGTGGGGACTTTATTATTTCTCCAGACTCCCCTATGGAGGCTGCCCCTTTCTCTGGGTCCCCACAGCCATCTAAACGGCGTAGATTCCACCAACTTCTACACATGTTGCAACTGGTAGACTGCTGGAGGGCGATGAACCCCACTGGGTTTGATATTACCTTTTACTCCCATTTGGATCTATTTCTCATGTCCCACCATACCATGCACCTGCTCCGCTCAGTATCCATAAGGAGTATTACTTGGTCAGATCACGCCCCGGTACAACTAGATCTTGAATTCCCTGACCTTCCTCTCAGACACTACCAGCGGCACCTTTACAAATCCCTATTGAAAGACGTGGTCCACCGGGAATACCTCTCAGAAAGTATCACCCAATATTGCTCTGAAAATGATAACGGGGAGGTCTCCGCTCCAATATTGTGGGAAGCACATAAAAGTGTACTTTGTGGACAACTGATTCAATTAGGGGCCAGATGTAAACGGGAAAGGGGGAAAAAAATTCAAAACTTTGCTCACTGATATTCAGGCCTTTGAGACTCTCCATAAAGTCACGCCGTCAGCTGAACACTATGCCTCCTTATCCTCCCTTCAGTTGCAATTAAGGCAATTATTGCACCACCATGCTTGAAGGTTGTTGTTCCTCACCAAACGGTCTTATTACCTCCACGGTAACCGCTGTGGTAAACTCTTACCAAAGGGCCCTACGCTAGAAGTCCCAGTCTACTTATATTCCTAAACTTAGGCGCTCAGATGGATTGGTCACCCATCTTATTGATGACATATTAGCGGAGTTTCATGGTTACTACCACTCTCTTTATAATATATGGGATTATCCCCCCCACCTCGGCTCATGGCTGACTATCTTGTCAACTCCCTGAATGTCTCCATCTCCCCAGAGCAGGCTGAGAAATTAGAGGCACCCTGTACTATGGAAGAAGTGGAGGAGGCTCTTAAAGCCACCCCCTCTGGGAAGAGTCCGGGCCCTGATGGATTTTCTACTAGGTATTACCGGACCTTTCCTGCGGTCACTACCTCCTTCGGTCCTTTAATCCTATTGAGACAGAGACGGGATTTCCCCCGGAGGCTCTTCGGGTGACCATTTCACTCCTTCTCAAACATGGGAAAGACCCTTTATTATGTTATAATTACCGGCTCATCTCTTTAATAAATAATGACATTAAACTCATGGCGAAGTTGCTAGCTCGGAGATTAAACCCCCTACTCCCCACCCTTATTCATCCTGATCAGGTGGGCTTTGTCCCCCTTCGGAGAGCCAGGGACAACACTTTACAGGCCATCAACCTTATTCACACGGCTCACAGTAACTCTTCCCCCATGTTATTCCTCTCGGTTGATGCTGAGAAGGCGTTTGACCGAGTAGATTGGTCATTCCTTTTAGCTGTCCTATCTAAATTGGGCCTGGGTCTCTGCCCTCTATAGTGACCCTACCGCCCTTTTCTGCATTAATGGCACCCTCTCAAAGCCGATTAAAGTTCACAACAGAACACGCCAGGGATGCCCACTCTCTCCTCTGCTGTTTATACTTACTTTGGAGCATTTTCTTCAAAGACTGGGGGATGATGACCGCATTAAAGGATATGCAACTTCAATCCATGATTATAAGGCGTCTGCTATTGCGGACGATATTTTGCTTACAATCACTGACCCGCTGACATCTTTCCTGGCGTTTATGGCGGAGGTCCGGGTTTATGCTGCTGTGTCCAATTTTAAAATTAATACCACCAAATGCGAGGCTCTAGGAGTGGGTATCCCAGACACTATTCGCACTCGGATTCAATCTCTCTCCTCCTTCTCCTGGACCACAGAGGCCCTCTCGTACATAGGCCTCCGGCTTCCCTCAGATCTAACTTTACTCTATGCCCTCAACTATGAACCTCTTTTAGTCAAGGTGAGGCGCGACTTGCAAGCTTGGGACAAACCTCAATTTTCCTGGTTTGATTAACATAATTAAGATGTCAATATTGCCTAAATTCCTCTATCTGTTCCAAACCCTTCCCATCCACATTAATCCCTCTTTCTTTAGTAAACTCCGATGTGCGTTTGGAAAGTTTATTTGGGTCAGGAAACGACCAAGAATAGCCTTTAGCTTGCTTACACGTCCCAAGCCGTGGGGAGGATTGAGTGCACCACATATGGAATATTATTACTGCTCCTACGCCTGACCGATTGGACCATGTCTCCTCTGCATAAACTGTGGGTACCACTGGAACAAAAATTCCTCTGAGTTCCTATAGTCTCGGCACCATGGCAAACTGCTCCTTACGCGACCGTATGCCCATTTCCCCACCCAACGATCTCCCGACTCTGCTCCACTTCCATCTCCCCTCATTCCTGTGACTAGCAACCCCGACTTCCCACCTGGCCTGACACCCACTTTTCTGGATATTGCCTATGATGGCCCGTATATGCCGATCCAGACATATACCACAGATGGATCACTTATGCCTCTTCAGCAGTTGGTGCCTCAACGGGTGCCTTCTTCTTTAGATGCATATTGCTACCTTCAGCTTAAACACTTCTGGTCTACCTTGACAGCTCGTCAACCATTTAGACCAGCCCTGTCACCATTCGAACGTCTTACATCTTTTTTGTATTACTGACCCTCCTCTCCCCCACCTCCTTTCCTTAATCTATGTGTTCTTGATGGCAAAATGGGAGACTGAGGCGCCCCCTTCCCTGACTGAGAAAACAAGGCTGGACATATTTCATATCACCTTCCATTCATCCTGGGACTTGAAAGTTCAGGAAATGAACTATAAACTACTCTCTCGCTGGTATCTTATTCCTAGTAGATTGGCAGTGATGCACCCGGGGGTAACCTCGAATTGCTGGAGATGTGGGCTATCGAAGGGAACCTTTGTGCATATTTGGTGGGATTGCCCAGTCATAGTGCCTTTCTGGGAGGTAGTCTTTGCATACATTAAAGAGATCACCTCGCTAGACATACCGTTCTCCCCGCAAGCTGCTCTTCTTCACGTGGTTCCAAACTCTGAGTAATTATATTAAGTCATTAGAAATTCAGCTGTTCAATGCAGCGAAAGCCCTAATCCCCTGGCATTGGAGATCCCAGACCTCGCCGACGATCTTTGAGTGGATAGACCAGGTTTGCAAGGTTAGAGAAATGGGGGAACTCCACTGCTTACTGGAAAACAAATATGATCATTATTTTAAAACTTGGTACTGGTGGTCAGACTTTGTAATGAAACATCGTCGGGGCCGCCCGGAGGTCCCGGCTATGTCCCCCGGGCATCTACCATCTCCCTCCATATTTCCCCCACTGATTTGATCCCCCCGAAACCTGTTCCACTGGTTAGCCCACTGTGATACATTAATGTTTTTACGGGCTGGTAGTACCCATGTTTCTTTTTCTTTAATTTTATTTTTTGTTACCAGTGTTTTAAAGATGCTACATGGACTCTTTATGCTACCTCCTGGTACGTGCATAGACACTACTTGCACTGTGTTTACTGAACACTACGAAAGTTGACTTACACATGACCGTTACTCGCTATTGTTTGCACGCTTATATCTTTACTCTACCTGCTTGTGTAAGTTTGATATTGTTTTCCATGCATGTTACTCATTTTTTTGCTTGACCAAGCTTTTCTTAATAAAAACCATAAAAAATATTACGTTGTAAATATAAGGGGTTATTCAAAGACTGCCGAACTGGCCACCGAATTGCACCACAGTTTTTGGTAATAATAATATATGTATTGAAGGGAATAAAATTGGCACCAATCTACACAGGAAGTCTACCGCCACCAAGACTTTCCTGGATTGGCGCGCATTTCACCCTGTGCCTCCTAAGAGGAATTCCAGTGGGCCGGTATTTACGAGCTAGACAAAATTGCTCGAACATGGAAGATTTCAACAAAGAAGCAACAAAATAATATCAGATGTTTTTTGCAAAGGGTTACCCTAATTTTTTTTTTAAAAAGGCCTATCATAGAGCTATTTCAGCAGATCAGGACAAATTACTAACCCCTTAAATACGGGAAGATGAAAATAGGACTTTTCCTCGCCGAATCTTCTTAATTCCTTCTGATTTTCCTTATCAAATAAAAGAGTGGGAATGAATGGCCAAACGCATTTTGCTAGACTAATCTAGCTTCTTCAGTGGGGCATACCCCACTGAAGAAGCTAGATTAGTCTAGCGAAACGCGTTTGGGCATTCATTCCCACTCTTTTATTTGGACTTAGAGCATCGCTCTGTCCTTTTAAAAATATCCTTGATAGTTGATTTTTTTTTTCTTCGTAAAATCGCCAATAAATGTTTTTAAACTCACCGGGTCTAGCGGTGTCTGCCTTATAGACCAGAACTCCCTCCTCCCAGTCCCCTCCCTTCCCTTTCAAGATTTTAATAAGGAAAATCAGAAGGAATTACCGGAGATAGAAAAGTTACCGGAGATAGAGGGAGGGTCACCTTTAAAGACCCACATACCATTCCTTCGAGCCTGAATTAGGAAGGCTTCAGATCGCGTGAGTAAGCTGTGATAGTTTGATCTTGCTAATTCCGTGTATCCAGCAATATTTGCACTATTACCAATTTGTATTTCGTGAGATTCAAGTTCTTGAGGGAAATAGAGCCGTCAGCGAATTAGAGTAATCAAGAGCAGCACACGGACGCGGACATAAGGATTATCAACATCATTCTTTCTAACATCATTCTAACCTTTCTTATAAGGACATGGAGACGCTGGATTTATAGGATTTCTCTGCAAAGACGCCCTTTAAAAGTATCCATGTTGGAAAGTAGGTGCCTTTAACGTTCCGTTACAGCTTTATAGAGACTTGCAACTGTTGTATTGTATGCAATCCAAAACATGGTCTCCAATTTCTGTATGCAGTAAGACTCAATTTACAACTGTATATTTGCTATTTAAAAAGGTATTATACTTTCTAATTTTGCGTGATATCCAAAACACTTGAAACTATAACTATTTGGAACACTAGGTGGCGATACACGCTGAAGTTAGAGACTAATAGGGCTATTCAAAGAGAATCGAAAAGTCACCGCACGTTCGGTGACTTTTCTTTTTCTTCAATTCGGTGCCAATCGGCGATCCCATTTCAGCGACCCTGCGGTGTATTCAGCGAGCACCACAGGGCCACTGTAATGCAGGTAAGAGTCGCAGCAAACCCGCCGACAACTCACCGCAAAACGAGGACGAACGCACATGTCCTGCCGAAAATGCCGGAAAAACTAGAGCAGAAGCCAATCATACGCAGCGCAGCCGCTGGAAAAAGCCGACACCGCAGACGGAGGTGAAGAAAAAAAACCCAGTACGCTTGAATGTTTGAAAAGTGAAACGCTGTTTGTAAAGAAACTACTGAGCGAAAATGTCTGAAATTTACATATGAGGTCCAGGGAATGATACTAAAAAGGGCTGTTACAGAAAAAAGAAAAAACGATTTAAAGAAAAAACAAAAAATGTTTGCAAACAAATCCCTAAAAATGCCTAAAAGTTCTTAAAAAACCTACAAATAAAGAGACTTTTTACTGCAGAATATTATAATAAACTGTTTATTAGATACTGAATTAAAACTGGAATATTTTTAACATAGAAGCCAATGGAATACGCCTTAATTCACCTGCTGAATAAGGCTAGGGTCAGACAAACGCAGTTTTAACGTGCGTTAGCTGGACTTAATCACGGCCGTGCTAGCAGCAAATGATGTCCAATGCCGGGCAACATACGAAGAACGGCTGCACGAACGTCCGTCCGCGCAACGCAAGTGGCAAACGAACGCATTTTTTACATGAACGTCAAACCGCTAGTACTGACGTACAGAGTGCGCTGCGTCCGCATAGCTGCGTGTTTGCATGATTAGGAGACGTCAGACGCTGCTAATGTCCAGCCTACATAACGTCCAGACGCAAAAAGTGTTTTATTGATGATCCGTACAAAATCAAGGACGAAAATGCGCATCGTATGACCGCTATCGCGTATTCCGTGAAAAAATCCGTCCATTCGTTCGAACGCACTTTTTCACGGACAACGCGAAAAATGCGTTAGTCTGACCCTAGCCTTAAACCACCAAATGGCAGGGCATTAGGGGAACCTTTCACTACTGATTTTTGTTCTCTGAATAGCCGAAGCATTGCTTCTCTATGGGGATTTCACTGCCCTCGAACAGCCACCGAACAGGCACCGTATGTGCAGGCAATTCGCCAAGATTTGGCGAATTGCCTGCTCTCTGAATAGCCGAATGGCCAGGAAAGGTAACCGTACGCTGAATTTCAGCGTTCGGTTACCTTTCTCCAGCAATTTGGAGCTCTTTGAATAACCCTGTAAGTAATTGTAACAGTCATTTTTTGCAATTCTTACCATATAATAATGGTCATAATTTATGGTTTGGATGCGCCCCGGACTCGTTCTCTCTTTCAATTCATTTATATTCCAGCAGCAACAGAATACTGCTGTCCTGTAACCTTCCAAATAGCTGCACCGCACATAATAACACCCCCTTTATATATTTTGAGCACTAACACAGGGAATTTTAATCTATTTAATTCCTCCTTTATTCTACGAGAAATATTGTCTAATTTTATATATGGAATAATAATTGAACTTAGTATTGCCGAGGACATATTCATTTACAGCAAGACGTACCAGAAATCTGAGGGATCACTTAGTACATAGCTGCCTACAACCACTGAAGGATACAGGAACATGGCTTAAATCACCATGTGGAACCTACAAGTGCTCACATTGCAAAGCATACAAATTCAGTAGGGATGCCACAAAATTTTGGAGGCTGAAATTGATGCTTTCGGCCAATAGGAAAAAAAAATAAAAAAAATCGGGCAAAAAAAGATGGCGGAAATCAGCAACCTGGAACCAGGGCCCGGAGGCCCAGCCGAGACGGGGGCTCGTCTAAGCCTAGAGGCCGGCCGAGCAAGGGGCTAGGCCAGAACTCCAGGCCCAGGTGACTGTTTTTTTGTTTGGGGGGAGATAGCGTTACACATACTCACCTAAATCCACATACTCACCGACATCAGAAATGAGCTCCTCCAGCGGTGGCTGCTCCATGGTGAGTGGTGACAGTCCTCCGGCATCCAGTTCCCGCTCTCTGTCAGATGCTGGGATGATGTCAGGAAGGTCTGCCTCCGTATTTCCTGTGTGAGCGTTAACGTTAGCTCTGGTGGCCCTAGCACGGGTGCATCATATTACAATCCGGACACTAACAGGTTAAAAAACCCGTTAGCGATTCGAATCTTGCGCTTTTCAGCATGAGGTTACTGTACTTTGTGCTCCCTGTACTTAACATAGGGAGCGCAAAGTGTTAATTAGCGTTAGGATTACAAAGTACCAACACTAATTACCGTCCTGCTGTGGTTAACTCGAAATTTAACCACAGCTAGGACCTGGTGCTAACTGATTCCGCTTCTCCAGAATCATTCAGCCCTAGCTGAAACCCCTCTTAAAGACCACTCACCTCCCATCCTGTGGCCAGATTGGCAGCTCCATCCACCAATTGCTGCAGGGGGCAGTGAGAGAGTGACGTCTACGGCCCCCGCGGCGCTTCCGGGGGGGGGCCAGGCACCCGGCGGCATCGCTGGCTGGCCGGGTGCCAGTAGTTAGAGCTGGCAGATCGGCATCTGAGGGGGCGGGGCTTGGCATAATGACGAGGAGCTAATGGCATTTAAAGCAGGGTGAGAGGATCTGCTCGTCGCCCTGACGTGGAGTAAAGTTCCCGCATCGCCTGCTCTCTAGCAATATTGCATATTGATTACCTAGTTGACCGACTTGATTGTACGAGGACCCTGTATACGTTTTGACCTGACTTGGATACTGACGATTCTCCTGCTTATTCCTTTGTGTGCTTGTTCTATGTGTTATTCACGATTCTGGTTTATGTTTAAACCGCATGATTTATGTTTTGGGGTCTACCCGCCAGGTTGTGAAACTCACCTACCGCCCCAAGGTCTCTGTTGACTATCTATCTGGTTTGAGTCCTAATCGCAAGGGATCCAGTTGTTTGCTGTATGTCCCTGCTGGTTGCAGCTTTAACCACAAGTGTTATGATTAGAGTCCTACCCTGCAGGTTGCTGAATATAATTATCTTTCAAGTATCTGTGCAAACCAAGTCGCTATACAGAATCACAATCTCTGATTGTAGGCCTGCCCTGCAGGCTGCTGAACTCAGTGAGTTCCTACTCTGTATGCTTGAGAACAAATATAAGGGGGTTGCCTCTGCTATCAATGGTCGTGGTACATGAAGCACATATATCAGCAATCTGAAATATATCTATAAAACCACGCTGTTCTTGAATCACGTTATGCTCATGTCTTAAGTCATTGTATCTGTTTACAGAGAGTTAATGGACTTTCACTCAGCGACCTCTTGGTCACGAAACCATTTGGCGCTGAGTGGTATTCAGGATTTTGTATTACCTCCCTGGCTTGGGATTATAGGTATTACAGTCTTTATTGCTTTCTGTATCAAAGAAATCTGTCCAAGAGGATTCAAACAATGCTTCTCCAGGGTGAGCGCCATAGCACCCGTTACAGAGAGGCTGGGAAAAAAGTCCCCCAGTCTCCCTCTGTAGATCACTATGCCAACCCGCCGGATCTTGCGAGGCGAAATCCTGCAGGTCATGTAACCGGCAATGTTAGCCTCAATGGAGCCTATGGACTCCATGGAAGGGATGCTCACGGTGGCAATTAGCGCTGCCGCAAAAACCCCGAGGCTTAGCGCCATGTTACGACGCAGGCTGCTGGATTAGCGCCTATCCCGTAATATCACGTTAAAACAGGGATGCTAAGAAGTAACCTGCAGGTTTCAAGGTGAAGCGCAAGCGGGGCTCTAAGAGCGGGTTAACCTCGATGGCCTCGCGCGTTTCAAGCTGAAGCGCAAGCGGGGCTCTATTAGTTGGAGATATTGAACTTCCGGTCCAATGACGCAACACCGCCCCATCGTCGTGAGATGATGATGTGGGCGCTGTACAACGAAAGCTGCTGGATCGCCGGATCCAGCGATCAGCTGCTGGTGATTTGATTTGATTGCTGGAAAAGTTATGTATTTATACTTGGATGATTTTACTATGTGTAATTCTGTTTTGCCACTGATGAAGCCTGTTGAAGAGGCAAAACGCATCTGGCTTGTTTTTGTTCTATTTATTTTTTGTATTAAATATTGGCTTTTCTTTTATTGCCTACTCTGTTTACTGGTGGACCCACCTGAATTCCAGCAGACCAAAATATGCTGAGGAGGAATCCGATGTGGATCACTTTGGGATAAGCAGGTGACCCTCTAACACCTGATACGCCCTCATTTGAGAGCTGGCAGCTCTCACACTGTGTGATTATAAACGATTTACGCTAACTGCAAATTCTATCTTGCGGTACAGTATTGCACCATATGTTTTGTTTGTGCTTTTTTTTTAGGCCTTCCTACGCAAGGAGAACCACATTGCCACTTCATCCACAGCCTATCAGCGCCAGACATCTCTATTATAAGTACACTTCTATTTTTTTTTCTCCCCCCTTCATATAGACATTTCACTTCCTGTGTTCCCTATGGGTTTTCTGTGAAGCGCTACCCCATACCCTCTTTTTCGTGTGGACCTCTTTAATATTGGGTGACGGGAATCACTCATTTTGGGTTGGAGCGAATCCAGTTGTATATTGAGCACCATGGAAAATTATATACGGTATGTACTGTTAGGTGTCTTGCCCGAGGACACTTACAGGAGAGGTGCTCTTGCCGGGATCAAACCTGTGTCTCCACGGTTATAGAGCAGTGATGTTACCTCTACTCCACCCAGCTGGTTTTTCAGTGATTCCATTTCGCCAAAAATACAGTGAATTCACTATTTAGTGAATGTTCACCATGTTTTGCTGAAAATGGAATCGCGGAAATAGTTTTCGGACGTCGGCAAAATCCTCTGAATTGCGCCGAACTGGCATCAGAAAATTCCTCTGAACTGAAAAAAAACCTTTCCTATTCTCCTAATTGGAGCTTAAATCAATAAAAATGTGTTAAATAGTAAAAAGTTCCATTAAAAAATAATAAAAAGCTCTGATACAAATTAAAAATTCTTTTAAAAATAAAAAACAAAAATGTTTATAAAAAATACAAAAAGATCTTTTAAAAAATTTACAAAATAAAAAGTGTTTTTGCAAAATCTAAAAAGAATGGTGTGTGTTTAAAAAAAAATGGTGTTTAAAAAAAAAAAAGGCATCCTCAGGCTTGGCAAACAGGCAGGTGGGCCCAGGTGATCCCCAAGCCCAACTGGTAGCCAGGCCCAGGCGATTTGCAGGCTCGGCCGCCAGCCAGGCCCGGCAATTTGCAGGCTCGGCAGGAGTTGCTGACCCTTGATTTATAGGAATATTTAATATTATAATATGTAATTTTGCTGCTCTGTCCTGGGATACTTGTAATTAATGAAATCCTGGTGTAATTTGTTTCTGATATATATTTATAAAAATGTTATCAGAAACAAATTACACCAGGATTTCATTAATTACAAATATTAAACGATATTAAATGTTCCTATAAATCATGGCTCAGCAACCCTGGAACTATATTTCCATTGAGGCACTGCAAACCTATTGAGCAGCCGAGCATCATGGGAAATGTAGTTTCAGAACATCTGGAAGGCTGTAGTGTTGCCCACATCTGCTCTGGATGAATCCAGAGGAGGTTGGGCTAAAGTCTCCACCCATCAGAGTGGGTTCTAGTGATTGAATGGAAATTAACCTTCCTGGGAAGGGTTAGCTGGCTTATGTCACATCCTGACCACAGCACATACTCAGACAAAATAATATTTTGGTCTTTAGTGACACCAAGTGGAGAGTTTTAATCATTGTTCATTTGAAGTAGATCACTTAACAGAAATTCGTATCCATAACGCAAAGTCTATACTCATGTTCTATAAACAGATGTATTATAGAATTACTAGATGAAGCTCAGCATTTTAAAGGTGGCGTTTTGACCTTAAACTCTTTAACGCAGCAGTGTCAAACTCTGGCCTTCCAGATGTTGAGTGCCTACAATTCCCAGAATTCTTTGAATGCAATAACTGGCCAAGGAATCGTGGGAACTGCAGTTCAGAATCTTATGGAGGACCATGAGTTTGACAGCCCTGCTTTAAAGTGTGAAAATGGAGTACATTAGGGAAGACTCACCTCATAAATGCGCTCACCCTGTAAGACAAAAAATAATTAACAAGTGAGACATTCAGGTAGTAGTAGTGCTAACATTTCTGTTGATTTGATTGATACATAGTGGGAGTACAATACAGTTAGGGTACATTAATGCATACATTTAAAATGCAATCACAGGCATTCTATATTTATTACTAACTGAAAGAGTTAAAAATTGCCTTGCATTACAAAATGTTTAAAAGAAATCTTCTGTAAAGAAAATATGTGAGTATGTCCTCGCTTTTTCTTATTTAACCAAAGACAGAACAGGATATTTAATTGTTTTAAGGACCCTGAGAGGATAAAGCTTTAAGGATGGAATGCGCCTCCTCCTTTGGTCAGTAGTAAAAAATGATCTACAACTGTCAGAATGTTTAAAATAACAAGATATATATTTTGCCATACAATATGTCAAGTTTACTTTTCCTAATTGCTCATTATTTCTTGAAGCAGTGCATTCCGCATTTTTAAGGAAGTGCATATTGTAGTTTGTGATTGTTTCTGATTGGTACACTGTTTTTACATCTTTTTCTCGGAAAGACATATAATCAAGAATAAAGACACTGACGAGCTGTGAGTAAACCACCCGTTGAGTCTGTGTGTCCGTCATGCAGCTCCTTTGTGTGACTGGCTCTTTCCAGGCACCTGAGGGCACAGTCAATGTCAGAGAGAGAAGGAGAAAGTCTGCTGCACCCAGATAGCCACCCGGGTGGAGAATTATAAGTCCAACGCTAATATATTAATATATCGTATGTGTAGTGTCAATAAACAAATTGCTTATATACAATGATACATGTACAACATGACTACACCGAAGCAGCATGTTTTTGTGCCCATCTCAAAGTAAACATTTCAAACCGTAAAACATCAATCCCTCTACACATAACATGTATGCCCCCATCAATCACCATAGGAGATGAAGGTAAGCAAGCAGTTTACCTGGTTGGCCCTAGTACTCCTCACCAATGAATGAGGCACATTTAACCCCTTAGTGACCAGGCGGTTTTACGCAAATCCGTCTTTTAGTGACCGCTGCTGTTTTTACGTTTCTGCGCTGTTAGTGTTTAGGTCAAATTTTCCTCTTACTCGTTTATGCAACCCACACATATTGTACACCGTTTTTCCCGCCATTAAAGGGATTTCTAAAAATACCATTATTTCCATCATATCGTATAATTTACTATAAAAAAAATATGAAATATGATGAAAAAATGGTAAAAACACACTTTTTCGTAATTTAAACCCTAAAATCTACAACCACCAAATAAGACCCCGGCTAAATAGTTTAAAAATGTTGTCCCGAGAATAGAAATACCCAATTTTTACATGTTTTTGCTTTTTAACCCCTTTGTTTTTTCACCTATGTGCGCTGAGTTCATTCTGACCGTTTTATGCTCATTATTTTTAGATGACAGCCTAGGTCCTATTTCACTAAACCCACCCTAGACAAATTTTTTTTTTATAAACAAACCATTTTTATTTATTTTATTGTTACACCTGGTCATGATCAGGCCTTTCCAATGATATAAAAAATTACCCTCTAGCGGCCACAGACTGGGAGATAGGGGATCCATCTATCTCCATATCGCAGCTAGGGGGTTAACTGGCCCACTGACATCCTCACACATATGGTGAGGTTGTCAGTGGGTGGGGGGGGGGGACCCGGAGGCTTGGCTGACATCCAAGAGGTCAGCCCCCTCCAGGTTTGAATCGTGATTCGGTGCCGATTGGTGTCAAATCGCGATCCAGCAGCAACAATGTTAATGCTATACATCACTGAAAAGGGGTGTCACGTCTCGGCCTTGCCCCCTGCTGGTGGTAGCAGGGATTCCTGTTTGTTTTTGTTTTCAGCCTGCAGGCCATCTGTTGGGCTAATTGGTCTGCGGTCACATGACCTGTTCTGCCCTATAAGTACGACCAGGATTCCCCTTGATCCTTGGACCAGGATAGTCTTTCTTGCCTAGTCCCTGTGTGCTGGTTTACTTTGATATTCTGTGTATGACCTCTGGCTCATGTGTTTAGGATCCCTCTCTTGTCTGACCCCTCAAGTTATGATATTCCGTGTATGACCTTTGGCTCTTGTATTTGGATCTCTCTTCTGTCTGTCCCCTGTACTGTACCGTGCTTATTGATCCGTGTATACCTGCATTCCTTGTATGTCTGGTTTATGTTTTATACACCTTACAGACCTAGCCTAGGTAGTATTTCGAGACCACCTTTCAAGGATCTCAGTCAGGGCTTAGGGATCTATCTAGTTTCTGTTAATATCTTGGTTTGTTCCCTGGAATCTGTATACCTGCATTCATCGTATGTCTGGTTTATGTTTTATTCATCTTGCAAACCTAGCCTAGTTAGTATTTCGAGACCACCTTTCAAGGATCTCAGTCAGGGCTTAGGGATCTTTCTAGTTTCTGTTAATATCTTGGTTTGTTCCCTGGAATCTGTATACCTGCATTCATCGTATGTCTGGTTTATGTTTTATTCACCTTGCAGACCTAGCCTAGTTAGTATTTCGAGACCATCTTTCAAGGATCTCAGTCAGGGCTTAGGGATCTTTCTAGTTTCTGTTAATATCTTGGTTTGTTCCCTGGAAGCTGTATACCTGTCCTTAAGGCTTCATCTCTGCAGATTGGGGGCTCCCCATCACCCTATAGGGGGCTCCCCGTTACATTATCCTGGTCCCATAATAGAAGCTGGCAGGTATGTCTCATATGTATGAAGCTGTATTGAACTTGGTGCTTGCTATGCTGAAAGAGCTGCAGAGGTTAATGGAGGCTCTGAGCCTATCACCTGCTGCAGCTAACGATGCAGCACCACCCTGCACTACTTGCAAATCCATGTATGAGAAGGAAAGACGCAGGTTGTATGGTCTCTGTTTTTATTGTGCAGATCCAAATCACACTATTGAACATTGTGTATTAAAACCTGTTAAGCAATGGCAGGGGAACCATGTATCCAGGTATCGCTATGGAGGTACTGGTGTGTCCTCCATAGGCATCCAGACTGGCAGAATAGCCACCTCAAATCTGGTGAATCATGGGATCACTATGCCCTCGTCTCCCAGTGAGGTTGCAGTGTCTCCGGTTGGGAATGCTATGCCAGCCATGTCTGTATCCACTGGCACGCTGCCAGCCATGTCTGTATCCACTGGCACGCTGCCAGCTATGTCTGTATCCACTGGCACGCTGCCAGCCACGTCTGTATCCACTGGCACGCTGCCAGCCATGTCTATATCCACTGGAACACTGCCAGCCAGGTCTATATCCACTGGCACGCTGCCAGCCATGCCTGTTCCCACTGGCAATGAAATGCCAGCCATGTCTGTATCTACTGGCACAATGCCAGTCATGTCTGCTTCCCCTGGCACGATGCCAGCCATGTCTGTATCTACTGGCACGATGCCAGCCATGTCTGTATCCACCGGCACGATGCCAGCCATGTCTGTATCCACTGGCATGATGCCAGCCATGTCTGTATCCACTGGCACGCTGCCAGCCATGCCTGTTCTCACTGGTAATGAAAAGCCAGCCATGCCTGTTCCCACTGGCAATGAAATGCCAGCCATGTCTGAATCTACTGGCACGAAGCCAGCCATGTCTGTATCCACTGGCACGCTGCCAGCCATGTCTGTATCCACTGGCACGCTGCCAGCCATGCCTGTTCTCACTGGCAATGAAATGCCAGCCATGTCTGTATCCACTGGCATGCTGCCAGCCATGCCTGTTCTCACTGGTAATGAAAAGCCAGCCATGCCTGTTCCACTGGCAATGAAATGCCAGCCATGTGTGTATCTACTGGCACGAAGCCAGCCATGTCTGTATCCACTGGCACGCTGCCAGCCATGCCTGTTCTCACTGGTAATGAAAAGCCAGCCATGCCTGTTCCCACTGGCAATGAAATGCCAGCCATGTCTATCCACTGGCACGCTGCCAGCCATGCCTGTTCTCACTGGTAATGAAAAGCCAGCCATGCCTGTTCCCACTGGCAATGAAATGCCAGCCATGTCTGTATCTACTGGCACGAAGCCAGCCATGTCTGTATCCACTGGCACGCTGCCAGCCATGCCTGTTCTCACTGGTAATGAAAAGCCAGCCATGCCTGTTCCCACTGGCAATGAAATGCCAGCCATGTCTGCATCCACTGGCACGAAGCCAGCCATGGCTGTATCCACTGGCACGAAGCCAGCCATGTCTGTATCCACTGGCACGAAGCCAGCCATGTTTGTATCTACTGGCACGAAGCCAGCCATGTCTGCTTCCCCTGGCACGAAGCCAGCCATGTCTGTTCCCACTGGCAATGAAAAGCCAGCCATGTCCGCTTCCCCTGGCAAAAAGCCAGCCATGTCTGTATCTACTGGCATGAAGCCAGCCATGTCTGTATCTATTGGCACGAAGCCAGCCATGTCTGTATCCACTGGCACGCTGCCAGCCATGCCTGTTCTTACAGACATGGCTGGCATTTCATTACCAGTAAGAACAGGCATGGCTGGCAGCGTGCCAGTGGATACAGACATGGCTGGCTTCGTGCCAATAGATACAGACATGGCTGGCTTCATGCCAGTAGATACAGACATGGCTGGCTTTTTGCCAGGGGAAGCGGACATGGCTGGCTTTTCATTGCCAGTGGGAACAGACATGGCTGGCTTCGTGCCAGTGGATACAGACATGGCTGGCTTCATGCCAGTGGATACAGACATGGCTGGCTTCGTGCCAGTGGATGCAGACATGGCTGGCATTTCATTGCCAGTGGAACAGGCATGGCTGGCTTTTCATTACCAGTGAGAACAGGCATGGCTGGCAGCGTGCCAGTGGATACAGACATGGCTGGCTTCGTGCCAGTAGATACAGACATGGCTGGCATTTCATTGCCAGTGGGAACAGGCATGGCTGGCTTTTCATTACCAGTGAGAACAGGCATGGCTGGCAGCGTGCCAGTGGATACAGACATGGCTGGCATTTCATTGCCAGTGGGAACAGGCATGGCTGGCTTTTCATTACCAGTGAGAACAGGCATGGCTGGCAGCGTGCCAGTGGATACAGACATGGCTGGCTTCGTGCCAGTAGATACACACATGGCTGGCATTTCATTGCCAGTGGGAACAGGCATGGCTGGCTTTTCATTACCAGTGAGAACAGGCATGACTGGCAGCGTGCCAGTGGATACAGACATGGCTGGCTTCGTGCCAGTAGATACAGACATGGCTGGCATTTCATTACCAGTATCTACTGGCACGAAGCCAGCCATGTCTGTTCCCACTGGCAATGAAAAGCCAGCCATGTCTGTTCCCACTGGCACGATGCCAGCCATGTCTGTTCCCACTGGCACGATGCCAACCATGTCTGTTCCCACTGGCACGATGCCAGCCATGTCTACTTCCCCTGGCACGAAGCCAGCCATGTCGGGTACTGGTAATGAGAAGCCAGCCATGTCGGGTACTGGTAATGAGAAGCCAGCCATGTCGGGTACTGACAATATGTCATTCGTGATGCCTGAGGCTGGTACCTTGCCAGTGGTGTCCGGGACAAGCTGTATGTCAGCAATGACAGCTGCACCCAGGTTAGACGAGACAGCTGTGACCACGTTTTGTTATGAGGCCGACGTGCCTGGATTGGCACATGAGACCACTGTGCCCTTGCCCCACAGTGAGTCCAGTGTTGTCCCCACCATTGTCAAGCCTTGTGAGGTGGTCACAAAGTCTATGTCTTGCTCAAAGAGAAGACAAGAAAAGGTGATCAACCCTAGCCAATCTGGTTCTGAAACTTCCACACTTTGTTCTGGTTCCAGTGATACTACACCCTCTAAGTCCGAGGTTGCCTTACTCCGCACAGTAATCAGGGAAATTCGGCAAGCTGGTGGTTTGAAGGGTATTGTGATCCCTAAATCACATTGTGTTCCCACGGAATATATACGGACGCCTTCTGGCTTTTGGATGCGTGAGAGGCACTGGGTAGTGCTCCAGAGACACCCTGACATTCTGAAAGGGCTGTTGGAAGAGTCTGATTCAGATGATCCACAATATACTCCTCCTGGGGAGAGGTGTAAGACTGTTGTGGCGCCAACTGTACCATGTCCTGGTGATGTCCCTTATCCCGAGAGTTTACCAGTCATGCACACACCCTGTACTGTATCGGTCGGGGCCACGTTTAATGGCAAGGTCATTGTCTCTGGGGCAGACAGTAAGTCCACTGTGTCTAGTGGTTCCACTGTGAGTTGTAATATACAATCTCAGGGCAAGACTACTGTCACTGGATCTGGCAGTACCTCTATTGCCTCTATGTACCATAGTGTGGACGGAACTCCTAGATCACGGCCCAGGAGACGCAAGAGGACTAACCGTAAACTACCTGGGACGGATGATTCACTCCGTTCCAGGTCCAAGGTACTCATGCCGTCGGACCCTCAGGTACGAGACTCTAGCCCGGTTGCCGAAGGTTGTGTACGGGCCTCTAATGGTGCAGTGATCTGCAGAGAGGACCTGGGGGTTTATGAAAGAGCTTTGCTTGCTCAGGCACAAACTGACTACTCTGAGTCTGAGCGGGATTCCAATGGGTACTGGTGACTGGTCTTATCCGTTTTCATGCCATCCATGTTTTCTTTCTTGGGTGCCCAGGAGGTCACCCGTAAGGGAGGGGGTTATGTCACGTCTCGGCCTTGCCCCCTGCTGGTGGTAGCAGGGATTCCTGTTTGTTTTTGTTTTCAGCCTGCAGGCCATCTGTTGGGCTAATTGGTCTGCGGTCACATGACCTGTTCTGCCCTATAAGTACGACCAGGATTCCCCTTGATCCTTGGACCAGGATAGTCTTTCTTGCCTAGTCCCTGTGTGCTGGTTTACTTTGATATTCTGTGTATGACCTCTGGCTCATGTGTTTAGGATCCCTCTCTTGTCTGACCCCTCAAGTTATGATATTCCGTGTATGACCTTTGGCTCTTGTATTTGGATCTCTCTTCTGTCTGTCCCCTGTACTGTACCGTGCTTATTGATCCGTGTATACCTGCATTCCTTGTATGTCTGGTTTATGTTTTATACACCTTACAGACCTAGCCTAGGTAGTATTTCGAGACCACCTTTCAAGGATCTCAGTCAGGGCTTAGGGATCTATCTAGTTTCTGTTAATATCTTGGTTTGTTCCCTGGAATCTGTATACCTGCATTCATCGTATGTCTGGTTTATGTTTTATTCATCTTGCAAACCTAGCCTAGTTAGTATTTCGAGACCACCTTTCAAGGATCTCAGTCAGGGCTTAGGGATCTTTCTAGTTTCTGTTAATATCTTGGTTTGTTCCCTGGAAGCTGTATACCTGTCCTTAAGGCTTCATCTCTGCAGATTGGGGGCTCCCCATCACCCTATAGGGGGCTCCCCGTTACAAGGGGAGATTCTCCCCTTTCCGGCAGTGCAAAAAGCAATGCTGTAAGATAAATGTTTGGGGAGATAGAGGGCTCCAAACGAGCCCCCCCTCTCCTTGCTTGATTTCACTGCAGGCGCCGGTGGGTGCCTGCCGAAGACGCCACAACGCAGCGTGGTGATGTCATCGTGCCCGCCGACCCCTCTAAAACAGAGGGGCAGGTTTCCTCCCTACAAGAATTCCGTGGGAGCCAGCGAGGGAAATAAGAGATGTGCACCGATGATTTTTTTTTTTTTTTTTATTTTTTGGCTTGTTTCAGTTCATTTCGTTCGGATTTTTTAAATTTTCGTTTCGGGTCGTTTCAGACGATTTTCTTTTCGGCTCGTTTTGTTTCGGCTCATTTTTCGTATCGACTTTTTTTCGTGATATCGGAAATTTTTGTGTTTTTCAGAACATCTGTTCTCCTCGTTTCAAACTGTCTATTCTAGGGCTGAAACAACTAATCGATGATTAAAATAGTTGTCAACTATTACCATTATCGATTAATCGGTGTCGATTAATCGTCCTGTGTACAGCACATACTGTTTAGAGTCGGACTGAGTTAAACGTAAATAACTTCAGCTTCGGAGCTGATTGGAGAAGATTCGCCACTGCTTTACTAGGTATGATTTAGTTCTAGGGTTATATCAGACACCACCAGTTTGTGTTTATTCAGTTTACAACAGTAGCAGAACTAATAAGACAAACAATAGGATACTGCCACTGGGTGAAGGCTGTGTTTTTTCCTTACTTGAAGCTGGAGTCCTGTGCCTCCACCCCACCCTCCCTGCCACACCCTCTTTGGTCGGGAACTGCCATTCCCTCCCTTTGGTCTGGTCTATCCCAAACTCACTCTCACACTCAGATCCGGTCTTTTGTCCATACCCACTCCCTCTCACTCTCAGGTCAAATCACTTGAGCAAAGTCACTCCCTTCCATCTCCAGTCCCTCCTCCCACTCAGTTTGTTCACAAAATTATTTAAAAAGGACACTCTGCGCACCCTGACCACTTTAGCTTATTAACCCTGATTTCATGCTGACATCATCTATGACCAAGTGTTTATAGCCATGTTCATTTGAGGAAGCAAACCTGAGCTTAAGCTGTGCATGCAGGATCAACCCATCCCTCTGACCAAGCACTCGCATACCTTGTGTGAAAAGTACACAACATAGTTGTGGTTATTTTTTTACATAAAATTCCTTTTAAGTAAACACATTTTTTTCCATTTTTTTTATCCGATGAATCGATTAATCAAAATAATAATCGCCCAGCTAATTGATTATGAGAATAATCGTTAGTTGCAGCCCTAGTCTATTCCTTTTGGCTGAAACTAATGTTTTTTCGAATCCGATAATTCTGTCGATACGGTAATTCTGCCGATTCTATCGTTTTTTATAGAATAAAGATCCTTTTTATCTTCTGAATATGCATTGCACAACTTTATTTAATCTTATTAAAATGGCATGAAAGGAACAAAAATGAACAAAACGATTTAAAAAACCCAAAACTGACCCAAATGGTCTGACTTTAAAAATAAAAACCTGAATAAAAGGTTTTAAAACAGAAAAAAAACTGAACAAAATTATCAGAAACGAAAAAAAACCCAGAAAAAATAAAATGATTTAAAACAAACAAAAAAATAAATAATTAATGCAGCATTGAATACGCACACTGCGGGGAACAAGCGCCTCTCTGCGCGGTATAATTAATGCAGCATATGAATACGCACACTGCGGGGAACAAGCGCCTCTCTGTGCGGTATAATTAATGCAGCATATGAATACGCACACTGCGGGGAACAAGCGCCTCTCTGCGTGGTATAATTAATGCAGCATATGAATACGCACACTGCGGGGAACAAGCGCCTCTCTGCGCGGTATAATTAATGCAGCATATGAATACGCACACTGCGGGGAACAAGCGCCTCTCTGTGCGGTATAATTAATGCAGCATATGAATCCACACATTGCGGGAAAACAACTCTCTGCGGTATAATTAATGTATACGTCTGTGTTATATGTATCCTGTCTGTATATTATAACTTAAAATGCAATAAAATTTGAATTTTCAATAATTTACAATGTGTAAAGTGTTTTTTTTTTCACATTTTAACATGCAAGCGTTTACGGTTATATTTTCTAACAGTTGCGCTTTTTAAAAAAATTAGACATGGGGGACTTGTTACCTACAATTTTTGGGGGAAAATTACACAATTTTTTAACAAACGCAACCCATACAAAAATCGTTAGTGCAGCATCATTGTTCACATTATAATTGAATGGGAACAAAAATTTTTTTTTTTCAATTATTTATTTTTTATATTTTTTTATTTCATTTTTTATTTTTACATTTTTTAATTAACTTTTAAAATGGTCATGTTTGGTATGGTTGGAAAGGCCATGCTCTGGCTGATCCAACAATATTTAATGCTGCATTAATTATACCACGCAGAGAGGCGATTGTTCCCCGCAGTGTGCGTATTCATATGCTGCATTAATTATACCACGCAGAGAGGCGCTTGTTTCCCGCAGTGTGCAGATTCATATGCTGCATTAATTATACCACGCAGAGAGGCGCTTGTTCCCCGCAGTGTGCGTATTCAATGCTGCATTAATTATACCGCGCAGAGAGGCTCTTGTTCCCCGCAGTGTGCGTATTCATATGCTGCATTAATTATACCGCGCAGAGAGGCGTTTGTTCCCCGCAGTGTGCGTATTCAATGCTGCATTAATTATACCGCGCAGAGAGGCTCTTGTTCCCCGCAGTGTGCGTATTCATATGCTGCATTAATTATACCGCGCAGAGAGGCGTTTGTTCCCCGCAGTGTGCGTATTCAATGCTGCATTAATTATACCACGCAGAGAGGCGATTGTTCCCCGCAGTGTGTGTATTCATATGCTGCATTAATTATACCGCGCAGAGAGGCGCTTGTTCCCCGCAGTGTGCGTATTCATATGCTGCATTAATTATACCACGCAGAGAGGCGCTTGTTCCCCGCAGTGTGCGTATTCATATGCTGCATTAATTATACCACGCAGAGAGGCGCTTGTTCCCCGCAGTGTGCGTATTCATATGCTGCATTAATTATACCACGAAGAGAGGCGCTTGTTCCCCGCAGTGTGCGTATTCAATGCTGCATTAATTATACCGCGCAGAGAGGCGCTTGTTCCCCGCAGTGTGCGTATTCATATGCTGCATTAATTATACTGCACAGAGAGGCGCTTGTTCCCCGCAGTGTGTGTATTCATATGCTGCATTAATTATACCGTGCAGAGAGGCGCTTGTTCCCCGCAGTGTGCGTATTCATATGCTGCATTAATTATACCACGCAGAGAGGCGCTTGTTCCCCGCAGTGTGCGTATTCAATGCTGCATTAATTATACCACGCAGAGAGGCGCTTGTTCCCCGCAGTGTGCAGATTCCGATGCTGCATTAATTTTTTTATTTATTTTTTCGTTCTAAATACTTTTTTTTTTTTTTCGTTTCTGATAATTTTGTTCAGCTTTTTTTCCGTTTTAAAACCTTTTATTCTGGTTTTTATTTTTAAAGTCAGTTTTGGGTCAGTTTTCGTTTTTTTAAATCGTTTTGTTTAGTTTTGATCCTTTCATACCATTTTAATATGATTAAATAAAGTTGCGCAATGCATATTCATAAGAAAAAAAGGATCTTTATTTAATAAAAAACGGTAGAATCGGCAGAATTATCGTATCGACAGAAATATTGAATCATTAGAAACGATACAGAATTACGGAATCAGCAATGGAATAGAAAAGTACAATGTCCGAAATGACCAAAATGGAACCGAAATCCCGAATGGAACGAAAATGAATTGCTATTTTACACATTTCACGTCCATACAAAAACATGAAAAAAAAAATTCATTACGGATTGAAAATCTTTTCGTATCGAACGTTTTCGGATCCGTTCCGATTTGGAAAATCGTCCAAATCCGAAGCCACAAATCGGACCGATTCGTGAAAAATACGAATCGGTCCGAACCGAAATGCACATTCCTAGAAATAAGTATCGGCGGGAGGGAGGTTAAGAGCCCTCTGATATACCATGTACATCTGCGGGTCTAAGGGAGATCCGTGGGCAGGACGTACATGATATGTCAGCGGTCGGGAAGGGGATAAGACAGACAGCTGCTTCCTCTGTACGTGAGGTGTATGCCCTGTGCCACAGCTCAGAATAATGATAAAAATTATTTAGCACATGCAGAAAAAGCTACTTATGAGAGTATCGAGAGGTGGCACTACACTTAATGAAGCCTTAGGTACAACTCAAACATGGGGCCCACCAGTAAGCAGAAAACAAGACAATACTATATCAGGTCTATTCAACGAAAGGTGAAAATCAGGAGAAGAGAACAATCTAGACCAAATAGCCGATTTGGAACGTGAGAAAAATGGAGAATTTTTATGGTTTGGCTATTTTGACCTAGAATTTCCACATATCCAGACGTTCTCCTGAGTTTCACCTTTCTTTGAATAGACCTGTAACTCAGCTCCCTTAGTGAGTGGAGCATGTGACTGCATGAGCACATGTGTGTTGAATATCAGTATGCACATAAATACCATGAGCATATTTGCATACTATACAAACTCCATCATGTGAGGCTTCAGCAAGAGCAAAGTCGTAGGCGACCACCTATTATAACTAATTATAGAGCTGACTCTAGTAGGGCTGAAACAGTGAATCGATTAAACTACAACTAATCGATAATAGGAATAGTTGAAAACTATTTCCATTATCAATTTATTGGTTGGTCGATTCATCGATTTGTGTACAGCACTCAGTTTAGAGTCAGACTGAGTTAAACGTTATAAACCTCAGAAGGTACTTCAGTGCTGATTGAAGAAGACGTGTCGCTGCTTTACTTGCTGTGATTTAGTTCTAGGCTTATGTTAGACATAATTAGCTTGTTTTTATTTAACAGTAGCAGAACTATAGCACAGACCCTGGGGTACTAGCACTGGCAGGAGGAGCTGCAACACCTGTGTTTTATTCTTACTTGAAGCTGGAGTCCTGTGCCAACACCCCGCCCACCTCTCTCCAGTTTGGAGCTACCATCTCTCGCTTTTGGTCTAGTCCCTTCCCTCAAACTCCATCCCACACTCAGGTCCTATCTCTTGCCCAAACCCACTCCCTCCCACCTCCAATCCCCCCCCACTCAGTCTGTTAATGAAATTCAAAGGACCCTCTACACACCCTGACCAAATTAGCTAATTAAACTGGTCAGGCTGCGTGATGTGCCTCCCCTCACCCTGCTTTCATGCCGACATCATCATGAATATCAGAGCTCTCGAAGCAGCATTAATTTGGGGAGAAAGCAGACGTGGGCTTCAGTTGCACACACTGCATCAATCCATTACTCTGAACAGGTGCATGCGGGCCTTGTGTGCGAAATGTATGCAAGTTACGCGAGATACGCAATTTGCGTATATACGTACGATAGTTACGTACACTACGCAAATCACTTAAGAAAAAGGGGAGTTGATTTTTATATAATGTTCCATAAAGTCAGGGGTCAGCAACCTTGGCTCTACAGATGTTTTGGAACTACATCTCCCATGATGCTCAGCTACTCATTAGATTGGCTGAGCTTCATGGGAAATGTAGTTCCAAAATATCTGTAGAACCAAGGTTTCTGAGCCCTGCTTTAAGTTAAAAAAAATATTGTATATTTCTTTATTCGATGAATCAATGAATTGAAAAAATCCTTTAGGAAAATAATTGCTAGTTGCAGTCCTAAACTCTGGGTATCTAGTCTTTAGGTGCTGTTTATGCTATTCAAATTGAATAAGATTAAAAAATAAATCAGTTTCCCAGATACACAACTCTATTTACAATTTTTCTAAATATTTGTGTACTTATTAATTATGTGTACTGCTATGTTTGCCCAAATACTTCATTTTTATTTCGCCATTTTTAAGTATGATAAATGTGCATGTGTATTTGTGTTTACATTTACACCACCTTTTCTTTTATCATTTGATGGATAAGTTGATGAATTTGCTTAACGGAAACATTTTCTGCCATCTTACATTTGCCAAAATCCTGTCATGTTGAAAGTGGTTATTCTGTGAATGTACTACCACAATGAAATGACGTAATAATATCAGTATTCCCACTGCACTGATGATTTATAATTAATTGTAGTAAGAATCAAACCCTACTTACGCCTTCTTGTGTGCCGGGATGTTCAGCATCAGTCAAATTTTCTTCTTCTATTCTTGGATTATTTGGAGTTCCGTTAGATCTGTTGACACGAGCTGAAAAACAGATAAATAGAGCATAGCACAATAAACTGACCAGAATACACATTGCAGCAGACATTTTTTTTGAGGTAAGAGAAGATGTGTCCCCTCTCCCTCACAGGTTTCATATCAAATAAGTGTACTCTGCTGAAGTAAAGAATTTAAACATTATAGTTATTATTTTTCACTGTAGCAAAGCACACTTATTTGAATCCATTAGCTCAGCCTGGTTCTGCTCATATGGCATTGCAATGGCTGCCCTAGCCCCAGCATGTCCTTCTCCCCTCGGAGGTTCCCACTCTCAGTGCCCACAAAGTAAAAAAATATTATTTAAAATATTTATCTGACTGCTCTGTTGGAGGCTGGCAACCAGAGGATCGTGTCCCAGACCTCCCAGAGCATGGGTGGCTAGTGGGCACCTCTAGGAAGAAGAGGATACTGGCCGCATTTATCAGAGGCTTTGACAGGGTGTCTGCGATCAGAAAATACCAGAGTTCCCCTCTGTGGTGTTTCCCAATTGACCACAGCTTTTCCCGATTGAACGCGGCCTTCCCAAAGTGATCGTGACCTGTTCTGTGCAGCTGCACAGCCTGCCACACTATCACAGGACCTTGCCCTGCCGATAAAATCATGAATGACAAGAGAGTGGTCAGCTGTAGTGTGCTGGGAGTGGGACCCCTGTCTTGGTGAATGCATTACTGTGAGCTTAATTGCTGTAGCGCACTGTGGTACATTCATAGACACTGCACCTTACTGTGAGTTTTATTGCTGTGGAACTCTGTGATACACTCATACACACTCAGGACCTGACTGGCCAATGGGCCATTCAACCGCTAGCCTCCCTTACCTGTCGGCTGGTCGACATAGCCAGCCACCCGGCAAGGCAGCCTAAGCCAACTGAAGAGGGTGGCTGTCGAACTCTATGACTGTCAGGGTTTTCCCCACCAGATGTGGTTGTAAGAGGGAAAGAGCTCAAGGGACACAGCTGGGAGACAAAAAGCAGCAGAATACAGACTGCAGACATGGGATAGACTAAAACAACACTCAGGAGCCAAGAACCAGGGGAACTGCTTTAATACTGGAGCAATGAAAAAGTGGGCCCTCTGGTCTTTTATGCCCAAAGAGTCCCATCTGACCCAATAGCAAGCCCGTGACATCATCGTTGCGCGATGCGGCCCGGCCGCCATATTGGTGGAGGCCGGTGCCGCGCATCAATGGTTAGGGGCCTAGACAAGGCCTTAAGCCTGGAGCTCCGCCGGGGGCCGCCGGCCGTGCATCCAGCACCAACCCTCCCCGGGGACCGCAGCCATGCCGAGGAGGTGAGCCGACCCGCACCGCACGTCTAGTCCCACCGGGTTGCCGAGTCGGCCACCTCACCGCACCACCCTGCCGGAGTGCCAGGTGAGCGGGGAGGCAGCCGAACGCAATGCCACCAGGCCAGTGGCCCTGACAATGACCTAATCAGAGGGAGCTAGCCAGCCATTGGCCCCCACTGATTAGGTCCTCGTCATACCACCGCCATCACCTGAGTTCTGCGGCGCTGGGAGGAAGTGATCATATAACAACACTTCCTCCCAGTGCTCCCCCATCATCAGAGGTGGAGGAGAGCGGTGGCTCCCAGGACGCAGCCGGCCCGGCCCAGCCCACAGGTTAGAGGGGGGGAATGTAATGAAAAGAGTGGGGAATGCAATGGAAAAAGGGGGGATGCAATGGAAAGGGGGGTGTAATGAAAAGAGGGGGATGCAATGAAAAGAGGGGGCATGTAATGAAAAGAGGGATGCAATGAAAACAGGGGGGAGAATGTATTGAAAAAAGGCAATGAAGAAAGGGGGGAATGAAATGCAGTGAACACCGCAGATTACTGTGGTGCTCTGTAACACCCTCATAAACACTGCACATTGTGGGGTTGTCACAGAGCTCAACAATAATGTGCATTGTTTGTGGGTGTCACAGAGCTCCATGGTAATATGCAGTGTTTATGAGGGTGTCACATAGCTCCACAGTAATGTGTGGTGATCGAGGGTGTTACAGAGCTCCACAGTAATGTGCGGTGTTCGAGGGTGTCACAGATCTGCACAGTAATGTGTGGTGCTTGAGCGTGTCACATAGCTCCACAGTAATGTGCGTTGTTTGAGGGTATCACAGAACTCGACAGCAATGTGCGCTGTTGAGGGTGTCACAGAGATCCAAAGTAATGTGTGTTGTTTGAGGGTGTCACAGAGCTCCACATTTATGTGCGGTGTTTGACGGTATCCTAGAGCTTGACAGGAATGTGTGGTGTTTGAGGGTGTCACAGAGCTCCAATGTAATGTGCGTTGTTTGAGGGTGTCACAGAGCTCCATAGTAATGTGCAGTGTTCGAGGTCATCACAGAGCTCCACAGTAATGTGCAGTGTTTGAGGGTGTCACAGAGCTCTACAGTAATGTGCGGTGTTTGAGGGTGTCACAGATCTCCAAATTAATGTGCATTCTTTTAGGGTGTCACAGAGCTCCACAGTAATGTGCAGTGTTTATGAGGATGTCACGGAGCTCCTCAGTACTATGCGGTACTGAATGAATCCAATTCAATTGATGAAGCTGGCCAGGGAGCCGGCAAAACGCGTCTTGGAGACCCCTATGCTAACTTTTATTACAGACTACTATTACAGACTATTTTTATCACCAATTTTTTATGTGTTTTTTTATGCCCTACGTTATTTTTATTGATTTTTATTGATTGATGTGAAGCTGTTAGAATAAATTTGCTAAGATTTAACCCCCCACTGCATCCAGTCGCCATCCTTAAACACCTCCTGTAACTAGAAGCACCGTAAAAGGGCAGCTTTGCAGTTAATCCTGGACGAGGCCATTTGAAGGATAAAGGCACCAAGGAGCAAGTTTCAAGCATGTTTTGCACCCAACCGTAATAGGTATTGATTGCTTATACATTTCTATTGTTTAAACCTTATTTGTTGATGCTAATATCAGGATACTGACAAATATTAAGGAGCATACCTGATCCTATTGCTTCTTCTAATAGATTTATCTGCGAGTAGCGCCGCACGAAGGGGTACCCACATTTTTTTCTAAGTGCCTACATGTGCCTACCACTGACAGCACCTTGCTCTGTGTAAAAAAGAAAATTCCCTTCAAAGATTTAGACCACAGTATCTCTAGAACCCTACAGGTTAGGTGGGCATGTAAGGTATCACTGGAAAGTCCAAAGTATGGCCTTTCCAATGATACCACACATAACCAAGCTATTTAAAACCAAAATGTATAAATAATTATTGCTGTTGGTGTGGGGAAAGAGAAGGTGAGTTATTGGAGCATCACTGCTGACTTTATAATTGGAAAGTGAACAATAGTGTTGTGTTAGAGAACAAAAGAAAAAAATAATTTTATATAATTGTATACATTTTATTTTCATATAACCTGGTCATGTGTGGTATCATTTGAAAGGCCACCTAACCTGTAGGGTTTTAGAGATACAGTGGTCTAAAAAATTGGGAGGTTTTTTTACACAGAGCAAGGCGCCACCAGTGGTAGGCATGTGTAGGCATATGCCTCTTTTGTCTAATTATAAATCCTGCCTTGTTTGAGAGGTTGCTGTGCTTTTAGACTTATTTTTACTGTAAATTCTCTGCATATATTATGCTGTCTTTTCCTTTGTTATAGCAAAGTTGTGTAAAAAGCACAATAAAAAGGAAATATACAGTGTAAGAAGGTGGCGTTCACAAAAAATCTATTTGGCACAAAAAAGGGTTAAGCATGATGTGACCAAACCCGCCTAAACCTATATGATTCACATATAACTAAAATGTGAGGTTATCGCCACCAGTGGAAATAATCTTTGCCTTCTTGAGCCCATTCCCTGCAGGATGGATTGGTGGGTAGATGGTAAACCTGATGCAGTTGGGAAAGAATGAGATTAAAAAAAAAGTTTTGAAACCCTGATCTTTATGGGTGGCACAGCTCGACAGCTTGGAATATGTCTCATACATGTCGCTCTGCTCTACAGTATTCAATTCTTCTCTATTGTCTTCCTGCCTTTTAGTCATATAGGGAAAGTATGCATTATGGCATGGGTAACTAAGGCTTGATATTGTCCAGTAGTAGAACATTTGGGTGCTACCTTCCAAAGGCATAAAGTTCAAATCAGGTCAGTATGGTTAAAGCAGCTTGCTTAACACCTTGGCTGCAGAAGACGTGTGGGGGACATCATAGGGATTCCCCTCAGCATACGGAGGATGTCCCATACACTTCATGGTTTCCCCTCAGCCTCAGGAGAGACCTCCTCGGTTCTGGGGAAAATCCTGCGGTGGTCTCACTTCCTGAAGTATGTCAGATACCTTTTTCAAGAGTGTGATAAATAAATAGAGATTTTACAATCACATTTACCAGAGCCTGACATTAACCGGCTTCGAGCTTGGGATCAATGGGGTCAATGTTCCTTCTTTCCGCAGCAACGCTGTGTCTTTATTCCGGTGCTGGGTTGTCCCGGGGATAGTGCTCACAGGATTACTGCATCTCCAAACAGAGAGCCTCTCATGGTGTGCTATAAAATGATATTTTTTGTATAAAAAACCTCCTCTCAGATCACTTGGTCCGCAATACAGGATACTGGAGTCTCCACTTTGTGAAAGTACTATAAAAAAATCTGATACAAAAATTTAAAATAAAAACCTAAAAATATGAAAGGTATAAAAGATTCTGAGACACGTTTCACCAGTGCAACCTGGCTTCATCAGTCAGTAAAAAGTCCAAATTTCATTCCTTTCGCTTTAAATTGCATTTCTGACCTTTACTTTCGGTATTCGAATTATCGGCGTGGTGGATAATTCCACAACTGGTTAACTTGTTCAATGCACTCCTGGCTAACAAAATAGCTGAGCAGGAAAAAAAGGCTGTTTTGGAGAATTTAGTCAGTGCACTATTTTGTCAGGAGGTTTGTGATTCACTGTCCATGCAAATAAAACATTGTTTTAATAATGGATTCACTTTTATGTGCTGTTTTCCTTCAGGTGGAGAAGGTCAGAACTCAGGAGATTCAGTTTATGAGATTTGGTTTAATAACCGTCAGAGTGCTGGTAAGTGAAGTTACAATTAATAAATTTGCTTGTAATTATGTTTATTCTAACAAGATAATAAAAGATTCCAAGATTATATTCTATTTTCCTTGATTATATTATCACAATAACGAGGTGCACATGAAGTTATAGGGTCAGTGGGAGAGCGGGATCAGGTGTAGGGCACCTACTGCACCTGCCAAAAGCTGTACGTGTAAAGACATGGGCATTTTATTGCATCCTCTATTGGTTTTGGCAAGGTTCTTACCTCCTTGAGTCCGGGGCCAGATTCACATCTCAGAAGCCTCTAGCAACAGAAATCTAGAACGCCCCCCCCAAAAAAAAGTGCCAAAACTAGAGGAAATACTTTTTTAATTTTTGTTTTGGGGGGAAGTGAAATAATAACGTTTTCAATAACTGAAAAACTGTTTGTCGCTGCATTCATATCAAAAGGAGCAGCGGAATCTGTTGCCTTAAAATGAAGCAACAACGGAGCAGAAGTTTGATGCTAAAGTTAATCCTAAACCTAATACAAGCACAAATAGTAACCTAACCCTAATTTCTAACCCTAGTCATACAACATGATAATCCATTTCCGGCCGGAGCATTATTTTGGGCATGATTCCCCCATGTGGAGAGGATCAGAACTCAGGAGAGAGTCATATTGACAATGAGAGGAATAATCGACGTCTAATGGTAAGTGAATGATACAATTAATAGGTTTGCTTCTAATTATAATACGTATCTGGTGGCGCGATGGATGTCGCTTAAGGGTGTCTGGTGGTTTTCTTAGTTCACTTGTCCACATGGATCATATGAAAAAACAGAACAAAATAATCGTATAGATTGTTTTAACAGATTCTAAAAAAAGGTTATATGGTGTATACACTCACAAATATAGAGCCCGAACACTGGCTCTAAGTGGGTAAACGCATTCGGGTACTTAAGTTCTTTGCTTGAGAAGGTGACCCACACCTGCTCCTAGAGGGGGATTCTTCCCACATGTAACATAAGAGACAGGAAAAAACTTTCTCGTGCAGATTTCGTAAATAAAATGGCATATAAAGATGAATAAATTGCCAACTCACATGCGTTGGAGCTTAAGGACCAAGCTCGAGGTATGCGTGCGTATGGACTTTTTAAAGGTTAAGTCCAAATAACCTTTTGTGCCTCCAGGACTTCCAAAGAAGCGGGGATAAGATAGATAAAATTTAAAATAATTTATTAGAACATAAAAACAGTACTACTGGCACTGCCAGGTGGCCAGAACCTGTTTCGCCAGATCAACTGGCTTCATCAGCTGGTTTCAGCTTGGTCCTTAAGCTCCAACGCATGTGAGTTGGCAATTTATACATCTTTATATGCCATTTTATTTACGAAATCTGCACGATTATTTTGTTCTGTTTTTTCATATGATCCATGTGGACAAGTGAACTAAGAGAACCACCAGACACCCTTAAGCGACATCCATCGCGCCACCAGATACGTATTATATTACTGTTTATCCATTGGTTTGGGGGAAACCACTGAATTTCTGGTTTGGCTTTGGTTACTGGTGGTGGTACAGGTTTTGGGCGCCGTCCACTTTTTTCGTTGCTTCTAATTATGTTTACTCTTACAAGATTATCAAAGATTCCAAGATTATACTATATTTTCCATGATTATTTTTTCCCAATAATGATGCGCACATGACGTCGGCCAGTGGGAGAGAGGGATCAGGTGAAGGGCCAAGATGCTCCATTTCGGCTCAGAGCAACCATTATTCTGGGCATCAAAATTCAGCTTTGACTGAGGGTCTTTATCAAGACCACTTTTACCATTTCTTTTTGATGCTGCTTTATTTTCTGCAATTTTTCAATATGATATCAAAACTTAAGAAATTATTGCTGTTGGTGTGGGGAAAGAGAAGGTGAGTTAGTGCAGCATCACTGTTGACTTTGTAATTTGAAAGCAAACAATAGTGCTGCGTTAGAGAAAAAATATTTTATATTATTTATTATCATCTTTTACCGCACCATGAGAGGCTCTCTGTTTGGAGTTGCAGTAATCCTGTGAGCACCATCCACGTGACAACCCTGCACAGGTTTAAACAGGCGAATCCCATAGGTCTCGATGTAAAAATGTAATATAATTTTTAATTTTCTTTTAATAAAAGAACGTTTATTCTTTTCATTTTCAGCAAAAAGCCTTTTTATTTTTCAGAACGCCTTCTTTTTTGTTTCCCAATTTTTTAAAAGTTTTTTTTTATTATTATTCTGTGTCAGACCTTTTTACTATTTTTCGGAAGACCTTTTTTATTAATTAGACACATTTTAATACATTTTTATTGGTTTAAACACTTATTAGGATTTTTTTTTATTTGCAGCTCGGTGGAATTCGTTAAGACCACTTCATGCTCTTTGGTGACATTCTCCAACTATTTCATGAGGCTTCTGAATCTCTATCTTCGTTGCACTACTGTGACCATTCGCTAAATAGTGAATTCACTGTACTGTCAGCGAAATGGAATCGCCAAACTGTGCTGATGAGAAAAGCGCCAAAATTTCAGTCCTTATTGAATAGAACCTTAAGTGTTTTCCAGAATGCTTAAATAAACATCCCAGTTGACTCTAAAACTGGAACAATGCTGGTCAAAACCTTAGGTAACAGCATATTTAAACTTGTCTTTATCCTCAGACACAGTCATAAACTTGGAAAAGTGTTTACCATACTGAGCAAATCTAATAATGTAGTTTTCACTTACTCATCGTTGCCTGACTGCTGGATCTTCTCTCTACGTTTCGATTATCTGTGTCTGAAAAAGACAGAAAATAAACACAAGCTCTTTATTAAAACAAATGGAAAACTGGGAAATTAATTAACAATTTTATTGCACAATACAGTAAAAAAAAAATATTTCTTGAGCATGTTTGTAGCCTAAAATTTAAAGGGAAACTCTGTACACCATGACCACTTTTTCTTTTGGAAGTGGTCATGCTGTGTGGACTGTCCACCCCTTCCCATCCCTATGTAAAGTCCCAATTGCGCTGTGACAGCAGTTTACAGCACACGAGTTTCCTCTCCCACTTGACGAGCACCAGTTAGGGACTGCAGCTGGGGGGGTGGCAATGCCCCCTGTGCCCTGTCTCTGAATCCGCCAGAGTAACAACCGTTTTTAAACTTTTCTTTATCCTCAGGCACAGTCTTAACTTGGAAAAGCATAGAAAATCCAATAATGTAGTTTTCACTTACTCGTTGCCTGATTGCTGGGCGTTCTCACAAAATTTTGATAATTTGTATCTGAAAAAGACAGAAAATAAACACAAGCTCTTTATTAAAACAAATGGAAAACTGGGAAATTAATTACTAATTTTATTGCACAATACTTTCAAAATAAATTGTGACAGATTGCCGCTACTTGCACCGAGTAGATCTACCGTTCCGCTGTTCGATCCTGGATCTTGCTGGGACGCTGGCTCGGTGAACTGTCAGCGCTGCCAAGTTGGTGGGAAAAAAATCAGAAAAACGCAGTCTATTCCCCCACATACTAGTCGAGACTCAGTATTGGGTTAAACAGCAAGAATTATTTTTTGGAACAACACATACAGGGTAATTTTATACGGTACAGTCCCATTGTTCTCTCCCAGCCCACCCTCAGACATCCTAGTGCCCATTTTGCCACCGCCTCTAGCCATAACCCTTTTTTGTATACTTAACAGGGGCTGCCACTGCCTCTAGCCCGAGCCCAGTTCTTGGTGCCACACTGTCTGGCCCGCCTTGGGCTGTTCCTCGTCTGGGAAATTCCACCCCCCCAGAGCACGACCTCTGCCTCTGGTGCAGGGTCACCTCTGCTGCTTTGAAGTCCGACTTAGTTTTGGTGGCTAATTGAGGGGTGATCCCTGGGTCACTTCCTCTTGAACTTCACCTCACACCAGGCTACGATCCCTGGGGACCTGCTGTCCGAAAAGCACCATTGTGGGGGCAAAGGAGACTCTATGGCAGGCGGGTGAACCAGTGTCGGCTTTTGGCAGCTTGCCAGGAGTTACAGCAGTGTGGGATGCGCAGGGCAGAGGAAACAGGGTTTCTGGGTGATCTGGGTTAAAAACGGGGCAACAAAGGAGCGCAAGAAACCTTGGGGACACAAGGCCACAATTTTTACAAACAAAATATAACTTTGGAAGAACGAAAATTGATTAACTTATGTGCTTTTAAATCGTGAGGGGTTACAGGCATGATTGGTGCAGGGAATTGCGAGGGAAAGACACAATTAGATCAGAAACTGGGAACCTTTTGTAGACAATGTAACAAGGGAATTTCTTTACGTAAATAAAGGGTAAGTGAAAAATAACAAAATAAAAACGAAATTACACTAAATAAATATTGTGGCGGCCGATCCATCACAATTATTTCTTCAGCATTTTTTTTGCCTAAAATTGAAAGAGACACTCTGTACACCATAACCATATTTTCTTATGCAAGTGGTCATGCTTTGTGGAATGTCCACCCCTTCCCATCCCTGTGTAAAGTCCCAATTGGGCTGTGACAGCAGTGTATAGCACAGGGGTTTCCTCTCCCACCCGACGAGCACCAGGTAGGGACTGCAGCTCGGGGGGGATGCCCTCTGTGCCCCTTCTCTGAATCTGCCAGTGTAACAACCATATTTAAACTTTTCTTTATCCTCAGGCACAGTCATAAACTTGGAAAAGCGTTTATCATACTGAGCAAATCTAATAATGTAGTTTTCACTTACTCATTGCTTGATTGCTGGATCTTCTCTCTAACGTTCGATTATCTGTGTCTGAAAAAGACAGAAAATAAACACAAACTCTTTATTAAAACAAATGGAAACTGGGAAATTAATTAACAATTTTATTGCAAAATACAGTCCAAATAAATTATTCCTTGAGCATTTTTGTAGCCTAAAATTTAAAGGGACACTCTGTACACCATAACCACTTTTTCTTAGGTATGTGGTCATGCTTTGTGGAGTGTCCACCCCTTCCCATCCCTATGTAAAGAGCCAATGGGCTGTGACAGCAGTGTATAGCACAGGGGTTTCCTCTCCCACCTGACGAGCACCAGTTCGGGCACGACTATGTCAGAACACTTTTTGAGCCCTGGCTGTGACCACAGCTATGGATTTGTGCTGTGCGGACATGAGGTGTGCGCACGGCACTGATCTATCATTCCGCGCATGCACCCACTGGAGTAAAGTGCACAGACAGCACTTATTTCATAACTTGTATGCAAGCGGCACATAAACCATTGACATGCAAATGTCTCCAGTGAATTCCACACTCTTTATTTTTTCTATTTTTGCAGGTTACGTGGTCATATTTGGTATTGTTTGAAAGGCCAGACTCTGTCCTTTCCAATGACACCTGATTTGACCTTGTGAGGTGTAAACATTAGAGACGCAGGGTTCCAAAATTTCCTTGCTGCAGTGCGATAGGTTAGGTTTTGATGGAACAATGCATAATAGCACATTGTGCTGGCCACATGGAAAATGAGATGTTAGTGCAGCATCATTGTTCACGTTATAAATAAAAAGTGAACAAAAGTGCTGCATTAGAATAAAAAAGAAAAAAAAAAGGAATTTATATTTTTTTTATTCTTACATAAAACCTGGCCTTTCCAAAAATACCTCACCCGATCCTCTAGCTGCTAAGGGTCTGGAGATATGGGGGTCCAAATGACCCCTGTATCTCCACCATATAGAATTCCCTTCCCTGCCGGGGGAAGGTCCCATTTCCAACGTCACACGCATGGAGGTCCCAAGGCGTGGATTCTTCCCCCAGACCACAGTCAAGAGTTTAAATTATTTAAAGTATTGCTGCCTGGTGGTGTCTGTCACGTAACAACTTCACTCCAGAAGGGCACGTGACTTGGCAAAGTAGGTGAAGGGTTAAAAAAAAATTACTATTCGTCTGCACTAGACCCAAAATAATGACTAACTGACCCACCTCCCTTAATTAACTACTGCCACCACAGGTCTTCGCCTAATATGAAACGGAGATGACCTGAAACACCCCGTTCAATTAACCCACAAAACACAGTTTAGTAGAATGACCCCATCAAACCCAATTTAGATGATCGTCACGAAACTCAAGGCTAATAGGACAAATGTCTCTTCAGGTAACGTGATTCTTGTATCAGACAAAGGCAGAGCTTAATAAATGAATATATTTATTATGATGAGAAAGGTCACAGTGCATACACAGTAGAAAAAGATATTACAAGATTATTTACATTCCAAAACAGAAAATAAACAGGATAAAACAACAGAAACCCTATATTTACAAATATTAGCTAGAATCTCTGCACAGGGGGGGTCTGGTTGGAAAACGGAAGTTACTCCCACTTGCATGGACGCCCGAAAGTAAATAAAGCACATGGCAGAGTGGGCAGCTTACATTCATACTAAGGGGGTTATTAAGAGAGATCCAAAATGTAACCGGACACTGAATTTCAACGAACGTGGACATTTTGGGTCCATTCGGCTATTCAGAGAGCAAGCGGTTTGCCAAATTATGGCGAATTGCCTGCACATACAGTGCCTGTTCGAGGACAGTGAAATCCCCCATAGAGAAGCAATGGTTCGGCTATTCAGAGAACACCTAACAGCTGAGAAAAGTTGCCGAAATGCCCTGCTGTTCGGTGATGTCATTTGACAGATTTATTCAGGAGAATCCCATAGGCTTCAATGTTAAAAATATTCCCATATTAATCCAATATCTAATAAACCGTTTATTTTATTCTGCTGTAAAAAAGTTTCTTTATTTACAGATTTTTTTAGGACCTTTTAGGCATTTTTCGTGATTTTTTTTTTTCTTTTACCACGCTCGTCTGCCCGTCGGGTTTTTCCAGAAGCGGCTGCCCTGCCGCTGTGATCGGCTGCTCGTTGGGTTTTTCTGTTGTGTTGGGCTGGGTTTTTGCGGTGGTTTCTGCAGGTTTTCGGTGAGTGTTCGGTGAGTGTTCGGCGAGTGTTCTGTGGGTTTGCGGCGAGTATTCCCTGCACTACGGGGGCCCTGCGGTGCTTGCTGAATACACTGCAGGGTCGGCGAACTAGGAATCGCCCCGAAGTGCAGAGAACGAAAGGGCACCGAACGTGCGGTGACTTTTCAAATCTCTCTGAATAACCCTGTAAGTCTCTTGGCTCTTCAGATTTCAAGGAGACAGAGGAGTGTCCAGTCCGCCCCCTTGACTTCCCAAAGCACATTTTACCCACTTTCAAGCATTCTCCTTACACAGAGCCGTAGCTAGCTCCTTTTGCACCCAAGGCAAAAACAGAAAATTGTGCCCCCCCACATAATTTTAAAAATCAGAGTCCCCGACCAGTGGCGCAGTGCTAAGCTCCTGGATGCTCCCCACGACCAGAAGCAGTGGATCGGACCACCCTTTGCGCTGTGGGATGAGAGGCAAGTATGTGATTTTTGGGGGTTCCAGCTGGTGCTGACTGATTCTGCAGAAGCGGCATCACTTAGCACCAGCGTCTAGCTGTGGGTAACTTTTGTAGATATGGCGGGATGGTAATTAGCGTTAGGACTTTGTAATCCTAACGCTATTTACTCTTTGCGCTCCCCATGTTAAGTATAGGGAGCGCAAAGTACAGTAACCTCGCGCTGAAAAGCACAATCTCCAGAGCTTTTTAACCTGTTACCGTTGGGATTGTAATATGAGGTTCCTGTGCTAGGATGTGATATGGGCAGCATATGGGCAGCATGCAGTAACCTCATTAAACCTAGCACCAACGCTCACATGTGTGAGTGCTAGCGTTAAGGAGGTGATGGGGCCCTACATATATAGTGCACACACAGTACATGTACAAATACAGTACACACAGAATACATGCACGTATAGCAAAAGAACATTTAGCATAATATACACCCCCCAGAATAATATACACAGCACTGAGCCCCCAGACTATTTTCCCCAGTTTTCTTTTCTTCCACATATCGACTGAGGAAGGCGCAGGAACCGCGCCGAAACGCGTCTTGAGATACTACACCCCCCTCCCATTTTTGCACTTATTTTATCTTTGTTAATACCTGTATTTAATATATCAATAAACCCTCCATTTAAATATATAGAAGTAATTGATTATTAAGTCCAACCTGATTAGGACAGACCTGTGAGGCTTATCGTAGACACCGTGACCTGTACCCAAGGAAGCAGCTAAGAGAGGTATTGGCGCTCACCATTAAGCAGCACCGCATGCATAGCAGTTGAGCCTGGAGAGATAAGGCTCCTGAATCGGTGAGTGTAACTAACCCTCTCTATTACACTAAGCCATTAACCACTGACGCTGTGCTATCCAGAGAGCAGGCAGTTCGCCAAATGTTGGCGAATTGCCTGCACATACTGTGCCTGTTCGAGGGCAGTGAAATCCCCATAGAGAAGCAATGCTTCGTCTATTCAGAGAAGAAAAACCAGCAGTGGAAAGTTGCCGAATTCCCCTGCTGTTCGGTGGTTTAATTCGACAGGTTTATTCAGGAGAATCCCATAGGCTTCAATGTTAAAAATATTCCTGTTTTAATTCAATATCTAATAAACCGTTTATTATTTTATTCTGCAGTAAAAAGTCTCTTTATTTTTCGAATAATTTTTTTAGGAACTTTTAGGCATTTTTTGCAAACATTTTTTTTCTGTTTCTTTTTTTAAATGTTTTTTTCTTTTTTCTGTAACAGCCCTTTTTAGTATCATTCCCTGGACCTCATATGTAAATTTCAGACATTTTCGCTCAGTAGATTCTTTGCAAACAGCGTTTCACTTTTCAAACATTCAAGCGTACTGGTTTTTTTTTTCTCACTCCATTCGTCTGCGGTGTTGGGTTTTTCCGGCGGCTGCTCTGTGCTGTGATTGGCTCCTGCTCGGGTTTCTCTGGCGTATTCTGCGGGGTTAATCCAGATGTGTTTGCGGGTTTCAGTGTGCCTTCGCCGAGTTTTGTGGTGAGTTTACGGCGGGTTTGCGGTGACTTTTCCCTGCATTACGATGGCCCTGTGGTGCTTGCTGAATACACCGCACAGTCGCCGAAATGGGATCGCCAAATCGCGCCGAATTGAAGAGAACGAAAAGTCACCGAACGCGCAGTGACTTTTCGATTCTCTTTGAATAACCCTGATACTTTATTCAGACATGTGCATGTAGAGGTATATACACAATCCATTACTTCATTAGTAGTGGACTAGGTAAAATAGTTAATCTTTAAAAATAAAATTAAAGTTTTCGGGTAGAAATTTACTCCAGTTTAATCACTTACTTTCTGTTGTGCTTTTATTTGTCTTCTTTTTAATTACGATTATAGTGATCAGAGTACAAACAGCCACTACTCCAATCACAATTCCAGCAAGAACACCAGGAGACATAGAGATGGAATCACCCGAACCTAAAATAAGAAAAAAAAACGTGAGAGAGGGCTCTTACCTTTTTTTGTTTTATCTTATTTCACCAGTGTCACTCAATGGGCAGGATTTACATAAGGGGATATTCAGAGAAAGGTGAAAACCAGGAGAACTGGCAGGAGACGAGAACAACCTAGACCAAATAGCCAATTTGGAAAATGAGATAAATGGGAGAATTTTTCTTGTTTGGCTATTTTGACCTAGAATTTTCACTTCTCCAGTCATTCTCCTGAGTTTCACCTTTCTTTGAATAGACCTGTAAGTGTCTACTTGGGTGTGATGTTCTTGATATCATCCAACGCAAAGCTGCTCACCTCATTCACAACGATTGAATTTTAGACAGCAGATTTTAATTAAGTTTTAGTCATAGTCTTAAGACTAAAATGCCACTTAGTTTTGGTCATATTTTAGTAATTTGAATTGTTTTAGTTTAAGTTGACTAAATATCACAAATGTCAAGTAAAATCTAATGGGTTTAACGTGTATCATGCATTATTATTATAAGCATTTCTCTAGAATTTCCAAACTCATTATATACTCCGGGAGCAAGCATCTTATCGGAATACAGAAAATTCAGCATTTCTCTTTTATAGGAGATTAGTTTTGATTGGATGTCTTCCCAAATAATCTATCCCTAACATTTTAGTCTAGTTTTTATTAGTTGACTAAAATGTCAATGGATTTTTGTCATAGTTTTACTTAATTAACCCCTTAGGGACCACTGACGTACCATGTACCATGGTCTCCCTTAGACCCACGGACGTACATGGTACTTCAGCGGGCTCCTAACCTCCCTTTTGCCGATACTCACCTCCCTCGCCAGCTCCCACTGCGTGTCTGGCAAGCTGGAAGTTAGCCCCACCATTTCCTGGGGGCCGGCATGTCCGATGACATCATCATGCTGCAGGATGACGTCATCGGCAGGCGCCGGAGAGTCTCCCCTTTTCAGCAGTGTACAGCATTATCCTGTTAACCTGTTCGCTGCTGGATCACGATTCAAACCTGGAGGTGGTTGACATCCTGGAGGTCAGCCAAGCCTCTGGGCCCCCCCACCATATGTGTGAGGATGTCAGTGGGCCAGCTAACCCCCTAGCTGCCAAGTAGAGATAGAGGGTCATGTTTGACATCATTGGAAAGGCCTGATCATGGCCTTTCCAATGAAACCAAACATGACCAGGTTTGGTGTAAAAATAAAATAATTAAAAACAAAAAATAATAATAAAAATGGGTTTTTTAAACTTGTTTTGTCTGGGGGGTTTAGTTAAATAGGACCTAGGTTGTCATCTAAAAATAATGAGCATAAAACGGTCAGAATGAGCTCAGCGCACATAGGTGAACTGGCTCAGCAGTGAAGGGGTTAAAAATCAAAAACATTTGTCTATTCTCGGGACAAAATTTTTAAACTATTTAGCCGGAGTCTTTTTTGGTGGTTGTAGATTTTGGGGATTAAATTACGAAAAAGTGTGTTTTTATAATTTTTTCATAATATTTTTTTTAGATAGTAAAATATACGATATCATGGAAATAATTGGTATTTTTTGAAAGTCCATTTAATGGCAGGAAAAACTGTATATAATATGTGTGGGTTGAATAAACGTGTAAGAGGAAAATTTGACCTAAACACTAACAACGTAGAAACGTAAAAACAGCAGCGGGCACTAAAGGTCGGATTTGCGTAAAACCGCGTGGTCACTAAGGGGTTAACTTAGTTTCTATTTCGTTTTAGTCACAAAAACCTTTTTGATGAAAATTATTAGTCAACGCTGTTGGATCGATAAGGTCTCCATGAGGCCGGGATCACATAACATTGTGATGTTAATACGATCCTGTACAAATATATTGGCGCATTGGGTAGATGGCATAAGAAGGACCCCCATCCATTCTATGACAACCCTAAACCAGCAAGTGTGTGGGTTAATATGGAGAGCGGGTAGGCCACAGAGCAACCTTCCTGTTGACCATCCAAAACCTCTTGGGGCTCTTTCACCTCCTTAAAGCTAACGCTAGTGCTCACATAAATGAGCGTTAGGTTACTTGAGGTAATGAAGGCTTGAAGCACCTAAGGCGTAGGGCCCTTAAATTGCCTCTGATGCTAGGACGCAGGGAGGATTATTCTAGAAGGTTTTACAGCACGTGAGGAGATTGAGCGGGAGTGGTGTGGGAGGAGTCACCAGGAGGGTACTTAAGGTGCGTGTGGAGAGGCTCTGCGCACCTTTTTCTCCTGAGGTAGAGCGGTTAAAATCTGTGCTGCGTCAGAGAGCAGGAGGTTAAAGAAGGTACATGGCGGGGGGTGTATGTGGAAGTTTTTTCCCTGCTCCCGTTGGATGAGGTGGCTGAGGTAAAAGATGATACATCTAAGGATGGTTTAAAGGAAGAGGAGGAAAGGAATAAGAGGTTTCGGAGGATTCCTAAGTCATTCGGGAATTGGCGCCGGGCTTTCTGTATTTTGGCAAGTGTGGTTGGGGAAAGAGCCCACAGCACTGTTCGGGTCTTTTTTGTTATGTGGATGGGATTTGGGAGGCTTATCGTACGTATGGTGGTTGGGCGTGGTGGAAATACGATGAGCAGTTTAGGCAACGTTTGGCGGCTCACCCAGGCATGGGGTGGGATCAATTGGACATTACGCTGTGGTTGCATTTGATGGGGGTACAAAAGGCGTTGCCCTTTCCAGGGGGAGCCGGTGGGGGAGGGGTCAGTCCCCCATCGGCAGGTGTTAAAAAGGGATCATGCTGGCAGTTTAACGAGGGTCAGTGCAAGTTTGGTGCGGGGTGCAGGTACAAGCACGAATGTTCAAATTGTGTAGGATTGCATTCATTGTCCAGATGTTTTAACAGGGCAAGACAAGGAGGTCTGCCTTTTGGAGGGTCTGGAGAGGGGAGCTTCCCCAGTGAAACTCGACGCAATGTTACCGTGGCTAAGGCTTTACGGAAGACATAGAGATGCAGAGTTTTTACAAGAAGGTTTTGGTGTTGGTTTTTGGATTCCTTTTGTGTTAAGGCCAGGGGGTGGCAAATTAAGAAATTTGAAGTTGGTTAGAGTGTATCCGGAGGTAGTTCGGGAAAAGGTGTTTAAGGAGATTGGGGCTGGTAGGATGGCAGGTCCATTCTCGTCTCCTCTGGTGCGGGATTTGAGGATATCCCCTTTGGGGGTTATGCCGAAGCGGAAGGCAGTAGAGTTTTGTTTGATTCATCATTTATCCTTTCCACAGGGGGGATCAGTGAATGATGATATTGGTGAGGAGTTGGCCTCGGTGTCATATGTGTCATTTGATTTTGCGGTCAGTTTGGTACGTGACGCAGGACCGGGGGCTTTAATGGCTAAGGTGGATTTTGAGTCGGCTTTTCGGCTATTACCTATTCATCCTTCGTGACATCATCTTCTGGGATTTTGGTTTGAAGGGAAATTTTATGTGGATTTATGTTTGCCTATGGGTTGTTCCATTTCCTGTTCCTTTTTTGAGTGCTTCAGTACATTTTTGGAATGGGTGGGCCGTGAAGGGGCAGGGTCGGATTACCTGACTCATTATCTGCATGATTTTTTGTGTGTGGGAAGGGAAGGGACAGGAGATTGTCTGCACATTCTTCGGTCTTTTCAGTGGGTGGCAAACCGATTTGGTGTTCCTTTGGCTTCTGATAAAACAGAAGGTCCAGCGTCGGTTATCACTTTCTTGGGAATTGAGATGGATTCAGTAAAGGGTGAGTGTTGTTTACCTGTTAAAAAAGTGGTGGAAGCTTTGAGGCAGGTTGAAGGGGCCGGTTAAAAAATTACAGTTGCAATCGCTGATTAGTCGTTTGAATTTTGCATGCAGGGTCATTCCGATTGGAAGAGTCTTTTTACGTGGATTGGCTTTGGCGACACGGGGTATTCGGGAAGGTGACTCTTTGTTAGGATATTTGGTACCATGAAGGAAGATTTGGAAGTGTGGAAATCCTTTTTGGTGGTGTTTAATAGGGTGGCCTTATTCCCTTCAAAAGAGGTTTTGGCGAAGGAGCTGGAATTTTTCACGGACGCCTCGGGAGGTGTTGGTTTTGGGGTATATTTTGGGGGACGTTGGTGTGCTTCTCGCTGGCCTGTTAGCTGGTTGGCATCTTCCTTGGTGCGGAATTTGGCTTTTTTGGAGTTGTTTCCATTAGTGGTGGCCTTGGAGCTGTGGGGAGGTGCTCTGGAGGGGAGAAGGATTCTGTTCCGTTCTGACATCATGGCGGTGGTCTCCGTGGTTAATTCTTTGTCAGCTTCATCATTGCCAGTCATCAGATTGCTGAAAAGATTTGCGTTGATGTGTCCTAAGTTTGATGTTTTATGCAGGGCAAGGCATGTTCCAGGTCACCTTAACTCAGTGGCGGATGCTTTGTCTTGTTTTCAGTGGGACAAGTTTCGTTCCCTGGCTCCGTTGGCAGAGGAGGTGGGCACCCCTTGTCCGGAGGGCCTTTGGCAGCTAGGCTCAGAATTTTTGGAAGATGGGTGAGAGGTTCTTTGTCTGAGTCCTCTTGGAAGGCCTACTCGCGAATATGGAGGGATTGGGACGCTTTGGCTGAGCGGTTCAGGTACGTTTCAGTGGGTGGTTTGGATGAGGAAAGTCTGCTCAGGGCATAACTCATTCGGTTATTTGAGTCAAGGGCATCTCCTGGAGTGGTTCGGCAGTCTTTAGCTGCCTTGGCTTTCCTTTTTCAGGTATCGGGTAAAAGAGATGTCACTAAGGATTTGGTGATCAGATGTGCAGTTCGGGGTTATGTGAAGGGGAGATGCAGGGTGGACGCTCGGCGTCCAGTTTCGAGACAATTATTGGAGGGTCTATGGGATTTTGTTGGGAGTTTTTGTTCTTCACCTTATGAGGTTCTGCTTATGAGGGCGGCTTTTTGTATAGGGTTTTTTGGGGCATTTCGAGTGGGTGAGCTGGTGTGTAATTCTAGGAGAGGAGGTGGTGGTTTGGGAGCAGATGCGGTTTGGTTGGGAGTTAATGATCTGGTTATTTGGGTTGCTAATTCCAAGACGGATCAGTTGGGTAGGGGGCGTAGAGTTGGTTTATTCAGTGTGGATAACTGTGTGGTTTGTCCAGTGGAGAACGTTAAAAAAAATTGGGAGGTACGAGTGGAATCTGGTGTGGCCTTTTTATGTCACGCGGACGGGTCAGCTTTATCAAGGTATCAGTTTGTTTCCATTTTTAAGAAGGGTTTGTTGAGTTTAGGGAGCTTGTGATAACTGATTCCGCTGCTGTGGAATCAATTATCAACAGCTGTAACCCCCTCCAAAAATCAAATACTCACCTCTCATCCCACGGCGAGAACGGCAGCCCGATCCACCGCTTCTGGCCTGTGGGGGCAGAGTGAGACTGGGGAGAAAAAGACCGCCGACCTGCAGGATCTCGTGAGAGGCGAAATCCTGTCGGTCATGTGACCCGGCAGCAGAATCCTTCATGGAGTCCATGGACTCTAGCGGCCGCTACGGGGCAGCCTGCTGGACTCAGCGTCTGCCCCGTAATCTAAAGGTTAAACCGGGATGCAAAGGGGAAATTAGCAAACGCTAGTTGTTTCCTTTAGCATCCCAGTTTTAGCGAGAGCCAGCTGATAGGATAGGGCCCTTGGTGCCTAAGGGGTAAAATATATAGTGGGACTGTACGGTATGGTCCTATCCCACTTTAATACTAAATTAACTTTAAAAACCACTAAACTAACCTCTTAAACTATAAACCTAAGTGGGGGGAATATACAAACCATCCAGTGGTCACTACTAGCCAGGAGATCCTTCGACGCCATGGTCTTCAGAATAAATGAGGCTGATAGGGCCATTATTATTTAACTAAGAATGCTATCCAATAGCATTCTTTGTTACATTTTCCTTTCAGCCAATAAGAGAGAGATTCACCTATGAAGTTCTTATCGCTGGTTTTTGTAGGGTGGCCATATGTAAAAGGATTAACCAGAGATGACTTTTCTCTGTTTGTCTACACGTAGCCACACTATGTCGAACCTATTAGAGATGAGATTTGCGATGTTTAGTGAATTGAGCCCTGAGAATATCAGTGAGAATGTTTGGGAAATGTATAATAATGTGTTCAAAAGAATACTTGTATATATATTAGACTTTGCTTTTTGGTCGAATCAAGATTCATCCAAATTTATTTATTTGTTTGCAAAGTATTTTTACCAGGAAGGTTACATTGAGATTTCTCTTGTTTTCAAGTATGTCAAGTATGTTGTTACAGCGAATCTTTCGAATTACGAATGAACAAAATGCCACATCAACGAAACAGGCAAAGAAGGAATTACATAATGGACACATTTTAGGCCACCACTTCATTCACTTGTTTGTTCGTCATTCGCTAGCCAGTCTTCACATAAAAAGTTAAAAACAAATGAATAAAAAATAAAAGCACATGTGGTAGTATCTCAGCACTGCTATTCATTCTGACCTCCGTTTACTTTTATGTTTCTCATTTTAATTTTATGTTTTTACAGTGGCAGCTGGCTCGCAGGCCCTGGTTAACCTCAACAAAATTAAGCCCTGTGTCAAGTGTTACTTGAAAGTAATATATTGCCCAAAATTTGGACATACCAAATGTCCAGCACAAATGATTTGCAAAATAACTGGATCACCTGAAATTTTTTGGACTAATAGTATTAGTTTAAATGGACTTATTATGCTAACTGGCTGTAAGAACATCTATCTGTGGAATCTGTGATCGCTTCTGTAACACTTGTTGTGAGAACATTTACCATTTTTTATTAACGTTCATATCAAAATTGATGAAAATTAGGGATGTCCAAATCGCAATTTAAGGGCCGCAAATCCATCTCGGGTTGTGGATTATTCAGGATCGGCCAATGCCGAGTCCTGATTTGATGCCTTATAACCTGCGGCTATATGACAGATTCCTCTCAAAAGGGAATCTTGGGGCCTCAGGACTCACTTGCGTTGTCTTCCCTGCCTTCTTGTGAGTTATGGAGCAGGCAGGTGTCACGGTGGCCCCCGCACCCCCCCGGCGCCTGGCAGCAGCTTCCTCGCTGCTCGCTGGCCAGGCGCCGAGTGATATTGCGGTCGCTTCCGCACACGTGGGGACGCCGGGGGGCGGGGCCTGGCGGGCTGACGCGGACCCGCCGGGTTTAAAGCCCAGACTCTCAGTAAAGCCGGTGCCCTGACGTGGTAGTTACTTCCCGCAGAGCTCTTGTATATTATTGCAAAATTATTGACTATTCTGTGCATGACCCTTGGCATTTGGCAAACTGACAATTCTGTGCATGACCCTTGGCATTGGCAAATTAACGATTCTGTGTACGACCCTTGGCATTGGCAAACTGACGATTCTGTGCATGACCCTTGGCATTGGCAAACTGACGATTCTGTGCATGACCCTTGGCATTGGCAAACTAACGATTCTGTGTATGACCCTTGGCTTTGGCAAACTAACGATTCTGTGCACGACCCCTGGCATTGGCAAACGAACCACCCTGTGTATGATCCTTGGCATTGGCGAACGTACCATTCTGTGAACTAACCCCTGGTTTTGACTTTTCTCTCCTATTCTGGTATTGAGGTCAGTCTGTGTGGCAACCCAAGCACACATCAGACCACCCCTTGTATTGTTAGGAGTTTACTATTCTAGTTCTTGTGTATCATTCTGTGTCTGTCTAGTCGTGCCGACCAATCTAAGGATCGGAAGGGTAGAGAGTGTCCTGTGTCTAGGGACTACTAGCCAGATAGCAGAGGGATCCGTGACGTCTCTCTTGTATGTGTTCTGTACTGCCATTCTAGTAGTCTGTCTAGTCGTGCCGACCACTCTAAGGATCGGAAGGTTAGAGAGAGACCTGCGTACAGGGACCACCACTATAGTAATCAGGGGGATCCGTGACATTACGTCAGGGCCAATGGATCCCGCAGACCTCTCTAATCAGTTGACACGTATTGCAGCCAGACAAGAAGAGCAGGACCATAGAATGGACCAGATTGCTCTTGCCCTGCAAACCCTGCTAAACCGATCCAGTTCTGGAACTGCAAGCCCGCCAGACCCAGTAGTGCCTAGGGTCAGTTCGGCCGCTCTCGAGGGTTGTAGGCTCAGTATGAAGGCACCCGTACGTTATGATGGAACACCAAACTTATGCCGGGGCTTTCTGACCCAACTCGAGATCTTGTTCGAAAACAATCCCGGGTCCTGTATGTCTGATAAAGCCAAAGTAGGCTATCTGATTAATCATCTAACCGAAAAAGCTTTATTATGGGCCACGCCCTTGTGGGAGAACAAGAAACCCATCATTTATGACTATGAGGGTTTTACCTCCGAGTTAAAGCGTACTTTTGACCCCTCTAGACGGGCTACCAATGCGGGTAGATCCCTGTTTCACATCAAACAAGGTAATAGGAGGGTCTCCGACTATGCCATAGAGTTTAAGACTTTGTCTTCTGAGGTACACTGGCCGAACGACGTTTTAACCCTGGCCTTTACCGAAGGTCTGAACGAGGCGTTTATGTTTGAATTGGCTCCCTTAAAATTACCAGAACATCTGGATCATTTGGTTGATTTCTGTATTGCCATGGACGATCAAATCAGGGAAAGGAGACACCCCAGAGATAGACCCAGAAGGGTTCTGCCTCCTTTACCCTTAGTACCCAGGCATACCACTGCATCAGGTAACCTGGAGACCGTTAAGACCGATGTACCGGCCATTGAACCCATGCAGATAGGTAAAACGGGTATTTCAGAGGCAGAGAGAGCTCACAGGAGAGAAAGGGGGCTCTGTTTTTATTGTGCCGGGGCAGATCATTTCCGCCTTCAATGTCCTCAGAGACCCAGGGGTAGCAGGGGTGAGAGTGGCAAATCAGGTCAAAAAACAGTTAATACCCAGGTTATTGGTTCTCTGTATGCCTCCTTTGTGGATGATGAGAAAAAAAAAACTCGGATTCTGTTACCCATCTCCCTCACCTGGGAGGGGGTTCACCTCGAGTCTGAGGCATTTCTGGACTCTGGAGCCTCAGGTAATTTTATGGATAGATGTTTTGCCGCCAACCACCTCTTACCTCTGGTCCTAAAGGAGAGGCCTCTTATGGTAGAAGCCATAGACGGGAAACCCCTGTCATGTCCCCATATCACACACGACACTATCGATGTGTGCATGACTACAGGAGTTCTGCACCGTGAAACCATACGATTCCAGGTTATCGACTCTCCCTCATGTCCTGTCGTTCTAGGGTTCCCATGGTTGACAGAACATAACCCGGTGATTGACTGGGCCCAGCGAGATATAATGTGTTGGGGTCCTAGTTGCCAGTCAAAGTGCCTGGGCAGGGTTAATGTGATTGGTAGCCTCAATATTGCCACAGCACCTCCTTTGTCCACTGAAGTCCCTGAATGTTATAAGGCGCTAAAGGAGGTGTTCTCTAAAACCAGGACTGAGGTCCTACCACCGCATCGTCCTTATGACTGTGCTATAGAGTTACTCCCTGGTACTATGCCCCCTAGAGGACACGTATACCCTTTGTCACAAAGGGAAAACGACATTATGGAGGAATATATAAGGGAGAATCTAGAGCGAGGATTTATCAGACGATCCTCCTCTCCGGCAGGAGCAGGTTTCTTTTTCGTTTCCAAAAAAGAGGGTGACCTGCGACCTTGCATCGATTATAGAGGTTTAAATAGGATTACCATAAGAAATGCATATCCAATACCTCTTATAACAGAATTGTTCGACCGTTTAAAAGGGGCCCGTATTTATACGAAACTTGATTTACGCGGAGCGTACAACCTGGTCAGGGTTAAGAAGGGGCACGAATGGAAAACGGCCTTTAATACACGTAGCGGGCATTATGAATACCTGGTGATGCCTTTTGGGTTATGCAATGCGCCAGCCGTTTTCCAGGACCTCATAAACGACACCCTAAGGGACTTTCTGCAAACGTTCGTTATAGTATATCTGGACGACATCCTGATATACTCTCCTGATAAGGGAACTCATCACGCCCACGTGAGACAAGTGTTGAAGAGACTATTGAGGGCTGGGTTGTATTGTAAGCTAGAGAAATGCTTATTCGACATAGAGACAGTGCACTTCCTTGGGTATATAATAACCCCTGAGGGTTTCCAAATGGATCCTAAAAAACTCTCAGCGATTCTTGACTGGCCTTTACCCCAAGGGCTTAAAGCCATCCAGAGGTTTTTGGGGTTTACTAATTACTACGGGAGGTTCATTAAAATTTTTTCGGCCTTGGTAGCTCCCCTCACGGCTATGACTAAAAAAGGGGTGGTGAATCAGAAATGGACACCCCAGGCCAGTCAAGCCTTTGAGGCACTTAAACAGGCATTCACTACTGCTCCTGTTCTCCGACATCCCGATCCGGCTCTGCCTTTCCAGGTTGAAGTTGACGCCTCCGAGCTAGGTCTTGGTGCAGTCTTGTCCCAAAGGGAGGCACCCGACAAACCCTTGCATCCATGCGGCTTCTATTCCCGAAAGTTGTCCCCGGCAGAAATGAACTATGATATCGGAAATAGAGAGTTGTTAGCAGTAATCGCAGCCTTGACGGAGTGGAGATACTTATTGGAGGGGTCTAGGGACCCCATTGTCATCATAACCGATCATAAGAATCTCACGTACATTGGAGACGCTAAACGGTTGAATGCCAGACAAGCGAGATGGTCATTGTTTCTTTTCAGCTTTAATTTCGTCCTCACATATAGACCTGGGTCGAGAAACATTAAAGCAGACGCATTGTCAAGACAGTACGAATCATACGAACATAACATCCAAGATCAGCATCCCATTGTACCCCAGGAAAGAATTATAGCACTTACCACGATTAGTGTCTCGTCTCCTCTAATGTTAAGATTGCAGACCGCCCAGGGCGCAGCTCCTGGGGGGAGACCTCCTGCGAAACTCTTTGTACCTGAGAACGAAAGGGAAGAAGTATTAAAACTGTATCATGATAACAAAACCTCTGGGCACATGGGGATCACCAAAACCGTGTCTAGTATACGTAAACTCCTTTGGTGGCCCACGGTGCGCCGTGACATTAAAGATTACATAACCGTGTGTGAAGTGTGCACAAGACATAAAAGTCCCAAAACAGCGCCTATTGGTTTACTCCAGCCTCTGCCAATCCCCGAACGACCATGGTCGCATTTAGCTATGGATTTTATAGTAGAGTTACCCGAGTCAAGAGGGAATACTGTAATACTCACGGTCATAGATCGATTCTCCAAAATGGGTCACTATGTTCCTCTTCGGAAACTTCCTTCGGCAGCCGAACTGGTGCCCATTTTTATTTCCAATGTGGTCCGCTTACACGGTATTCCTCTTGGGATTGTCTCGGATAGGGGGACCCAATTCGTCTCCAGATTCTGGAAAGGGTTTTGCAAGAGTGTGGGGATAGACCTATCCTTCTCTTCGGCCTATCACCCCCAGACCAACGGGGCAGCGGAACGAGCCAACCAAAATATAGAGAAATATCTCAGGTGCTTTATATCCGAACGACAAGATAACTGGTCAGACCTGATACCGTGGGCAGAGTATGCCTTGAACAGTGCAGTAAGCGAAGCCACAGGGCGTTCCCCCTTCTTCACTGTTTACGGTTTTGATCCTCCCGTGCTCCCTGCTACGTTTCCTGATACCGCGATTCCTGCTCTGGATGAGCATTTAGTGTCATTGAAAGAGACTTGGGGAAGGGTTAGACGGGCACTGGAGGATAGTAGTGTTACCCAGAAGATCAAGGCCGACAGACACAGGAGGCCGGCACCCGTGTATCAAGTTGGGGACAGGGTTTGGCTTTCTTCACGAAACATCAAGCTTTTAGTACCCTCCATGAAACTGGCACCCAGATACATAGGGCCCTATAAGGTTCTGCGGCGAATCAATCCGGTCTCCTATGCTTTGGCTCTGCCCTCCCATATCAAGATACACAATGTGTTCCACGTGAGCCTTTTGAAACCGCTTTTGTGTAATCGGTACACCAGGGCCCGTGTCCCCCCTCCTCCGGTCTCTGTGGAGGGCGAGGAGGAGTTTGAAGTTGAGGCCATTCTGGACGCCAGGGTTTCTAGGGGGGTCCTTCAGTACTTGGTTGACTGGGTGGGCTACGGTCCGGAGGACCGCTCTTGGCTTCCGGCTACTGAGGTTCATGCTCCTCGGTTGGTGAGGGCTTTCTATTTGGCTCATCCCCGCGCCCCTGGGGGTCGTCCAGTGGCCGCCCGTAGAGGGGGGGTTCTGTCACGGTGGCCCCCGCACCCCCCCGGCGCCTGGCAGCAGCTTCCTCGCTGCTCGCTGGCCAGGCGCCGAGTGATATTGCGGTCGCTTCCGCACACGTGGGGACGCCGGGGGGCGGGGCCTGGCGGGCTGACGCGGACCCGCCGGGTTTAAAGCCCAGACTCTCAGTAAAGCCGGTGCCCTGACGTGGTAGTTACTTCCCGCAGAGCTCTTGTATATTATTGCAAAATTATTGACTATTCTGTGCATGACCCTTGGCATTTGGCAAACTGACAATTCTGTGCATGACCCTTGGCATTGGCAAATTAACGATTCTGTGTACGACCCTTGGCATTGGCAAACTGACGATTCTGTGCATGACCCTTGGCATTGGCAAACTGACGATTCTGTGCATGACCCTGGCATTGGCAAACTAACGATTCTGTGTATGACCCTTGGCTTTGGCAAACTAACGATTCTGTGCACGACCCCTGGCATTGGCAAACGAACCACCCTGTGTATGATCCTTGGCATTGGCGAACGTACCATTCTGTGAACTAACCCCTGGTTTTGACTTTTCTCTCCTATTCTGGTATTGAGGTCAGTCTGTGTGGCAACCCAAGCACACATCAGACCACCCCTTGTATTGTTAGGAGTTTACTATTCTAGTTCTTGTGTATCATTCTGTGTCTGTGTAGTCGTGCCGACCAATCTAAGGATCGGAAGGGTAGAGAGTGTCCTGTGTCTAGGGACTACTAGCCAGATAGCAGAGGGATCCGTGACGCCTCTCTTGTATGTGTTCTGTACTGCCATTCTAGTAGTCTGTCTAGTCGTGCCGACCACTCTAAGGATCGGAAGGTTAGAGAGAGACCTGCGTACAGGGACCACCACTATAGTAATCAGGGGGATCCGTGACAGCAGGGGAGTGATTGGAGAGACAGCTGGACTACAGCTGGAAGGCTCACAGCATCTTCCTTCCCATCTACATAATTCCCCAGCCATCCTATAAATCAGATCGGGACATCCCTAATAAAAAGGTTTTGTGTAAGAGCCGTGTTAACCAATGTTGCACTTTTATATTCTACCCAAGTATATCTGTCATATGAAACTTTTACAATGAGAAATAAGAAATATATTTCCCTTCAGTAATGATGCGTGTCCAGACAATGGTTGGTTGATAGTTTCAGGGTTTGAACAGGGCTACTTAAGGACCGAGGCTGAGCCTGACCTAAAAATTATTATTATAAATAGTCATAACGTAGAACACCTTTATAATTTACACATTCTAACAAAACAGAAATAGTTTAATAAGTAATCAAACATTTTATATTAAAGTTTTGATATTTCTTACCTTTTTCTGATGTCATATCAAGAGTAAATGTAAAAGAAGTGGTCCCCATTAGATTCTCAACACTGGCCATATAATTTCCAACCAGATCTTTGGTCATTGAATGCACGGCCAGGAGAGACGCATATTCATTGGAGATTATACTTATATTTCCTCCATGAAAGACTTCAACTGGCTGTGGGGTAAGTCTGTACCAAGCGAATTTTGCAGGCAGAATATTGTTTGCCGGAGATGTTGCCTTCAGGTACTTGGACAATACAGATCTTCTGCTGGTCAATGGAAGAGAAACTACAATGCTGCCTTCCTGGGAGCTTTCGAAAACCTTGTTATTGACGAACCCTTCAGATTGTGGAGTATCTGGGGAGATAAAGGCATTGTAATCAGATTAAGTAAAAAAAATTATCCAGTATTTTAGGACAGGATTTCACCCCAGAACAGCAGCGAGAACGGCAGCCTGATCTGTCGCTTCTGACTGCCGGGAGCAGAGTGAGACTGTGGAAAAAGTCCCCAGTCTCCCTCCATGAACACTCCACCGATCTGCAGGATCTCGCTAGAGTCGAGATCCTGCCGGTCATGTGACCCGGCAGTAGAAGCCTCCACGAAGTACTATGGACTCCATGGAGAGGATGTTCGGGATGGCGCGTTAGTCCTGCACCGAGCATCCAGGACCCTAGTGGCCGCTAAGGGGCAGGCTGCTGGACTCAGCTCCTGCCCCGTAATCTAAAGGTAAAACGGGGGTGCTAGGGGGAGATTAGCGAACCTTATTTTTTCCCCTTAGCGTCCCGTTTTAGCCATAGGCAGCTGTTAGGGCCCTGTTTCTTTTAGCAAAAATTGTGCTTTCTGTTTGAGTTGAGAAATGCTTTCTTCCTTCAAAGAATAGCATGAAAATACAAAAAAGAACACCATGAGATCAGATTTCATCATGATGTGCCATGAGCCACCTGAGATCAATTTTGATTGTATAATTTTATGATTATTTTGTGTATTATCTTATTATACTACTTATGAAGAACCCTGCCTGCAATTCATGCGTTTAATGGAAGTTTCTTGTTTTTATGTTTATTTTCACATGTTACAATCAAATATATTTCTTGTATAGAATCCTGTTTCCTTTCCATGTTGAACACAGACCTGTTTGCACATACGTTATTAAGGTCACACTAATTGACTAATGGGTCTGTATGTTGTGTTGTGTAAACTACTTTTGGGCTTCTTTTAAACTGAGCCCATCGGTCAAATAAAGTAATGCGGAAAGAGAAAATCTGAGACCTATTTTGCATCTCCGGTTCTGTCCAGCACCTTTCCTGCATTCCCAGTCTGCCATCGCCCTGGAAGCCTGCCTATAATCCATGCCAGGATTTTGCATGTGCAGCACCTTTAACCCCTTCTCTACCAAGTGATATGCCAAAAAAACACTGTCAGGAACCAGTGTTTTTTATTTTTTTTGGAGAATCACAGTGACCTGTGTAATAAATCCCCTGGCTCAGTTGTATCCTGCATGCTGTGCCATTTATCTCCTGTATTTGGGCTCTTGCCTGTCTACCCCCTGCACGACCATGACAGGGCTTGACAAAAGATATTATGCCAGCCGAAATGTTGCATGCATCCAAATATACCTTTGCCTTTTATTGGAGTACTTGACTTTCATCTGCATTTTTCTTTGTACACAGTGGAGGCTCGTTTAAAGAGCCAGGGGGAGTAAAGCCCCACCAGTAATTGCAGCCAATAATTATTATTTTTTTTTTTTCTCAAGAAAGTATTTTACCAGGAAAGGATACATTGAGATTTCTCTCGTTTTCAAGTATGTCCTGGGTGGCGAGTATGTACCGTTAGGTGTCTTGCCCAAGGAGGCTTACTGGAGACGTGCTCTTGCCGGGATTCAAACCTGTGTCTTCACAGTCCGTCTCCACAGTTATAGAGCAGTGATGTTACCTCTACTCCACCCAGTCGACTAATGATAAAAATCAGTTGGCAGTGGTAACAATTATCCATTGAGATCAAATGAGCATGGCTAGTACTTGGGACATTTATAAAATCTGTCCTTACTGAAGCCACTTTAGACATGCTCAGTCTAGCTTCTGGAGACAAATTTCATTGTCCTACCATTTTAACATTTCCCCATTGATAGTATCTCCGGGTCTAATATCTGATATTTTTTTTCTTACCTACACTGAGTGAACAAGCCTCATTTCGACCCCAATGATTCCCAGTGCAGGACAGCTCTGTTCCAAGAAAAACTTGATGAAGTGGCAAAATTTGAGAAATTAGATTCTGCCCTGTTGGACTCCATATGTGAAACAACATTTGAAGATCAGCTGCAGGATATCCTCCAGGCCACGAACAACTGAGCTCTACACTGTCACCAAGATGCTCTATGCCACATTTAAGTTGGCCTTCTGGAGACCCTGTAAGGAGAGAAATATTAAGAAAAATATCACTATTTATCACTGTCAATAAAGTGTAATCAGAAAGGTGCTGAATCTCCTAGCTGTGATACAGCTCAGAATATAACTAGATTGAATGATATATCATAGAGGAACTATTTGTGATATAACCTCTGCCTCTTCGTTAATAAACAAGCTACTGAGTCTGACCTTAAATATTGGATCAATCAGTGGCTTACCAATGCTGTGAAATAAAATCTCATGTTTGGTTACCTTTTTAATAAAACATGCAACTGTTTTACTAATTTATTTCCTAAAGACAAAGCATGTGAACACTCTATACCCACCAAATGTATGAATGGTAGGGAGAATAATGATAAATGTTGGTGCTGATGATCCTAAATCGACCACTTAGGGGTCTAGTCACAAAGCACTGAAATAGCATGCAATTTTGGTGCTTTGATTTTCACCGTACTTCTGTGCACTTCGGCGAATACATTTTGCCGAAAATACAGTGAATTCACTATTTAGCGAATGGTCACAGTATTTTACCGAGATTGGAGTCGCCGAAGCAATTATCAGATGTCAACGTACATCGCCGAACTCCGCCAATAACCACCGAACTTTGCTGAATTGACACCGGCAAATTCCACCTAACTGAAGAAAAAAATGGAATTCTCCTATTCTAATAGTTTTTTAAACCAATAAAAATGTAATAAAATGTGTCTAAATAATAAAAAAGGTCCTTTAAAATATAATAAAAAGGTCTGTTACAGAATTTTAAAAAAATTGTGAAATAAAAATTTTGTCTAAAAATTATAAAAAGATTTCCTAAAAAATAAAAAACTAAGGACTGCCAACGGGAGCGGACGTGTTTGAAGGAGCTCTTTAGTCGACCTGGTCTTTTGCCAGATTATCCCACGTCCCTCTGGCGATTTGGTGCCCTCTTTTACACTTACTGACCCACTGGCAGTGGCCTGTCAGTGCTGTGCCCTTGGCTGGCACTTTGCCGGTGATTGCAATCTATCGGGCACGTTTTGGACCTACTGTTATGGCGGCCATCTTTGCAGCAATCTGTGGAGTGTTGTGCCCCTCTGCTGCGGAGATACTGCCCTGTGCTCGTGATGCAGCCATGCGATCGGGAAAAAGCATCTTAAGTAGTCTCACCCGACTGAAGATCTTAGGCACCGGATATTAGGGACTCATTGGGCAAGGATCGGCAATCTCGACGGGAAGTCCTAGTGGTGGGGGCTCCTTGCGGGACGGAGATGATAAAGGATCCATGTCGGAGGCAGTGGATTCCTACAGGGGGAATTCCAAGCCTCGTACAGAAGTTTTCCCTAAGAAGGCATCTCACTGGTGTACTGGGATGCCAGCGAAACCGATCTGTACACTCCCAGAGGTTCCCTCTGGAGTGGTGACAGAGGCGTTGGATTACCTCCTACCCTCGACCAAGGGTGACATCCGCCATATGTTGGCCGACTTTGAATCTTTCTGGAGCGTGGAATTGGTTGGAGTGCGGGCTGAGGGTAGATGGATGTCTGCCTTTCAGGATAAGGCCAGTGGGGGGGACAGACGTACAGGATCACCTGTCTGCTCGAGTGGACTCCCTGCAATCTCAGGTTGAACACCTTTCGAGAGCAGTCACGCAGACGGAGCTTTTTCAAAGGTGGCGAATTTTCGGATCAGAGGGATTTTGGAATCAATCCCCCCGGAGAGTTTTTGGGCTTGGTGAACCAACTGACGACTCACCTTCTTCCGCAGGCCCATGGAGGACTTGTCTTTCCGTGATCTACCTGAGGAAGTCCCCGAGAGCCCTGAGTGATGCGTCTAGAGATGTCCTACCTGTGGCGAAAGCAATTCCTCAAAAGTTACACCTTATGTCGCTTCCTGCGACGCGCAGTCCAAAACTTTTTGAATCGCTGACTTTTTCTATTTTTATCGATGTCCCGTTTTTGACCCTTTTGACAAGGTGAAGTTTCTAGGAGGTGACAGCGCATTTACGAGCTTCCGAGGTCACATGTCATTGGGGGGCCTGCTGGCTGTATGCTCTTTCCCCACAATGGGGTTATGTATGTTATCACGCAACCGGAGGAGTCTTGTTGCTGTTGTCCAGTCTGGGGTTACCCCAAAAACCGAGGTCATTAAAACCCTGCTTAAGGCCTTGATTTATTTTCCAAAAGATCTGTATCCTGTATTATTGTATTGGGGCATACCGTGGACTTCCCCCACTTTTTTTTCCTTCCGCCCCTTCCCCTGTGTGGCATTTTGGGACTCTCTGGGTGAGCCACCATGGCAGCTACCATGTCTCTGCCTGCTATGTCCGGACTTAGGGGACCATGTGGCCTCTTCCATGGCCTTCTGTTGACCTTAGGGCCCATGGGAGCGAGCCGGCAACGCCACGTTTATGGCACGTGCCATCCCTCCTGTTTTTGGATGCCTTTCTCATTTGTTTTTCAATATTTGTAGTGCTTCACTTTTGTAACTGCAGACTTCTTCCCGGGATCCTCCTTTTTTTTTTTAATTTTTCAGTTTTGTAACTGCAGACTTCTTAGTGGGACCCATATTTTAGATTTTTGTACTATTCTGTTATATTTTCTGCTGAGTTACTTGCTGACTGCTGTACCTCACTTGTGTGGTCACAATTTATTTGGACTGATGTCAAACTCAAAAATAAAGAATATTAAAAATTATTTTTAAAAAAGTATTTTTGCTAAAAATAAAAGCAAATAAACTGTCTTCTAAAAAAAAATTTAAAGATATATTAAGTTTTCACATTGAATCCTATGGGATTCACTTGTTTAAACCTGTCGAATTGAAACACAGAAAATCAGGTAATTTTGCTGGAATTTCAGTGCAGTTCGGCGTTCTATGAATAGAAGACTTCTATGGGGCAATTTTGGTGCCGCCGAACGCCAATGAATTGCAGCAAACTGCGGCGAACTGTATTGTATTTTGCCATCACCCAGTATGTGGCGAATTGACAGCTTTATGAACAGACGAATGGGCCTGAAATTGCACCGAACGGTGAGTTTCACCGTGCAATTTCTGGGCAATTTGTAGGCTAGTGAATAACTACTTTAATGTTTGGTTATACACTTTCTTCACATGATGTAAGACATTTACAGGGTTATTCAAAGAGAATCGAAAAGTCACCGTACGTTCGGTGACTTTTCGTTCCCTGCACTTTGGGGCGAATCGGCGATCCTATTTCACCGACCCTGCGGTGTATTCAGCAAGTCCCGCAGGGCCGTCGTAGTGCAGGGAAAACCCGTCGCAAACCCGCCGAACACTAACCAAACACTCACTGAAACCCACAGGAAACAGCTTGATTAACCCCGCCGAACACGCCGGAGAAACTCGACTAGCTGTTGATCACAGCACAGAGCAGCCGCCGGAAACATCTGACACGCAGACGAAGGAGGTGAAAAAAAAAACGGTTTGCTTGAAAGTTTGAAAATTGAAACAATGTTTGCAAAAAAACTACTGAACAAAAAATGTCTGGAATTTACATATGAGGTCCAAGGAATGATAATAAAAAGGGCTGTTACAGAAAAAAGAAAAAAGCATTTAAAAAAAAAGGTTTGCAATTTTTTTTCCAAAAAATGTCTAAAAGATCCTAAAAAATCTAGAAACAAAGAGACTTTTTACTGCAGAATAAAATAATAAACGGTTTATTAGATATTGGTTTAAAACGGGAATATTTTTAACATTGAAGCCTATGGGATTCTCCTGAATAAACCTGCCGAATGAAACTACCGAATGGCAGGGCATTTCGGCAACCTTTCTCAGCTGTTCGGTGTTCTCTGAATAGATGAAGCATTACTTCTCTATGGGGGATTTCACCTCACCTCGAACAGGCATCGTAGGTGCAGGCAATTCGTCACAATTTTTTGTTACCTTTTTAAACCTTTGCCCCTCTAATCTAAAACTAATTAGATAACACCCGTTTTATAAAGTCCCTCTCGTCTCACAGTGCTGCTTGTTATAAAGGGGTTTTTACTATCCAGCCCTCTTCTGTCATTAGCTTTCAGTGTGATTTATTTGAATGTTTTCCTTCTCCAGCTGCTTTTATCATCTTGTCTGCCTCATAGACATGCAAGAGTTAAGTAAAGTTTTCCTCTCCTGTGCTGGCTGTCTGTGCTGCAAGTGAGTATTCTGGAGCTCTATCACTGTCATATTTTCGGGTAGGGGTTGGGAAGGGTTACGCATACAAAGCTTTTCTGTAGCTTTGCGATGTTGCGCTCTTCATTGCTGGTCTCCTTCACTCATCAATGTAATATCACAAAAAGGACTGAAACTAAAATGTAGTGCATTTTATTTTAGTTTCTTTCGTTTTTTGTACTGAGCAGTTTCGTATCTCTTGAGTCATACTAAAACTAAATTATCCCAAAATTCGGACTAAATCATTTTAGTACTAAAACTAATGCACATGTCTACTGGTCGCTGAATTTCATTGTCCGGTTACATGTCGGGGCCAGATCGACTCTCTTTGAATAACCCTGTATATGTAAATACAGTTATAATATATATTTAGAATCTAATGTATTTTTCCTACCGCCTGGTCAATTGAATGATAATTGTCTCAAATAATAGATCAACTGACTGAGTTTGCTTACTACAAATTTTGCTGTGAGAAATACCTGATTAAATAAGCTTTTCATTTACTTTTAGTGGTAGACAAGCTGTAGTGTTACATAAAACCTTAACAGACACAGAAAAAAAAACAATATTTATTTGTTAACATATAAAATATACAATAGAAAATAGCAAGGAATACCGGTGACATACAAATACATAAATATGTATTTTTAGAGTGAAGTCCTCGACGGGTGACTTCTCTTAATTTCAGCCTCTACATACAGCCAAAATATACAGTAAGTATCCCTCTACAAAATATACAGTAAGTATCCCTCTACAAAATATACAGTAAGTATCCCTCTACAAAATATATGAAAACAGTACAGTACAAATAAAGTTTAAATTAAGCTCTCTTCAAATGCTCACAGGAATTATATTTCAATTAGGCACATCAGGTATAATACTGTGTTGCCTTGCGTGACTCCAAGGCGACCAGCGGTGGACACGTGGAGCCTGGATAATCAACAGAAGTCAACTGAACAGGATTATTTTTGCACTAAGAACGGTACTTATATAAAGAGATATGTGAAAATTAACGCCTCCTGTTCAAGGTATCGGAAACATTAATTTAGAGTAGGGAGCCTCTATATCTGAACGGCAAGCAGATCTTTCACCAAGGTCAGAATACCTTCTCCAGCTATTCTAAAGATCGGCTGCAGCCAATATCTTAATGGCAAGAGGGGAATAGGGTCCTATGATTGGTTTGGTATTGCGTAACATGTCAACCATTTCTTTACCTTCCACATTATCCTCAATACTTACAACTTAGGGTTAGAGGGTTGCTGGTGCCATCGTTCAAATAGTTCGAAACTACACAGGTGAAGACGCCCTGGTCGTTCCTGGTAACTGGACTGATAACCAATGTGGAGTTACTTCCCGTGAGCGAATATCGGGGATTTTGAGGCAATGCTGCTCCATCCAGCTGCCAGGAGTAACTGAGATCTGTCCCCAGTGACGAACATGTCAAAGCCACAGATTCCTTCTCCGCCAATACAGGACTGGAGGCGTTGTTGCTGAGGGTCACTTGAGAAACATTTACTGAAAATGGAGACATAGCCCGGGAGTTATATTGAATGGTATTGACGTCAAAGAAAGTTAAAACCACCAAGGTAAATGAGGGAAATACAATTTTGAATTATCCCACTGAGGAAGCTAGACGGATCTAGCGAAACACGTCAGGGCACTCATTCCTGCACTTTATCAGATTTTATATTTTATTTTATCCCCGTTTTATAACCCCCCCTTTTTTAACTTTTGTGTTTCTTAATAAAATCTCTGGATTTTTTCCACCTGGCCCGTGGCGTTTGTTCTATAGAACAAACACCCCCTCCCCAAGGCATTCCCCTGACAAAGGCGACTCCAAAAGAAAAAGGAAGACCCTTCAGGAGGAAATCGCACTGGAGAAACAGGGGAGGTCGCCTTTACGGACCTGCACGCCACACCTTTGAGTCTGAACAAGGAAGGCTCAGAACCACGTGAGTAAGCTTTGAATAATCTTGTTCTGACTCCGTGGTTCTTGCTATATTTGCACTATCATCTGCTCTTGTCTCACCATGAGGTTAACGCACTCAGGAGGAGTGAAGGAGCAGAGACCAGTTTGAAACCAATAAGTTCATAGGAGCCGTACATATCCAGCAATCAAGGACTACTGGGAATACTACACAGAAACCTGTATAAGTATTACCCATTTGGGACCTTCTCATAACCCCCCCCCTTTTTATCCCTCAACCATTTTTAAGGGTATTACTGACACACCGTACATTTAGGTGGCATATTTTCAGCAGATATGCCCTTTCACAGCTTCTCTGCCCCAAAAAACACACCAAAGACTATATATTATATACATGCTTATGTAGAAACGAGATGTGATCTTTGATTTAATTTATGTATACCACAAGAACCGTATCATTATCATATCTGGATTTTTTTTTGAAATTTTATGACATTTTATGAATTTTATGATTCCCTACTGTTCTTTTTTTTATAGAAATTGCACTTGGCATAGGCTTGTGCACCGATTTTTTTTTTTCGGTTCGATTCGATTTTTCGGATTTTTAAACTTTTCGATTCTTTTCGTGTCACTTAGCTCGTTTTTGTATAGACTTTTCGTATTTTCGGAAATTTTCGTTTTTCGGAATTGTAAATGGTTTTGGGATATCGACCATTTTTCGTATTTTCGTGTCACTTAGCTCGTTTTTTGTATCGAATTTTCGTATTTTCGAAAATTTTCGTTTTTTCGGAACGTCTGTTCTCGTTTCAAAGCAATAAATTTCGATTTGACACATTTCAAGTACATTCGAAAATTCCGAAAATCTTTCGTTTCGGCTCGGAAAACTTTTCGGATCTGCCATTTTCGGATCTAAAAATTTTTGGAAAATCGTCCGCATCCGAAAACTCCGAAATTCCGAAACCCGAAACGCACATCCCTAACTTGGCACTTGGCATACTGTATATATGTGTTATAACCATTCACCACTGATTTAAATACTTGACACTGTTTGTGCATGGTATTTAGGTGTTCTTCACACAATTATACCCCTATTTAAAACCTGAGATCTAAAACCTATACCTTTGTAGGACACTAGGTTGCACTACTCCCCCAGTGATATATTTTCCCCATTAGTATCCAAAGCCACAAACGATCTAAGATACAGTACTATATTTTACGCGTGTAACTACGCCTACAACTAAATTAGGATGCGCCCCTGAAGGTTTTTTCCCCTCCTACACTAATCTTAAAATAAGTATAAAAATGTATAGATTGAATATGCTATAGTACAATATACAGTAATATATAAATGATATAATATATAATACTATATAACTTCAGATCTAACCTTCAGCTCATTTCTTTAAGGCTATCAAATTATTTTAATGCAGAGAAATATTCAGTGAAGGTTTTCAAGCTACCATACGGTTTTTGTTCACAAAACCTCTTTCTATGGATAGACGTGTATTGTCACCATAGGCATGCGCAGGGGGTGTGCCCATGCACACCCTAATGTTGGGTGAAGAGGTCCTCCTTCACCTCCTATCTGATGACTTCATGATGACTAGCATAAAAACCTTGCTGATTTACTGATGAAGCCGTGACACTTTGAGGGCGAAACGCGTCTGATGCACTTTACCTACTAGTTTTTATTTTGCTTTTATCAATTTTTATTTTTTTTGGTTTTAACCATGTATTTGATTTGTTAAACACATTTATCCACAATTTCAAATTTTCCTGGTCTTTGAACACCGGATGTCGAGCAGAGGATAAAGTGAGATCTACTGTCGAGAGGCTTTTGTAAGAATGTGCCTTAAACAGTCTGTATGCAAAAATAATCGGGGTCTGATTGAGACCAATGAAAGAGTGAGTGAGTGTGTCCCCCCCTCTCTATAAGTCTGTATTGGGATATAAAACTTGCTGCACTTAGAAGTCCCTATTTTGTCTGCTTTACCTCTCGAGGAAAAACGGGGAGACGTAAGGCGTTCGGGGAGGCCTCATAACGACCCTAAGGCACTATACATAGAGCTATAGAAGCTCATCAATGTGTGAGCGTTCACTTTTATTTATACAGAGTCCTTTCTGTTCCTCTTGGTGCTGCACTATTATTTGTAAAAAAATTATGTTTTTGAGGATACTGGAGACTGAAGCTTGTGCAATAACAGATACCTGCACAGACATTTCAATTGTGGAACGTGAGTTTCACGCAATGTGATACCACCTGTTTTTTGTGACACCTGCACTCTGTATAATATTATATGCATTTTTTGTATTCATTATAAGTGCATGTTTTCTGTGCTCTACTCCACCCACTTATTTTATAAAAACCTTGCTGTATCTCTGTATTACAGGCTTGTTGTTTCTAACGAACAATGCACATTTTGTGTAAAGTCTTCTAAGCATACATTTCCATTAAAAAATGTTCCATTGGTGCACATCCTAATGTAACGGACTGCGCACGCAAGTGATTGTCGCCCACAATATACCCTATTCTGGTTGTACTTTCTACCTGCACTGTAAGTTTACATGTAATTACTACAAACAAAGAAAAAACCAGCAGCGTGTGTTTTATAATGTGTTTTATAAGGTGGTTTTTTTTGTAATGCACAACTAATCTAGTTACAGCTTATGTATGTGTTAGTGTCCCTTTAACCGTGAGCAACATATACACAAAGAATAAAGAATACAAAGACCTTTCTCTTACCTGCCACATTTAAACTCAAGGGGGCGCTGCTGTTTCTGCTGACGGGATTTTGGATCGCACAGGTATAGTTACCCGTATCATGTTCAGTAATTGGACGGAAGTACAGGAAGGGGCTGGTTTCGCTGCAGTTGAGACGTGGAGGCTGACAGGCAACGAGCTGCTCGTCCCGGTAGAAGAAGTAGCTGAAAACAGTCTGACTCCCGATAATGCATTGTAGGTGTATGTTGGAGCCGTTCACTGGTCGAGCTGTCACAGACAAGCTCAGAGTGGGACATTGAGAAGATCTGAAAGATGAGAACAAGAAATGTGTCAGCGCCGCGGTATGTATTAATGTATGATAATTTTCTTCACAGGTGGGCCCAGGCAAAAAAAAAAAAAAAAAATAGAGGTTGTTTGTAAAATGTTGTAAAAAACTATGAAATTCATAGGCTCCTGAGTAACAAACCCACAAACCCTAATATACTCCAAAATAGAACCCAGTCACTTGATTATAATATATTGTTTTGACACATCCTACAGCTCAGAACTCCCACCTTCCATCGGTAAAGGGCCCTATTCCAGGTGAGTAGTTAAATTTAGCTACTTAGCCATAATGTCCGAATTTGGTAATCATAATGGCTCCCTGACCATTCCAGTTGAGATTCAAACTTTGCTTGTGGCTTGGCTGTTGTGCCATTTTATTTTACGTTAGCACTTTCCGGGTTATATAACAAGTGCCATTTTCTGTTTAAATACCGGTGAAAATTGCCATTATTGCAAGACCGACAAACATTGGCGTGTCACACAAAAGAAAGATCTGAACAGCGGCAGGAGAAGCTTTAGGAGAAGCTTCACAAATTGCCCCAGGGCATTCTGAGCTCTGGTTTCCTCCGTGTTTGCACAAATCTCTCCATGGCAGACAAATTTAGTTGACAATGTTCTATTGGATGCGGTGGATAAAAATAACGCATTTTTTCTTTCAGATTCCCTGCGCCCCACACAATTTCTTCTTTCCCTTCATCATCTCTTTTTATAAGAACTCATTTTCTTTAGACCTACTTAAAATTATTCAAAAAATTTAAAGTAACCGACATGTCAGTCTTTGCATATAATCCACCATAAAAACATATTGCCATTATATCATGAATTTTTTTTTAATTTTTTTATTTCATGGGTCGTTGTGATTGTCATTACTTACTGTACACTGTGAGGTGTACTTTATAGATAACTGTTATCGCTATTTCCTTATAAGCGACATCGTACGTTACAGCATCTGCGGCCACGAGTCTGTCCATCCTCAAAGTTCCATTCTGGAACAGTTCGCACCTTCCAGCACATCGCCCCTGATAAACAGGTGCACTGCCGACAATTAAACGAGCAACCCAAGACGTTATAGACCACTCTACATCCTGCATTTCATGGGCAGGCACATCTGCAGACAAATACACGGATGCACCAACAGCCCCCGATATTTCTTTCACAGCTGATATATTGCCTGTTGGAAAGGAAGAAACTGTTAGACCACACTCAGAAAAGACTAAACACTAAACAAATATGAAAAATTGTAGCACCCTATTGTCTTTAGTATTTCAGCTGAAGCTTATATATACAGATCAGCTCCAGTCAATGTCCTAATGGCCTGGACAAGCTATTCCGCTCTTGTTGCGTTGACATAGCCACTGTAAATTAATGTCTCCTAGAGTCTAGGAGACATTATTTGTATGCCAAACCTTGTATGCCAAATATGTCTGTCTTGTATGGCAGACCTTGTATGCCAAATGGATTTCAATCTGACATATTCTTAGGCCTCCAAGATAAGCCATGCTAACCTGGCTCTTGAATTTGTACAAAAATCTAAGATAGAACAAAGTGGAACATTTAAGATGAAGCTTATTTCATATTTGTTTGGATTATACTCCCCTTCCCATTCAACCCAATAAACTAAGGAGCAGAACAGGCAGAACATACTCTTTCCATTTAACCACAGTGAATAAAGTCACATGCCCCCCGATCAATCCGGCTTTCGTCCAAATCACTCAACTACAACCGCCCTTTTAAAAGTCTGCAATGATATCCAAGCTGGCATGGAGCAAGGAAACCTAACTGGAGCCATCTTCCTTGATTTTGCCAAAGCCTTTGACACAGTAGACCATGGCATCTTGTTAAAAAAACTTAAAGACTCTGGTATTGGTGATCACATGCTAACCTGGTTTCAAGCGGCCTGGCTCCTCCCTCCCCCTCCCAGTCACTTGCGGTGTACCCCAAGGCTCAATACTAGGCCCCCTGCTATTTACAATATTCAGAAATGATCTACCTAACATCTGCAAAGCCTCAACTGTACACATGTACGCAGACGACACCGTAATCTATACCAGCAAACCAAATCTCCCACAGTTGGAGGCCGTGTTGCAAGAACAATTCACAGAGGTAGAAAAGTGGATCAAACACAACAAACTTTTTTTAAATACTGACAAAATGGTAACGATGCTCTTTGGAACAAAACCTAAACTACACAAATTGCAAAATCCCCATCTATGTGTGGGGACAAAATCAAATGGCACGCTGACCACAGTCACTTCTCTCAAATATCTAGGTATGTGGTTGGACCCGAATCTATCCTTTGGCCCCCACATCGAAAAACTCATCTAAACATTACCCCAAACTAGGTGCCATGTACAGAAACAAATCCTGCCTGAGTCCCGCAGTAAGAAAGCAGATTGTACAACAAATGCTTATGCCGTCTATTGATTATGGAGATGTAGTGTATGCAGCTGCCCCGCAAACACACCTTCATAAACTTACCACATTGTATAAATCATTCTGCCACTTTGTGCTACAATGTACCTACATGACCCACCACAGTGACATGTTAACCCTTTCGCTGCTGAGGCTTTTCATGCCTGTGTGCTGAGCTAATTTTTACCGGTTTCGCTCATCATGTTTAACCGCATTTTGAAGCCTTATTTTATAACATGACTCAGACATATTATATATCGTTCTTTCCGGCAGACTCGGCAGATTCATAATATATCATTATTATATGTATACATCATGTCCTGTCTGTGTATTATAACAAAAAATGCAATAAAATTAGAATTTTCAATCATTTACAATGTGTAAAGTGTTTTTTTTTCACATTTTAACATGCAAGCATTTATGGTTATATTTTCTATGGGTTGCACTTGTTAAAAAATTTAGAAATGGGGTCTCATTTAGACATGTGCATTCGTTTTAGTACTAAAACGATTTAGTCAGAATTTTGGGATAATTTAGTTTTAGTATGACGCAAGACATACGAAACTGCTCAGTACAAAAACGAAAGAAACTAAAATAAAATGCACTACATTTTAGTTTGTCCTTTTTGTGATATTACATTGAGTGAAGGAGACCAGCAATAAAGAGCGCAACATCGCAAAGCTACAGAAAAGGTTTGTATGCGTAATCCTTCCCAACCCCCTACCCGAAAATCTTACAGTGATAGAGCTCCAGAATACTCACTCGCAGCACAGACAGCCAGCACAGGAGAGGAAACCTTTACTTAACCCTTGCATATCTATGAGGCAGACAAGATGATAAATGCAGCTGGCGAAGGAAAACATTCAAATAAATCACACTGAAAGCTAATGACAGAGGAGGGCTGGATAGTAAAAACCCCTTTATAACATGCAGCGATGGGAGAAGAGAGGGACTTTATAAAACGTGTGTTATCTCCCCTCCCGCTCTGCATAATAGGGGCTTAGGTCTGATACATTTTATATTATCCAGGAGCACTATCCCCCTTTCCTCATCTATAATACACGTTTTATATAAAGTCCCTCTCCTCTCCCATTGCTGCTTGTTATAAAGTTTTTTTTATGTCTGATACATTTAGTATCTAGCTCTCACAGTTACTCTGTCATTATGAGCCTTCAGTGTGATTTATTTGAATGTTTTCCCTGGATTTAGAGGGCTTTATTTTATTATAAAAATAAATTTGCACCACTCATCTCTTCTCTGAGCTTTCAGACCAATTTACGTTAATATTTTCCCTCTCCCCTGCTTTTATACTCCTGTGTCTCTCCCACAGAGATACAAAGTTTAAGTAAAAGTTTTCTCTCCTGTGCTGGATAAGCATTGCATTCCGAAGTTCTGCACACTCCACATGCCAATGCAGTAGGATGTTCTATACAGAGAGGGGCATTAATCAATGCAGGAGGATGTTCTACACATTATACAGAGAGGGGTATTAATGCAGGAGGATGTTGTATACATTATACAGAGAAATGTATAAATTGAGGAGGATGTTCTATACAGAGAGGGACCACTACAATAGTAATTGTATCCACCGGTTTTCGGATGAATGAAATTAGTTTTCATACTAAAGAACTGAAAACGAATTTCTTTAGCAACTAAATAAATTGCATTTTAGGACTAATCCATTAGTTCAAAACGAAATTTTGTGCTGTGCACATGTCTAGTCTCATTACTTTTTTTTGGGGGAAAATTACGTGATTTTTGACAAACGCACCCCATACAAAAATCATTAGTGCAGCATCATTGATCACATTATAATTGAAATGGGAACAATATTGCTGCATTAACAATACAAAAAAACCTTTTTTTTTTATAATTTTTTTAAATATGTTTTTATTTTTAGTTTTTAGTTTATTAACTGTTACACGGTCATGTTTGGTATCATTGGAAAGGCCATACTCTGGCCGATCCAACAATACCAAACATTAACCCCTAGCTGCCACGGATCGGGATATCCGGATCGGGAGAGTTAAATATATATATTTTTTTATTTTTTTTTAAAACATTTTTCATGCTCATGTTTGGTATCCTTGGAAAGGCCATGCTCTGGCCGATCCAACGATATCAAACATCAACCCCTAGCTGCCACGGATCGGGAGATAGGAGGTTCATTGGAACCCCCTATCTCCACCATTGGTGGCAGCTAGGGGGTAACTCCAGGACTGACGTCATCGCACTATGCACGATGACTGCAGTCATCAGGGGGAGTTCCCGGAAGCTTGGCAGACATCCAAGATGTCGACCAGCTCCGGGAGAGGATCACGATTTGGCACTTTTCGGCGCCGATTCGTGAACCGGCACCCAAGGGGTTAAAGCCAGGCACCGTTTGGAAAGGCAGGCTGTGCCCTTCCAAACGGTGCTTGACTTTCACCACTGGACCCCGGCGATCGGGAGAGAGAGAGGTCGGAATGACCTCCCACCCTCCCTTTCAGGCAGCATGATGACATCTATCTTCCCCCCGGGGTCCCGGAGTGCCGGGCTGCCATCCAAGATGTCAGCCCACACGGGGGGCCAGCAATCGGCCGGAATCCTGGCCGATTGCTGTCTCCTGTGTTAGGACGCACTCAGCATATATACAGAATGCACCTGTAAACATGTAACATAGTGACTATATACAGAATGCACCTGTAAACATATAACATAGTGACTATATACAGAATGCACCTGTAAACATGTAACACAGTGACTATATACAGAATGCACCTGTAAACATGTAACATAGTGACTATATACAGAATGCACCTGTAAACATGTAACATAGTGACTATATACAGAATGCGCCTGTAAACATGTAACGTAGTGACTATATACAGAATGCACCTGTAAACATGTAACATAGTGACTATATACAGAATGCACCTGTAAACATGTAACATAGTAACTATATACAGAATGCACCTGTAAACATGTAACATAGTGACTATATTACTTACATATTTATTTTCTGTGTTAATCTGTATATTTGTGTTTTGATTCTAATATCTTGCATTTATTACTTTGTATTTCTGTAACGACTGTAAAATTTCAATGTTCTTGAATCCAGGACATACTTGAAAACGAGAGAAATCTCAATGTATCCTTCCTGGTAAAATACTTTTTTTTTTTTTAAACTTTACTTATTTTTTCTGTAACAGCCCTTTTTATTATCATTCCCTGGACCTCCTGTGTAAATTTCAGACATTTTCGCTTAGTAGTTTCTTTGCAAACAACGTTTCACTTTTCAAACATTCAAGCAAACTATTTTCCTAATTTATTCACTGCATTCGTCTGCAGTGTCGGCTTTTTCGGTGACTGCTCTGCGTGTGATCGGCTCCTGCTCGGGATTTTCCGTGGTTTTCGGCCGGTAATCCAGATGTTATTGCTGGTTTTCGGCATGCCTTTGCTGGGTTTTGCGGTGAGTTTTAGTCGGGTTTGCGGCGGCCTTTCTCTGCAATTCGGGGGACCCTGTGGTGCTTGCTGAATACACCGCAGAGTCACCGAAATGGGATCGGCAAAACGTACCGAATTGAAGAGAACGAAAAGTCACTGAACGTGCGGTGACTTTTCAAATCTCTTTGAATTACCCTGTGAGTATTGCAATACCCCTTTGGATACCGTGCTTGGTGAAACCCAATTTATTCAAGAACCCTGCTTTGTCTTTTGTTATAGGAACCCCGCCGTTATTCCTGGATTACAAATCACTAAACTCCTGGACTCCTATCACCCTCAGCCATACCTGCATCTTTGATTCAAACCCTGTTTCTGTTCCCTTCTGTCTGCTGTGAGTGTTCTCTTAGTTAACCCCTTGTTTGGCTCCATAGTCAGTCCTGTTTCTTAGTTCTGTGTTCTATACTTTAGTCAGCTCTCTTCATGTCCTGCCTCTCTGTAACTGCTTAAGTATTCTTTGTATTCAGTGTTCAGCCCAGTTCCTGTTCTGTCCACCTCTCTTGTCCTGTCTGCTTTGCCAGGCCTGTTGTATGTATTTATCTGACCTATTCATGTGTTATCCAGTTACCTGTTATTAGTTATTCATTGTCCAGTGTTCCCTTTTGGTTTTGCTCATCCTGCTGTAATTCCCCTGTGTTCAATAAACCTTTTCTGTTTAAACCTGCATATATGCCTCTCTTCACATCTGTCACCGCACCTGGGCTCGACCCCTTGCAACCCCGGTACAACTCAGTCGTGACATTGGCTCGTAGGCCATAAAATTTGCCCCACTTGCAATGCAGTCTTCCATTGATTAAAACTGGGACAGGGACTTCCTTCCACCATAATGCAAGCTGAGCAAAGATCCTTATTTATGTCAAAACTAGCTGTAAAGTTAATTTGTCCTCAATAAATTAGCTATGCTTTACAGATAGAGAGTAATAAAGAATGATAAAGAACGATCTTTGAGTTCCATATGCAAATCACATTCAAGCAGGAAGTGGGCAGCAGATGAGCAATGCAAAGAATGCATACAGAGCATCAATAGAGTGCGCAGCCCGTTACTTAGAGTGTGTACACATAGAACATTTATTAAATGAAACGTATGCTTAGAAGATTTTGCACAAAATGCACATTGCTCATTAGAAATAATAAGTTATATGCTAAACCAGATAAAGGAAATACAAGTTAATCTAATATAACTATAACTTGAGTACTAATGGTCTCCTGGTCGAGAAGTCATACATACAGTCAATAAGCGCCTCCTCTATGTGAGGAGAATATCTCCTTTTTAGGGCCAAATTACAATCTTTGCGCCGGTGCAAAAACGCATTAACGCGAGGGGTAAAACCCATGCGCCAAATGCCGTATTACAATGTCAGCGCAACAAACGCGCGTAATCGTCTACCGCGGGTGAACCTGCGCGAACCCTGCGCGAGCGTACTGTACGTTGTGCGTTCTATACTTAACATTGTGAGCGCAAATGCGTTTGTGCACTGATACGCTGATGGTTTTACAATCTATGCGCAGTTTGTAAAGCACAGCTTTGCGCGCATAAAGCTGGTGTTAATGGCAAATTCTATCAACCTGGCCTAAACCAAATACACCAGCCCAAAAAAAAAATACGCTTCAAAGTATAGTTACACATTCTACTCATACCAAACCAATAAAATTGAGAAGTTGTGTGTGCATTTATTATTGCTGCAGCATATATGCTCAGATTGATTTTGGCAGGTGCAATTTCTTAACGTGAGATAATTGTGGTTCTTAATTCTGATTGGCTGAATCGCAAGAAAAAGACAGTGCTCACACTGATTTCTGCGCGTCTTGTTTATTGCTCGACGGATGAAAAAATGTGCGAGGATTGTAATTCCAGCGGTGATTTGTGCGAGTAAACGTTTAACGCTTGGTGCAAAAATTCACGCGTCGCGCGTGCATTTTTGTGTGAAGAATGTAATTTGGCCCTTAGTCTTTTAGGTAAAATTTAATTATTATTACGATGGTAAAAGCCACTCATTACACACACAGTTTAAATGCATCCAACAAGCAAAAGTTGGTTTGCAAGCAATTGTAGCTTGTTGATACAGTCGTGATTGGACAATTATGTCTCCCAATTTTGCCAACTTTGTTATAAGGGAATCAATTATTCCTTGCTTCAAGTAATTTCAATTTAAACTAAATATATACCACCAACTGTCAGCAAATAATTCGGAAATTCTCTATCACCAGGCAGCTATCAGGCATCCATATGATACATCCAGTTTTGTCTAGTATACCCTCCAGGTCTCCTTGATGTGGGACCCGTGTTCTAGCCCTATGGTCTATACAAACAATGCCAGCCTGTCTTACCAATTGATATGACAACTATATTGCGGAGACCTTGCGATCACAAGCCACAACTTTGCCCAATAGAAAAACCAATTAAGATTGAGAATCAATTGAAAACTCCTGAGGAAACTGCCGATAGTGCGGCGGAGAAACGCGCGTTGAGCTATGTATTGTCAATGAACATAATTTTTTTGGTTATAGCAACAAATTGGTTGCACCGGCAAGGCTACCAATATCAGGTTTAGAAATTGTTTTTTAAATTGGGCAAAGTTGTGGCTTGTGATCACAAGGTCTCCACCATATAGTTGTTCTTGAAAAAGCTACACTATATTGCCAAAAGTATTCGCTCACCTATCCATATGCGAGTCAAGGCAGGTGAGCGAATACTTTTGGCAATATAGTGTATGTGATTGAGGAAAATGTATATTAGATAACAAGTTACCCAACTGCGCAACTGAGGAATAATCCTATTAAAGTCCAACAAGCTAAATTTGTTATTATGAAAGGGTCCTACGACCGGAAGGGTAACGTGGAAGGGAAATTCAATGTCTGCCAAAATTCATTAAAAGGATGGTCTGGGAACAAGAACTTCCTTTTTTCTTTCACTTTCACTTTTAGTGCTAAATTTGGTTACTGACTGAGGAAGGCATATAGCCGAAACGTGTATCAGTTATCAAGTCTCTTTTTTATGTATTTATTTTATCTGGTTTAATAAATTAGCTTTTTTATGTTTTAACCCTTTTTATGCCAGACCTATTTATGTATTTATTTATGCCTACACACTTTACCTACCCTGTGGATTTTATTGCATAATTTGACCCCAATCCGAGGATCTCAGGAGGAGAGAGGAGCCACAGAGGTCGGGCACTCACCTAAAAGATGTGCTGGGGTTGAGACTGGATTATTAGGCTCCCCCATTGGAGAGTGAGATTGCTTTATATATGTTATCGGTGCAGTTGCGTAGCGTGGGTTGTCAGCGCCCGGGGCAAGGCAAGAATTGCGCCCCCCCCAACCTGTGGACATGGTAACACACCCTGATTCCCTTCCACCAGTAGAGTATTGACCCTCTTAACCTACAAGCACATGTATTGTAGATTAACAAAATAATGATATAGTAAAAAAATGAAACACACATGCCTCCCCACGCTACACCACTGCTACCAATCACCCTGTCCCAGTATACCCTAGCATAGTTTCACACTCACACTATACCCAGTCACTATCTCCCAGGACCCCCTCACTGTGTGTTGGTCACGCTGCTCTGGTGTCACACAGTGTCGCCTACCTGTATGGCGTTGCTGGTGGCCCGGGAGGAGAGAGCTATCCAGAGGGCTTAGTGGGGACCGGATTTGAAATGTGCCTCAGGGCAGGCGCCTCCCTCCCTCCTCTTCAGCGGCTGCAGGACCGCCAGCGACACAGGGCTGGCTGGCACAGGGATTCAAGGGGGGCTGACAAGCCTGGTACAGGGTGTTCTGCCAAATAATGCTGCGCTGCTTCATGTGACTCATGTCAGCGTTAAGGAGGAGTCAGGACAGGACCAGAATTTTCTATCCTGTTCCTGTGTGCTAAGTCACCGCTGGCGCTGCAAAACTGGCAGCTGCCCATGCAAGGGCCTCTCACGGATACCAGTTCTGATCCCTGCTGGAAAATATTAGTGGTTCAAATTTCTTTCAAAATTTTGCACCCCTTAGAAAATTGCACCCGGGGCGACCACCCCCGAGGTCCCCCTACACTACGCCACTGCATTGGTGATTATACTCTGTTACGCTATGGGAGAGCCGCCTCCTTGTGTTTCCTTCTATTGAGGTTGCCCACGCTGGTCAAAGAAGGGGTGAGACACTCTCTATTTGGCCAAAAGCGAGAGTACCCAGGGCTGGGATTTGTTAGGCTCTGAAGCATGTGAGCTTCTCTCCTATTTTATCATTATGTTGGATCCTATTTTTGTGGTTTGTGCAATATTCGTTTTTGTTGTTTTCTAGTTTTCTTGAAAGATACAAGGAAAGGTTGAAGACAAAGTTGCCAGTATTAATATAAATATTACAAGAAAAAAAAAAGATGTCATCTGCGCTCGTTTCTATATATTTCCATGTGCAGCAAAACACTGTTAGAGGTTTTAGTTTGCGTAAATGGCCATTTCTGTATGTATTACTATAAATATTGTTTATACTCTGTACATTTCACGATTGTAACATTGAAACTACTCTGCACTTACCTGTTCACTTAACTTCACTATATAACTGTGTTTCGACTTAATCCCACTAGTTTCCGCCATATGGATTTTCATCACATATCTGAATAAAATAATATTGTGACTTGGTTGCTAACTATATCATCTATAAATCGTAGAATAGAAAGTCAGAATGCATTAATTTAGAAGAGAACTTTACGTTAAGTTTTACGGAGAACATTTGCTGTAATCCAAGGACCATTCCATCCTGACCAGCTAAAATACAATAAAAAATTAATTCTCCCAGTACATGAGTAACAGATGTGTGGTACGAATACCTGCATACAATAAGCTGTAATGAACAAAATAAAAAAACAGCAACATAAAATATGTTTATTTCCTTTTTTAATATCTATGCCCTAAATATAACAAACCAAGAGTAGAGCACTCCAGCGAACACATACAAGGACTTCAACAGTACCTTATACATTTAAACATTTAAAGATTTTACCAAATATTAACCTTTTAACATTTGTAAAAACTCTTAACCCTTTTAGGATTTCAACAGTTCTTAACCCATTCAAGACTTTTTACCCCTAAACTCTGTTGGAATATAATGGGAATTTAGTTCACAATATATGGCCAAATTTTTTTTTAAGCCTGTCAACATCGTCAATGTATCCCACCTTTTGACAGGTCCTTGTGTATTCTATACCCTAAATATGATAGAAACCTCCACAAACCTCATAATAAAATCTGAATTTTAACTGGCATGTATTTTCTAGTGTAAATCCTTTGGTACGACTTTGATCGGATTTTTAAATCAAGAAGTACATGTAAACAGTCACCAGTGTCTCAAAAATCCAGAGTATTTTCCAATGTAAATATGGCAATATTCTATCACAGAAAATCGACAATGACTTTTACATTTAAAATCGAATAAGCTGCAAAAAACAAAAAGATGATTTGGAGAATTTCTAGTTTTTGGTTGGAGAATTTTCCTTTGTCAGTTGTCAGATATTTTCATCATGGAAAACCATTTCTTTCTACTTAATTTTAGAAAGAAATGTTTCTGGTTGGTATATAATGCAAGAAATGAAATGTTCCTGTACATGGAAACTTGAATTATAATCTAGTTTTGGCATTTCACACCAGACACTACGATTCTTCTTCTTGACAAGACAAGCCGTATCCTCTCACAAAACACTAATAATCACAATGTATTGAGGTAAGAATCAATTTAGCATTTTCTGTTTCTTCTGAAAGTAGTAATACAATTGATTTTTTCACAAACCCAAACCAAATGTCATAATAAAATATCCCATAATAATTTAGATTTTGCAATCAGAAAATAATGTCAAAGTCTCACCTATAAGGGTCAGAAGCCAAAGCCAGTTCAGGATGTATTGGTAGAGAGCCATTTGGTGTTGTTTAACTCTTCTGTCTTGTATACGTTTAAAGCTTCTGCCCTTGGAAAGTTCTTGAATGTTTCAAACCGGTGGCTGAGTCGTCTAGCTGCCTGCGAAGCAGATGAAATTGACTATGTGCTATCACTTTTTGTTTATGGCCCCAATTCCCATATTTCTACTCTGGTGATTTGCATAACAAGGAAATTGATTGCTTCTGATAACAGCAGTGGCATGCCACGATAATGGAAACTCTGAGCCAGGGACCTCAAGCTCTGCCCTCCCACACACATTTTGAAAGCTTACAATTCTTGTCATTATTTAATGAGTTAGATGGCCAGAGAATCCATGGAAGTTGTATTTTAGCTACATCTGATGGGTCGAAGGTTGAGATCCCTGATGTAGGGTGAAACGGGGTGGGGATTTTGAGGGATAATTATGATCTCCTTCTGAACCAAACCTTTCCCTCTAGACATCAATTTTTAGCCAAAAGGGCTTAAATTCCCAGTTTCTTCATGACCATACTGACCATAGTGCACACAGTCAACTGGATGTCTATCAATGCTTCAGCATGATTCTGCATTGACAGATAATTAGCTTCACAAAATCTGTGCAAAGCTGCTCAAAACCCCCTAAGGCTATCCCAGCATAAAATAAACCACTGCTGTCAAGCATGCCACACTAAATGCTGTCACAGCCTCCAGGGACAGCCAAGGGACAGGGTGAAGGAGATGACACTCCAGACACCATGACAAAATAAATTCAGATGGTCATGCAGGTTAGAATATTCCTTAATGCTGTCAAATATTTAAAATACAAGGACATTGACACTAAACAAACAACCAAGAGAACACTAGAGTAGCTTAGGGACACTCATTGTATCTCCTTGAACTGGTCTTGAACCCAATTACTCATTTCCCGCGATGAAAAATTTAGTTTTTTTCAGTTTTAGTTAAAATCGAGTATTTTCTAAGAAAAAACAGTAAACGGGTCCCATTTCTATTTTTTTTTTAACAAGAATACCCCATAGAATATATAACCACAAAGACTCGGATGATAAAAACTGAAAAAAATAATAATTTTACACGCTGTAAATGATTGAAATCTGAATGGAAATTCACATTTCTTACATTTTTTGTTATAGATTTCTGACAGGACATGACATATACATATAGTAATGATATATTATGAACCTGCTGAGTCTGCCGCAAAAAAAAAGAATATATAATATGTCTGGGTCGTATAAAAAAAAAAATTACTTCCAAACATCTTTAAACATGATGAGCACAAAATGGTCTTTATGAGCTCAGCACACAGGAGTGAAATGGCTCAGCAGTGAAGAGGTTAAATTTGCCTTAAATCCGGTATTGGGTCTGGATATCACATCATATAATCTTCCTGTAGACACATGACTATAGGGGAGACTGGATGCTTAAGTAAGCATCCATCCAAATCAATGGCTCCCAAATAGAGCCAGAGGGGGAAACTAGGTGCTGCTGGTCCTGAAATCACAGAATTGGAGATCAGCACTCAGGAGCTGGGTGGGATTAAGCCCATGTATTCAGAGGGCTGAATCAGCATTTCAAAAGCCTCCAGAGAGAGGAGAAGTGCAAGGACGCTTAGGTTACCATGGCCACGCAAATTATATAGGGAGGCCATGGGGTATATAGAGTGTCCCTTTAAGCAGATTAAAACCAGGAAAAGGACTAGCGTGGCACAGGTTCTTCATATCATATACAGTGCACATAGCTTAGTATTCAACTATGGTTTTAAAAATAATTATGGAGGACCTAGTTTATCAATTGGCGATGCACTAAGCCCTTAGGTAGAATCTTATCAAAGTTCATTGCATGATATACAAAGATGACTTGAAAAATGTCTCTAAGAGAATTAAGTCAACAAAGCAAGTCTTATTTGATAAGAACATTGATTGTGAGGTTAAAGCTCTAAGTTCAAATCGAGTCAAAGATAACACTTCAAATACATATATATTTCCTCTTTCGCTTTTAGTGCTTTTATTTTGTTCCTGAAGCTTGTGATTATTTTTCGTTTTATTTAGGAAACACTATTACTGAATAGGACTTTATTAAAATACATGATTTCGACACTCTTGCTTTCCATAAGATATCTCCTCAAGTAGAGGCTATGGCAATGATCCTAATGATAAAAAGGTATCTCGCAACATGAGATGGTCTCACACCACCTTTTAGAAACATAGAAAAATGTCGGCAGATAAGAACCTTTCGGCCCATCAAGTCTGCCCAATTACATGGATACTTTACCTGGATTTATCTTTTGTTTAGGATAGCCTTATGTCTATCCCATGCCTGCTTAAATTCAATCACTGTTTTGGCCTCTACCACTTCAACTGGAAGACTGTTCCATGTATCCACCACCCTCTCAGTAAAATAATGCTTTCTGATGTTACTTTTAAACCTTTGCCCCTCTAATCTAAGACTATGTCCTCTTGTTTTGCTACTTTGTTTCCTTTTAAATATACTCCCTTCCTCTACCTTGTGGATTCCCTTTACGTATTTGAATGTTTCTATCATATCTCCTCTGTCTCGTCTTTTTTCCAAGCTGTACATGTTAAGATCATTAAGCCTTTCTTGGTAACTTTTCTCCTTCAAGCCGTACACCATTTTAGTAGCCCTTCTCTGAACTCTCTCTAAGATGTCTATATCCTTCTGGAGATACGGTCTCCATTACTGCTCACAGTACTCCAAGTGAGGTCTCACCAGTGCTCTGTACAGTGGCAGGAGCACTTCCCTTTTCCTACTGCTAATACCTCTCCCTACACAACCAAGCATTTTTTTAGTTTACCTAAATCATTTGTCATTTGGCTGATCCCTCTTGACTTGGAGCTGCGCAAGGTACCACCTTAGCACTGGTCCACGAGTGCTGTATTCTGAAGGGCCATCGTATGCGATTGGCCCCTCATGGTGGGACTGACATGCTGACTCCCACAAGCCAGCCGACGGTTTCAGGCACAGGGTGGCTTTCCCACTTGCCCCTATCACTGCTCATCAGCACAGCAGTCTGCAGGGGTAGCTATGCCTATGATTTCAGAGAATATTGTGGCATTTTATTTGACAGGGATTCATTTCCATAAAATTTTGATCTGCATGAAAGGCACAATGTATGGAGTAAACTTAAATCCCTGTCATAACCCTTTAAGTTTAAAGAGTACCTTTTATGGGCAGTGAATCCCTCCCTTCATATAGGTCAATGGTATTTTCGTTAATCTACAGATTTGAAAAAAAGGGCATAATTTCCTTTCAAAGTTTCCTTTCCCCCCAGGGACTATGGCATGCCGTTGGGAAGGAGGGGGCAGCTTCGAGCAGACAATCTTCCTAAAGGACAGTCCCCACTCAGTCAATCATGATTATATATATACACACCACTACTCCCAAACATCACATATTTGTCAAACTGCCTTTCTGCATCCTTATGGTGAAAATTAAAATGCTGACTGAGTTATAACGATCTTCAGGGCAGTTTTCCAGGATGAATTTCTTCTCTGTCAAGTGATCTCTTTCTCAAACGATGTTATGTCAGTGAACTATGTACTTTTCCTGTTGCTGCTGAATCTCCTATTTTGTCTTTTCAGTCGTTCCCCTTATCTCCCATCTCCGAGGCAAGTACAACTGTGTGACTGGGTAATTCCCCTCTATAAATGTCATGTCTCGCACTGCTGCCACTGCAAGAAGACCAAAACCGGTGCTGCTCCAGCATGAAATAACCCTGGCATCGCTTTCATACTCTGCTCTGCTCAGTTCTGGCTTCTCCTGTTGCACTGCAGTAGACATAGGTGCTCACAATCACTTGACCGGTACGTCCCTATTAAAGGGTGGATCACCCTTGATGCTTTGCTTCTGCATTGCTCTGTGTTGAGATTTCAGTATACCTCCAAAGAGACCAGAAGCCTGCTCTCTCAGCTAATCCCGGTGTACCAGACCCTTGGCTTTGATTCCTGACCCCGCCAGCTATCTACCTACCCTCGACCGACGGCTTGCCCTGGGACTATGCTTACTGGATGACCCCTTTTTTGATACCACGCCTTGTTCCAGTGTTACTGCCTCTGCTGCCCACCGTGTTCCTGCCTCCACTACCCACCGTGTTCCTGCTCCCAGCGTCACAGTATCCCCTAGTCTTCGGCCCTTTTCCTGTCTTGCCCCTCTGTTTCTGTCCTGTGTTCTGTGCATTATCTAGTCAGGCTCTTTCCTGTCCTGCCTCTGTTTCCCAGCACACCTAGTCAGCCCTATTCCTGCCCTGCCCCTCACTATTGTTCATCTGTCTCACCCAAATAAATACTGTTCTTACCTCATCAGTGCCTCCCGTGTGTCACTGCACCCTTGGGCTCATAAAAATATAGCTAATTTTTAATTGGTCAGATGCTCAGACCTTGAAGTATTGGAAAAAAAATGTCATCGCTTATTCCCATTATACCGTGTGAAACAAAACGCAATTAGAGGCTTTGGTTTCTGTTAATGGCCATTAAAAGAGTAAGCTTACTCGTCGAACGTCAAGGCACCTCTATTCAGGGTGAGTCCTATCCAAAAAAATGAAGCCACAGGCTGCTGTGTAGCCAACCATAACTTACTCATGCTGCTTGTCAGTCATAAGGTAGACTGGTACATAGTACAGGAGGGGTGGGGTTGCGCCTATTACATAGTACAGGAGGGGTGGGGTCGCGCCAATTACAAAGTACAGAAGGGTTGGGGTCGCCCCTCCTGTACTATGGATGTTTCAATGTACCTCGAGCCAGGTCATCATTGCAGCTGTTCCGCTCCGTGTCTTTGTTTTTTTGATCCCAAGGTGGATTTTGTTTCTGGGGGAGCTTAAATAAAAGCCCACCAGTCTACCTCATGACTGACAAGCAGCATGAGCAAGTTATACTACACAGCAGCCTGTGGCTTCATTCTTTGGATAGGACTCACCCTCAATAGAGGTGCCTTGACGTGGCGGTGAACTTACTCTTTTAATGGCCAATAACAGAAACCAAAGCCTCTAATTGCGTTTTGTTTCACATGGTATAATGGGAATAAGCGCAGATGACATTTTTTTCTCCTTGTTATGTTTTATACATGTTGCTGGGCTGGATACATTTGGTGGTTGCAACCGCCCTATCGGGGAATAGGCGCGACCCCACCCCTCCTGTACTTGAAGTATTGGAAGACATCCAGAGCTCCCGTCGGTCACAAGAACCTCTTGGCTTGGGCTTCTGTATAGTCTGGTTTCTCATCCACTTTCTATTCGCTCATCGTTTTACTGTCCTGTCCCTACTACACATACCCTCAGGATCTATGTGGAGCTTGACAGGCAGGTAAACACCCTCTTACAAGTCAGTAAACAAGACCACCAGTTTGAAGTCTGTAGATTTATTGACCAGCCGTAAGGATGGGGTAAAACTAAGAGAAAAATGAGCAATACAAACTGTAAAAATACAGAATATTTACATGTTGTATCATAACAGTAATACATAGACAAGGCATGTTAATATACTGTATGTTGGAAAATTGGGTCAAGAATGGGGTTGCTTATTTTTCTTAACATGTTTTGCTGTATTTATTTTTGTACCACCCTGATTTAATTAACCCCTTCCTGTCGCAGGAAGTTCTATACCATCTTCGCGGCAGGTGGGTCTTAAAGATGCAGGGCGTACAGGTACTCCCCACTGTCTTCAATGGGCCGCCTCGGCCCCTCCCTGCAGCCGGCGCATGCCATGCGTCATTGACTGAAGAGAGACAGCCTGTACTCAGGCCATCCCGCTGCAGCCAATGATGCGCCACACGTCGGCTACATGGGCATACTAAATTAGAGGCCCGTGGCAGCACCTGGCACCTCTCCATCGTTGACCCCGTCGTGAAAGGGCTAAATAAAGTCTTTAAAAAAACAAAGGAACATTCATGTTTCCAGTGTGGAAATGCAATATATATACAGTATATGCCAAGCACTACTACAATGAGCAGTGACAGTCAACAATATATGAATATAGTCTCTAGATCTCCTCTGGGTTTTACAACAGTTTAATTTCTGAGATTTCTTGCAGTGCAAAGTGCAAAAGGACTCTGTGGAGATATTTGTCTGGCCCTGATGTCCTAGTTACGTCCCAGTAGACGTTTGATAAGCACGAGGATCTTGGTACAGTCTGTAAGTATAGATACAGAGGTCCTTTTTTTTTACCTGGTTGTACAGTGACCTTGCTCTCACTAAATCACTTAATTCCAGCTTTATGAGGCTCTATTTTTTTTGTACTAGAACCAAGAACAATGAGGAACATTTAATAGCTGTTTATTCGGGGGCGTGGCTGACTGCCGAGGTGAGAGGAAGCAGACTGCGAGGGCTCCGTCCTGACATGGACTTTCGTTGGAGATTATTTGCCCTTTTGTTGTATATTCCCCTCTCACCTCATGCCTGATGTGTGCCTCTGGCTCCCTTAACCGATTTGGGTGCAGTTCACAGTGACACTGGCCTGTTTTTGAGGAGAGTCTCCCCATATTCCCGGACTGGTGGCCATCTTGCAGCCTGTCAGCGCATGTGGCCTTGTCTATACTCCTCACTGAGTACCCCCCTGTGGAGAAGTGCCACATGGGGATGGAGGGCCCACATCCCCCTACCCTTGTGGATTCCAGGCCGGCAGATTTCGACGGAGTGCAAGGGTGATTGCACTGGGATGGCCTGATCTCCCCTCCTATGGATGACACTAAGGCTGCTTTTGCGGGCTTTGATTTTTATTTGCAGACGCTGCAGGAGGGAGACAACTGCCCGGTAACTCGCGGGGACTTACAGCGCCTGCTGGCCGCGCTTCGGTCTGGACAGAGATTGGAGGTCCCGGTGGGGGCAGGGCCTGGTGATGCCGAGACCGGGCAGCGAGATGTGATCCTGGATGAGGCGAGGACCAGGGGAGACAAGACCGGAACCCCGGACGGTGCACTTGCTCTGGCCGCTTAGCCACACGTGCAGCTGTCATATTTGGATGTGCTCCCTCTGGCGATTGCTAGGCCTACTCGGGTGGCGCCCGCCGGAATGGAAGGTCCCCCTGACGCTGCCACGGATCGGCCAGTTGCCAACCCCCCTGTGGTATCCGAGGTGGTGAATTCCAGGCGCATTGATGGATTGTCCACCAGAGGGTTGCGATGTTGCTCCTGGTCCAGTGACATGGCTTCCACCGTAGTTGGAGCTGTCGAGGGCAGGCGTGCCCGATGGGCTCTACAGGCGATGGATCGTCCCGAGAGGGCAGCTCATACAGCTTTCTGGCGGGGTACAGGTTGAGGAGGCTTGCTGGTCCCCTCATTTTTTCCCCTCGGTTTCTGACCCGGGCCCATCTCTTGGTAATCCTCCCCCCCACAGATGACATCCTTGCTGACTCTTACCCCCTTTTTTGCCTATACGCTGAGACTTTTGATGTTTTCTGCTCCCTGATACACTTTTTGAGGACACCCCTCCCCCTCTGGACACTCTTTTACAGACCTTGTTTTACAGAGAGGTGGTTATGTGTCGGTTCTGTGTTTGCCCCTCCCCCTTTTCTTTTTGCTGAGTTCCCCCCTCCGGTTCACCACCTCCTGATGACTCCTTGATGAGACCCCCCTGTTTGGGGATGACCCCCCTCCCTTGGGACCCTGCACCCCCCCTTGAGATAACCCCTCCCTACTTTTATCACTACGACCTGCTGACACCTCCCCCGTTTTTGTTATTCTGAGCTGTATTCTACGCAGTGTTTTTGATTATTTCTTAGCTGAGTATGTTATTTTGATGACCCCTAACTCCCCACCACTCCCCCCATTACTCCCCCCATTTTTTCTCCCTTACCTCCTTTTCCCATGTTTTTATTTTTCTGCACACCACCTCGTGCTACAAACTCTCTTCCCCCCCTTTTTTTTCTTTTGGCGTTTGGGGCAAACACGGGGTGTGCCATTGTGCGCTACCTGCCATACTTAGCCCTCGAATGCCCCGGCCTTGTGACCTGCACATTTCCATGGCCTCCTACGGCTCCTCGGACCTTCAGGAGCGTGCCAGGAAAGTCACATATTTGGCCTTTGCCACCCTTTTTTAATTCTTTTTTGGGGTCCTGGAACGCTTTTTGGTGTGTCTCCCCCCATCCCACCTTCCTATTTTGGATACCCCTTGACACACAGTCAGGGTTATCCAAAGAGATTCGAAAAGTCACCGCACGTTCGGTGACTTTTCGTTCTCTTCAATTCGGTTCCTTTTGCCGATTGCATTTCGGTGACCCTGCGGTGTATTCAGCAAACACCACAGGGTCCCCGACTTGCAGGGAAAAGCTACCGCAAACCTGACGAAAACTAACCGAATGCACGCTGAAAACAAGCAAAAACATCTGGATTAACCTTTGAAAAAGACGAACAGGAGCCGAACAGGAGCCGAACATGAGCCGAATCACACAGAGCCGAAGCAGCTGTGACGTAGAGGAGGCAGTGAATAAATTAGAAAAACCACTTGTATGAATCTGGGAAAAAGAAACGCTGTTTGCAAAGAAACTACTGAGCGAAAATGTCTGAAATTTTCACAGGAGGTCCAGGGAATGATAATAAAGAGGGCTGTTACAAAAAATAGCAAACTGAAAAAAAAAAAAATCGGACTTTTTAATTTTTTTTTAAAAAATTCAGAAAAATGCTTAAAGTATCCTAAAAAATCTATAAATAAAGAGACTTTTTGCTGCAGAATTTTATAATGAACGGTTTATTAGATATTGAATTAAAACGGGAATATTTTTAACATTGAAGCCTATGGGATTCTCCTGAATAAATTTGCCGAATTAAACCACCGAATGGCAGGGCATTAGGGGAACCTTTCACTGCTGGTTTGTGTTCTCTGAATAGCCGAAGCAGTGCTTTTTGATGGGGATTTCACTGCCCTCGAACAGGGACCGAACAGGCACCGTATGTTCAGGCAATTCGACAGGATTTGGCGAATTGCCTGCTCTCTGGATAGCCGAATGGCCAGGAAAGGTAACCGAACCCTGATTTTCAGCGTTCGGTTACCTTTCTCAAGCAATTCGAATCTCTTTGGATAACCCTGTATGTGTTTTTGGACTGTGTTTTTGAGAATTTCTGTGTTGGAGTTATTACACTTTGAGGAGGCACCCGCTTGGGGGCGGTTATTTTTGTAGACTACTTGCTGCACAAAACTTACTTTTTATCGCTTTTTCTGTACTTTCTAGATGTTGGCATTTTTTTAGTGACCTTTCCGTGCCTTGGCCTTGCGTGGCTATCCTTTCTTTGTATTTGTTGTACTGCTGATTGATTTGCAAAATAAAAACATTTTGAATAAAATAAAAAAAAATGGAAGATGTTAAAAAAATAAAAAAATAATAGCTGTTTATTCAAGCACTAGCACGATTAGAACACATCCTATATAAAGAGTAGTATGCGCTACCAAATGGTATCAACGCATAAAAACTGAGCGTCAATGCAAGTTACCGCTCGACTTGGAATAGAAAGTGGAATGGTGACGATTTAGTAATTGCAGTAATCACAGAGTCTCACTCAACCTTTAACTGTTTTAGAGACCCTTCTTAACTCCCTACCAATGTTTTTTATACATTAGAGGGCTGTTTTCTTTGGTGTTTTTTTGTATTTTATGTATTTGTTCAAAAAAAAATATTTTTGCTTGCTTGAACCCATACAGGGTTATTCAGAGAGCACCAAAATATCACCCACATATTGGTGCTCTCTGGTTCACCACACTTCGGGGAGTTAAATTTGCCAACCCTGTGGTGAAATGAGAATTTACCGCAGGGTCTCCGAAGTTTGGCAAGTCAAACGTTGCTGCAAATCGCCCGAATGCTGCCGCAAACCCGCCAAGCGCATCCGACAAGCTGCCAAAAGACCCCAAAAAAAAAGCAACTTTTAAAAGGCGTTTGCAAAAAACTACTGCAAGAAAATGCCTGGGAATAATATATAAGGTCCTATGACTAATAGTAGAAAGGTCTGTTACATAAAAAAACACCACGCCATTTTGAAAAAAATCTGAAAGACAAAATTCAATGAAAAAATCCTGAAAAATGCCTAAAAAAATCCTAAAAGACAAGTCAATAAAGAGACTTTTTGCTGCAAATGAAAAGAATAAACGGTTGAATAAATATATAAGAAAAACGGGGATTTATTTTTACACTGAAGCTTATGGGATTCGCCTGATTAAACCTGTCATATTAAACCACCGAAAATTAGGGCATTTCACTGACATTCCTCTGCTGTTCGGTGTTCTCTGAATAGATTAACCATTACTTCTCTATGGGGAATCCACTGCTGCGAAGATCACCGTATTTTACTGGCAATTCGCCAATATTTGGCAAATTTCAAGGTTTTTGAATAGCCAAATGGCCACGAAATTGCACTGTTCGGTACAATTTCAGGGCCAGTTTGGCTCTCTTTGAATAACCCTGCCTTCGATGTTCCTTATATTGCCCACAGGGGTATATTAGCCTCTTGAGTGCCTACTTGACACTAGGTTTTGCCTATCCTAAAAAGCCTGACCCTCTACAAGGAGCTCTGAAACAGAGGACCATCCCATCTTCCTGCCGTCAGGACAGCAAGCTTTCATCTCAGTCAGTGCAATGCACCTGGCCTGCTGGAAATCAACAGAGCATATACTGTAAGTATTCTCTTGTTTTTTTGGTACTTAGCACTATATTGTACACCTCTCACTGTACGCTTTAAGGGGCCTTTTCTGTCTTTTGATGTATTTCTATTAAGTGACCACTAGGAAGATAGGCCACACTGGTTACCTTCTTTATAGTAGCATTTTAGTAGCATATAATTCATTGCATAATCATATAAGGCGCTTGTGAAACTGTCACATTACTCATTTGTTTAGTCTAATCTACCCATGATGATGTCCTTTGAATACATCCCACACAACACAATGATGTGAGTGACTCATAGGCTCCATTCTATCAGGGTTATTCAGAGAGCATGAAAAGCAGGAGAATGACTGGAGAATGACTGGAGAAAGAAAAATTCTAGGTCAAAATAGCCAAACCAGAAAAATTCTCACTTTCATCTCACTTTCCAAATCGGCTATTTTGACCTAGAATTTTCCATTCTCCAGTCATTCTCCTGCTTTTCTCGCTCTCTGAATAACCCTGTATGTCTAAAGCCACACAGCGAGAAACAAGTGATGTAAAGATACTGTGGGGGGGGGGAGCACTTTACAACACAAAAGATCACACAATGAATGCACCCAGTGACACATATAGAGTAAAATATTTTTATAACTAAACATACAAGAGAAAAACAAAGCACATGTAAGATATCAGCAACATACAATAAACACAATAAGGACATTTCATTTTTTGATAGTAGTGGCCCTTTAAAGCTAGAATTGGACTAGGTCCCATTGTGTGATAACATAGATATTCTCAATATGAAATGCCCTCTACTTGGAAACTATCAGATAGCAAACAACAATGATGAAAAATAAACAGGATTTACATGAAAATGCCTTCATTAGAAATGGAAAGAACCAAAAAGAGAAAAAGAAAAACAATTTTTTTTTCGCCCCTTGAACACTTTTTTAAAAATAACTGACAGAGAGGAATTATGGAATATTATCTTTTACATTGAAAATGTTTATGAAATGAGGTCCATTCATTAAACCTGGAGTTGCTGCCTACTAGATATGGTTAATTTTGACTAGTTATCGCATCAGCATGGGTTTAAAGAATCCTCATGTAATAATCCATGCTGACCCTGAATAGAGCAGCAGGCAAGACCAGTACCATTAGTCGGCAGCAACTCTGTTGGCTTAGCTGGTCAGGGGCCCTGATATTTTTTTTTTAACACAAATTGGATATTGTAGTAAAGCAGTTACAAAATCTTAAGGACATCTGTGAATGCACTTTATGTACTGTTAGTCTGGCTTGTGTCTGTGTCCTAGGCTGTGTTTTGTGTGCATTTTTATACATAGTTACAATTTTGTGTCCAAATCAAACCATTGTAAAAAAAAAATCTATTGGCATTGGTGACCAATGAATTGAACATCTTCTCTTCTGTATTAATGCAGTGTTTGTTTATTTCTCTGTGAGCCAATCCATGTGGTTTCTAGGCCTGGTTCTGCTGCTTTCTCTTAGTAATCCATTTAAAGGTTCCTCAGGTTCCTCTGACCAGATTTGATAAGGTCATGCATCTACATCTTTGTAGGAGGACTTGGAACTGGGCTACAAAAATATAAATAATATAATAAACATACACATACATACACATAACAGAGATCGTGTATCATGTCAAGTCTTCCATCTCTCTACGGACCAGGGTTGCTCCTGATTCACATCTGTTCTGGTGTAGTATCTCTGTTAGTGGACCATTCTGGCAACTATATTATATGCATATGCATTCTTTCTATGTTTTCCGGATAGGACAGGACAGGATCCGGAGGTTCCGTCCTTTCATCGTCTGACCCTAGTCCACCTCTCTTGTCTCCTGGCCAATGGGAGTCCTAGTGAGGGTTTATAAGGACTTACTCTTCCCTTTTTCATTGCCCTCTTGTGGATTTTTCCTTCCGTGTGTTATGCTGTTATGTCTTTCTGGTATTTTGACCTTGGCCTGTTATTGAATCTCTGTATCTCTCTTGACCTTGACCTTTGTCTTTGTTGTACTGTGTTTATGAAAATCTCCTGCCCTGGACCTTAGGCTTTGTTCAATTGTGTTTATGATATTCTCCTGCCCTGGACCTTTGGCTTTGTTCAATTGTGTTTATGATATTCTCCTGCCCTGGACCTTTGGCTTGTCTCCCCTGCCCCTGATTTTGACCTGTTTCACCATTCTCTGTCTAAAACAGCCAATTAAGGAGCAGATAAACAGATACAGGGTTAATCAGAGAGGTGAAAACCAGGAGAATGACTGGAGAAGTGAAAATTCTAGGTCAAAATAGCCAAACCAGAAAAATTCTCCTATTTATCTCATGTTCCAAATCGGCTATTTTAACCTAGAATTTTCACTTCTCCAGTCATTCACCTGGTTTTCACCTCTCTCTGAATAACCCTGATAGTCTCATCCTCCCTTGAACTGTGGTCTGAGTTTTGGGTCACCAGGTTTGTAATATCTCTCCTGCATCAGGAGATGAAGGTGTTTGTCAACCTATGCTTATCAGTAGGAGGAGAATTGATATTGCAGAGAGCTGCAAGATGGCGTCACCATCATCACTGGGGCTGAGACAATTGCATGGTTAATATCTTGAGGATTCAGTTACCTCAGCCTTATTCACACATTCCGCTCTACTCGTACAATGCTCTATGGAGCACATCAGTGTGGAGCCATGGAATACCGAACCCAAGGAGAAATGCAGCAGACACCAACGGGTTAATTGTAAGTGGTGGTGCTGAAACACCGCAATATCTAATAAAATGATCTTTTGACATAATGATGGGCTTAAGTAGGTACATATAAAGCATGTATACCATACTCATGTATAAATCATTATATAATCTCTCTCATATCCATACATCCTTACCGTTCACTTAAATTCGTGTAAACAGAGTCGTTTGGTGCCTGCGCAAGAGAAAAGATATATAAATGTATACATGTATGTTCATGTAAGTTATTACATTTTATTTGTTATTTTCAGTTATCCTGCAAAGTAAATTGATATTTCTCTTTTTCAGTCTTTTTCATAAACTTGTAATAGAAATTAAATTTTGGGAGTAATTTTTTCACCTTGAACCAATATTGTATCATATACTGTCAAAGTGAACTAATAAAAAAAAGTAAACGTGGTATATGAAAGTTCTCTGAGTATCATTGGAATATATATATATATATATATATATATTTAAAGTTAATTAATATGATTTCATGTTTAAAGGGACATTACAACTTGCAAACTCTGCAACTAGGTTACCTTTGCAATACAAATAAAACCACTTTATAAAACACATGCTGCTGTCTAATTCTATGTTTGAAGTAATTGCATGTGAAAAGGAAAAATAAAATAAGTTTTTTTATCTTCGGTTTCAGTTTTGTGGATTTTTTCCATGATGCAATATTTACCAAAATCTATGCAAACATTTACCTTTACTGCAAAGGTTTATCTAATCTACAGTATTTACCAGTTAATGAGGTGGAGGAGGGAATTTTTAGATAAGGCTGCAGGGGTGGATTGTGGTCTCCAGTCCACCTGCGATAAGAGATGGCAGCTGAATGAGATAAAACAGGGAGCCTAGAATAATTCTAATCTACCCACTGGTGATGTCCTTTGAATACATCTCACACAATACAATGATTTTATACACTGATCGACCAATCAAATCCATTCTGTGGCCAAAGTCATATGGTGAGGATCAAGTTATGTAATGATACTGTGGGGGGAATATTTACAACACAATGGATGCAACCAGTGACACATAGAGTAAAATATTTTCTTAACTAAACATGGAAGAGAAAAACAAAACACATGTAAGATATCAGCAACATCAAATAAACACAAAAAGGACATTTCATTTTTTTGGTGGTATTGGCCCTTTAAACTGCAAATGTATTGTGTAAATGCTGCTACCCACATCACTATGTTTCACTGCTGACTATCTTTCTCTAGTTGGGTGGCCAAAAAAGTGCACCACTTGCGTAAAATTCATAACTGGGTGCTATTAACCCCTTCACTACCAAGTTATTTCCCAAAACTCCACTGTCAGGAACCAGTTGTTGTTTTTTGTAAAATCAATTAAATTAATTATACATTGAGATATCTTTGGGAACACTCCCAATGTATTCCTCGCTTTAATACTGTAACAAGATAGATGGCTTCATCTAGTGGCCAAAATGAGTTACTGCAGTTTAGAAATGCAGCACGTGTGTCACAACACTCTGAGCCCAACACGCAGACGCGTCACTCCTTAACCTGCCAGTCTTTAGAATAGCCGGTAAACTAGCAAGAGACAGAAACATAAAAAAATAAGTTAGAGTCCAGAACCAAAGGGGATAGTCATACGAGTCAATGTCAAGAGGGTTAGATGTATGCTAGAGTCAGGAGCCAGAAAGACTAAACGTATGCCAGAGTCAGGAGGGAAACCAGAGGTCAGAATAGTCAAAGGGAATATAAAAAAGACATACACAGAATAAATAATATCAAAACGCGTTCTTGGGCAATGAAATCCCACGCCAAGGCACCGGTATGTAGGGAATCCTGGTATTTAAAATTGTCGGGCATTCCTCATTGACCAGGGTCATAACACTGGAACCCCTCCCAGCTGCAGCGACATTCTCTGGCGCCTGCGAACCGGCGAGCTTCCAGCGATGGAGACGCCAGTGGGGCAAACAGTCCCAACGTTACCTCTTGGTTCTGTACACCGGCAGTTGAAAGTCTGATAAGAACATTCAATTAGCTGATTTTAAACTGTTTTAGCACCTTGGCCATAATGTCCACAAGTTATAATTTTGGGGGCACCATCTGGAGCCGAAAAGCAATTTCTTTTTGCTTTTGTCTTTCAAAGCTGCAGATCGAGATAACTCTATATTGGATACCGGACTGTGCCTTTAACGACTCGAGTTGTCTCGATTGTAAAGGAGGGGTACCAAACCCTGCCCCCAGATGATAATTGCCTACAATTCCAAGAATTCTTTGAATGGCCAGAAAATCATGGGAATTTTAGTTCAGAAACATCTGGGGGGGGGCATGAGTGTGAATATGGAGTACATTAGGGCAGACTCACCTCATAAATGGTCTCACCCTGTAAGACAAAAAGAAACAACACGTGAAGCATCCATGTAGTAGTAGAGTTAACATTGTCATACATCAATTCCTCTATACATAACATGTATGCCCCCATCAATCACCATAGGAAATGAAGGTAAGGGAGCAGTTTACCTGGTTTGGCCCTAGTACTCCTCACCAATGAATGAGGCACATTTAAGACAGACAGCAGCTTCCTCCATACGTGAGGCATATGCCCTCTGTCCCACAGCTCAGAGTAATGATAAAAATTATTTAACACATGCAAGAAGACGCTACTCATGAGATAAGAGTATCCAGAGGTGGCATTACAGTTAGTGCGGCCTTAGCTACAACTCAAATATGTGGCCCATCAGTAAGCAAAAAAACAAGTCTAACTCAGGTCACTTACGGGGTTACTCAGAAAGCACCAAAATTTCAGGGAAATTTCAATGCTTTCTAGTTCGGTGCACTTCGGTGATTCCATTTCACCCACCCTGTGGCCAATTCACTATTGACCACAGGGTCTCCGAAGTGCGCTGAAGATGGAGTCACTGAAGACCACCGAACTGACCTTCGAATGTCGCCGAACTGCAGAAAAAACAGAACTCCCCTTTAAATAATAATGAAAAGGTCTGTTACAGAATTTAAAAAAAAGTCTCTTAAAAAATTTGGGAATCAAATATTTAGTCTAAAAATTACAAAAAGCACAAAAAGGTTTTCTAGAAACTAAATAAAGACAATTTTCTGAAAATGAAAAGAAAACGGTTTAATAAAAAAAATATAAAACGATAATATTTTTTTTTTACAGTGAATCCTATAGGATTCGCCTGTTTAAACCTGTCAAACTGAATCCCTGAAAATCAGGGCGTTTCACTGACACTTCGGTGCAGTTCGGCGTTCTCTGCATAGATTAACCATTAGCTCTCTATGGGACAATTTCGTTGCTACCCAAAGATCGCCAAATTGTGACCAACTGCACCATATGTCTCTGTCAATTCGCCTGCATTTGGTGAATTTACAGATTAGGGAATAGATGGACTGGCTGAAAATTGCACCGCATGGCAAAATTCACTGCTCGGTGCAATTAGGTGACAAGTTCACCCCTTGCTGAATAACCCCATTAGTGAACGGAGCATGTGAATATATGAGCATACGTGTGTTGAATGTCAATATGCACATAAATGCCATGAGCATATTCACATACTATACAAATTCCATCTTGTGAGGCTTCAGTACGAGCAGGGCCTTAGGTGACCACTTATTATAAGTAATTATAGAGCTGACTCTAGGGTATCTACTTTTTAGGTGTATATGCTATTCAATAGAATAAAATAATTTTAAAAAATCATATTCAGCTCTACGTACAATTTTATGAACTATTTTGTATGTATAAATTACGTCTACTGCTATGTATTCTCAAACACTTCATTTTTATTTCTCCATTTTTAAGTATGACAAATATGCATTCGTTTGTGTGTTTACATTTACGACACCTTTTATCATTTGACAGATATTTTGAAGAATTTGCTTAAAGTAAGAGTTTTCTGCCGTTTTACATTTGCAAAAATCCTTTCATGTTGTCATGTTTGTGAAATCATGTTGAAAGTGGTTATTCTGCGAACATACTATCACCATGAAACAACATAATATCAGAAATTCCACTTCACTGATGATTTATAAACCCTACTTACGTCCTTTTCTTCTCGTGTGTCGCGATGTCCAGGAGCAGTCACAAATTGTACTGTTTTGTTCGCATTTTTTTGTTTTTTTAAGTTAGGTTTGCTGACTGGAGCTGAAAACCAGAAAAACACAACATTGTGCAGACATCATGCTATATAAAATTACAAATAAATTCAAATCTGTGACATTACTGTTTTGTCGTTCATTATGGAAAACAAAAAACAGCCACGTAATTTTCCATTGACGCTAATCTTGGCTAGTAAACAAGCAATGCTCTGTTTCAGTTCTGGTCTTTGTGTACATGGTTATATCCTCAATATACCATTGTAAAGCCATGGCTGGAACAGCAGGACAGTGTGGCAGAGACATATAGGGAAGTGTGAGCAATGGAACTGATACAAAGTGGTTCGAGGTGAATGGTGAGATACATGGTGGTGATGGGCATGGGGAAAATACAGAGGAATAGAGGTGTGATGGAAAGGGAAAATATAGATCTTTGATGTAGAAGAATGGAAAACAGATTTGAGGAGATAAGAGGATTGGAGCGAGAGTCAATGTGTGAGGGTCATGGACTAAACAACCTATGATAATTTTTTTTTTGAGAAAGGATACATTGAGATTTCTCTCGTTTTCAAGTATGTCCTGGGTGGCGAGTATGTACCGTTAGGTGTCTTGCCCAAGGACACTTACTGGAGAGGTTGCTCGCTGAGATTGAACCCATGACTCCACAGGCTCTCTCCATGCAGAGCAGTGACATTACCTCTACTCCACCCAGCCGGTAAGTGATAATGGAGTTGAAAAGGAATTGGTCAAATATGCGGGGGTTTAGGGACAGAAACTCACTGGGTGACAAGAATGGGGAGTAGACATGGGGTGAAATGAATAAAGACAAAGAATGATGGAAATACACAGAGGATGTGGTGAGAATAATTGTGAAGAGGCAGAGCAGGTGGAGGTGAGGGAAATGAAGGACAAGCACACGGGAGACCTATATGAACATTCAACAAATGGGGATAAGACAGGTTGGTGAGAAGATTGTGGGTGATATACAAGAGGTGGGGGAGAGAAATGGGATGAATAATGTTAACAGAGACAACAAGTGGAATTAGAGATACAATCATAGTATGGTGGATGGGCTAGAAGGGCAATTGGGGATGAGGGAAAAAGAGGAGACTGAAATGTAAGACAGACATTCACTCAGTGTTTGGATACTATACTGTAGGAAAGGTGGTGTATGGATGTGTGACATGTCCATGAGTCGAGCAATGGGGTTATTGCTTAGCCTGATTGGAGGTGAAGTTGTTGGGTTCAGTATGACTGTAAAGTGAAAGTGGCACCTTCTACAACATAACATATCTGCCCAATCAATGGCAGAATCTTCAAGTATAGCTCTGTCTATTGCTCATCTTGGGCTCTATTACATTCCTCGCGCATCGGTTTTGCGCGCACCCAAATGCACATTTGCGCGAGTACAAAACCATTTGCGCAGAACGTCGTATTACGATGTTCGTGCAACAATGCGCGTTGTCCAACGCGAGTGACCCTGCGCAAACCCAGCGTGAGCGCAAGTCCGTGCGCGCATCCCATACTTAACGTTGTGAGCGCCAATGCGTTAGTGCGCTGATACGCGGATGGTATTACAATCTTCGCACAACAAAAGTTTGCGCGCGTTTTCGTAACGTCTTTGAACAGCAGGTGGTAACTGTAAATGTGATCGTTCTGGGCTAAACGAAATACACCTGCACGAAAAAAAAAAAATACAGCACAGTACAGTTACACACTCTACACATACCCAAAGATTAAAATTTATAAATTGTGTCATTGTAAATTTTTTCTTTTTTTGGCTGGTGGGTGTTAATTTTTTTTTTTTTAAATTTTTTTAGTTTGTAAATATTCTATTGGAAATGGGTGATCGATGTTGGCTGATTCCCGTGACAAATCCCGTGACAAAACAGTCTGCCCACCGATTCCTGCACGCAACGTTCATTTGCGAACGGCATTGAGCATCGGATTTGCGCACAAAAATCTTTAAGGAAGAAAAAATGCGCTCTGATCGTAATACCACGTTAATTTTTGTGCGATAACGTTTTTTTTCGTGCGCAAAAAAAATTGCGCTGTGCGAGCACAATTGCGCAGAGAATGTAATAGAGCCCCTTGTAGGCAATGTCTCTCTTCCCTTTTTGGCTGTTCTTCAGCCTTGAACTAGACTAAGGTTGACATTCACTAAACTCTCTACGTCACCTGACAAAAGCCAAAATTCAGTAAAACTCTTAAAGCATGCAGTGGATGAGCAGAGTGACATGTATGAGGCATGTTCCGAGCTGTCGAGCTGCGCCACCCATAAAGAACAGTGTTTCAAAACTCTCTTTTGGTGCCATCTCATTCTTTCGCATCTTCTTCATCAGGTTTATCATCTACCCACCAATCCATCCTGCAGGGAATGGGCTCAAGTAGACAGATATTATTACTAATGTTGGCGATAACCTCACATTTTAGCTATATGTGAATCATATAGGTTTAGTCGGGTTTGGTCACATCATGCTTAACCCCTATTGTGGCAAAATCAATGTTTTTGTGAATGCCGCCTTCAGTGTGTATATTTTCTTGTACTAATTCTACTATTAACAAATTTGTGCATTTGTATCTTGGTTCTTGCACTGTATATTTCCTTATTATTGTGCTTTTTACACAACTTTGGTATAAAAAAAGGAAAAGGACAGCATAAAATAAACAGAAGCCTGAAAACACAGCAACCTCTCAAGCAGGGCCGGATTTATAATTATGCAAAATAGGCATTTCCCTACCTCTGTCACGGATGGCCCTGTTCTGGGGCGCCTGGCAGCAGATTCCTCGCTGCTCGCTGGCCAGGCGCCGAATAATAACGCCACCGGGTGCGCTCACGTGGGACGCCGGGGGGCGGATCCTGGCGTTATGACGCGGACCCGCCGGGTTTAAAACCCGGCTTCACTAGTTCGCCGGTGCCCTGACGTGGTATTCACTTCCCGCAGAGCTCTTGTGTTTTTGGCTAATATATTATTCTGTGTATGACTCCTGGCATTGGCAAACGAACCATTCTGTGTATGACTCCTGGCATTGGCAAACGAACCATTCTGTGTATGACTCCTGGCATTGGCAAACGAATTATTCTGTGTATGACTCCTGGCATTGGCAAACGAACCATTCTGTGTATGACTCCTGGCATTGGCAAACGAACCATTCTGTGTATGACCCCTGGCATTGGCAAACGAACCATTCTGTGTACGACCCCTGGCATTGGCGAACGAACCACCCTGTGTATAACCCCTGGTATTGGCATTTACTCTTCTCACGGTTCTGCTCTTAACTTTGGTACCGAGGTCAGTCTATGTGGCACCCTAAGCACACATCAGGCTACCTCTGATATTACTAAGGTCCTAGGGAGAACGAGTACTCCATTCTGTACCTCTGTCTGGTGTTTACCCTTGCTTGTCTATTGTCTGGTTCATTATCTATCTAGTTGTGCCGACCATTCAAGGATCGGAAGGGTAGAGAGCGGTCTACGTGAAGGGACCACTATCTTGGTATTCAGGGGGATTCGTGACATTACGTCAGGGCCAATGGATCCCGCAGACCTCTCTAACCAGTTGGCACGTATCGCAGCCAGACAAGAGGAGCAGGACCATAGGATGGACCAGATTTCTCTCGCTCTACAAACCCTGTTAAATCGGTCCAATACTGGTACCACAAACCCTCCAGACCCAGTATTGCCTAGAGTCAGTTCGGTCTCTCCTGAAAGACATAGGCTTAGTATGAAGGCACCCTTACGCTATGATGGTACACCAAGCTTATGCCGGGGTTTTCTGACCCAACTCGAGATCTTGTTTGAGAACAACCCAGGGTCTTGTATATCTGATAAAGCCAAAGTAGGCTATCTGATTAATCATTTAACAGAAAAAGCTTTATTATGGGCTACGCCGTTGTGGGAAAATAAGAAACCCATCATCTATGACTATGAGGGTTTTACCTCTGAGTTAAAACGTACCTTTGATCCCTCTAGAAGGGCTACCAATGCGGGTAGGTCCTTGTTTCACATTAAACAAGGTAATAGGAGGGTCTCCGACTATGCCATAGAGTTTAAGACTTTGACGTCAGAGGTGCTTTGGCCAAACGACGTTTTAACCTTAGCCTTTACCGAAGGCCTGAACGAGGCTTTTATGTTTGAGCTGGCTCCCTTAAAAATACCAGAAAATCTGGACCATTTGATTGACTTTTGCATAGCCATGGACGATCAAATTAGGGAAAGGAGACACCCCAGAGACAGACCCAGAAGGGTCTTGCCTCCTTTACCCTTATTACCCAGACACACCAGTACGTCAGGTAACCCGGAGAACGCAAAAACAGATATGCCAGTCGTTGAACCTATGCAAATAGGAAAAACGGGTATTTCGGAGGTTGAAAGAGCTCACAGAAGAGAAAAGGGGCTCTGCTTCTATTGTGCAGGGGCTGATCATTTCCGCCTTCAATGTCCTCAGAGACCCAGGGTTAACAGGGGGGAGAGTGGCAAATCGGGTCAAAGAACAGCCAATACCCAGGTTATCGGTTCTCTTTATGCCTCCTTTGTGGATAGTGAGAAAAAAAAATCCAGGATTCTGTTACCGATCTCCCTAACCTGGGAGGGGGTTCACCTCAAGACTGAGGCGTTCTTAGACTCTGGGGCCTCAGGTAATTTCATGGATAAATATTTTGCTGCCAAAAACCTCTTACCTCTGGTTCTCAAGGAAAAACCTAATGGTGGAGGCCATAGATGGTAAACCCCTGTCATGTCCACATATCACTCACGACACTGTCGATGTATGTATGAAAACAGGAGTTTTACACCAGGAAACGATAAGATTTCAAATTATTGAATCTCCCTCATGTCCTGTCGTTCTTGGGTTTCCATGGTTAACAGAGCACAACCCGGTTATTGATTGGGTCCAGAGAGACATAAAATGTTGGGGTCCTAATTGTCAGTCTAATTGCCTAGGCAGGGTCAATGTGATTGGTAGCCTCAATATTGCCACAGCCCCTCCTTTATCCACAGAGGTCCCTGAATGTTATCTGGCATTAAAGGAGGTGTTCTCTAAAGCCAGGACTGAGGTCCTACCACCACATCGTCCATATGACTGTGCTATTGATTTACTCCCCGGTACGATGCCTCCTAGGGGACATGTATACCCTTTGTCACAAAAAAGAAAACGACATTATGGAGGAATACATAAGGGAGAATCTAGAGCGAGGATTCATTAGACGGTCCTCCTCTCCAGCAGGAGCAGGTTTCTTTTTTGTCTCCAAAAAAGAGGGAGATCTGCGACCTTGCATCGATTATAGAGGTTTGAATAGGATAACTATAAGAAATGCATATCCCATACCTCTCATAACAGAATTGTTCGACCGATTAAAAGGGGCCCGTATATATACGAAGCTCGATTTACGCGGAGCTTACAACCTGGTTAGGGTTAAAAAGGGAGATGAATGGAAAACGGCTTTTAATACACGTAGCGGGCATTATGAATACCTGGTGATGCCCTTTGGATTATGTAATGCGCCAGCCGTTTTTCAGGACCTCATAAATGACACCCTAAGGGATTTTCTGCAAGAATTCGTCATAGTATATCTGGATGACATCCTGATATACTCTCCTGATGTGGACACTCATCACGCCCACGTGAAAAAAGTATTGAAAAAACTATTGAAGGCTGGATTGTATTGTAAACTAGAAAAATGTCTATTCGACATAGTAACAGTGCATTTCCTTGGTTATATAATAACCCCTGAGGGTTTTCAAATGGACCCTAAAAAACTCTCAGCAATTCTTGACTGGCCTCTACCCCAAGGGCTTAAAGCCATCCAGAGGTTTCTGGGGTTTACTAACTACTATCGGAGATTCATTAAAGACTTTTCAGCCTTGGTAGCTCCCCTCACGGCTTTGACAAAGAAAGGGGTGGGAAATCAGAAATGGACACCTCAAGCCACTCAAGCCTTTGAGGCACTCAAACAAGCATTCACTACTGCCCCTGTTCTTCGACATCCAGATCCGGCTCTGCCTTTCCAAGTAGAAGTTGACGCCTCCGAAATAGGTCTTGGTGCAGTCTTGTCCCAAAGGGAGGCACCCGACAAACCCTTGCATCCATGCGGCTTCTATTCTCGGAAATTGTCCCCGGCAGAGAAGAACTATGACATTGGAAATAGAGAGTTGTTAGCAGTCATCTCGGCCTTGGCAGAATGGAGATACTTATTGGAGGGGTCTAGGGACCCGATCGTTATCATAACCGATCATAAGAATCTCACGTACATTGGAGATGCTAAACGTTTAAATTCCAGACAAGCGAGATGGTCATTGTTTCTTTCAAGTTTTAATTTCGTGCTTACCTATAGACCTGGGTCCAGAAACATTAAAGCAGACGCCTTATCGAGACAGTATGAATCTTATGAACATAATATCCAAGATCAGCATCCCATTGTACCCCAGGAAAGGATTATAGCCTCTACCACAATTAGTGTCTCGTCTCCTCTAGTGAAAAGGTTGCAGACCGTCCAGGGTGCAGCTCCTGGGGGGAAACCTCCCGCGAAACTCTTTGTACCTGAGAACGAAAGAGAGGAAGTACTTAACGTTTATCATGACAATAAAACCTCTGGGCATATGGGTATCACCAAAACAGTGGCTAGTATCAGTAAACTCCTCTGGTGGCCCACGTTGCGCCGAGACGTTAAAGATTACATAGCTGTGTGCGAGGTGTGCACAAGACATAAAAGTCCCAAAACAGCACCCATTGGTTTACTCCAGCCTTTGCCGATCCCCGAACGCCCATGGTCGCATGTAGCCATGGATTTTATAGTAGATTTACCTGAGTCAAGAGGGAATACAGTTATACTTACGGTCATAGATCGATTCTCCAAGATGGGTCACTATGTGCCTCTTCGGAAACTACCTTCGGCAGCCGAACTGGTGCCTATTCATTTCCAACGTGGTTCGCATACACGGTGTTCCTCTGGAGATTGTCTCTGATAGGGGGACACAATTCATCTCCAGATTCTGGAAAGGGTTTTGTAAGAATGTGGGGATAGACTTATCCTTCTCTTCGGCCTATCACCCCCAGACCAACGGAGCAGCAGAACGAGCCAACCAAAATATAGAGAAATATCTCAGGTGCTTTATATCAGAACAACAAAATAACTGGTCAGACCTGTTACCATGGGCAGAGTATGCTTTGAACAGTGCAGTGAGTGAATCCACAGGACATTCCCCTTTCTTCACTGTTTATGGTTTTGATCCTCCCGTGCTCCCCGCTACGTTTCCTGATACCACGATTCCTGCTTTGGATGAGCATTTGGCATCATTGAAAGAGACTTGGAGAGAGTCAAACGGGCACTGGAAGAGAGTAGTGCCATCCAGAAAACCAAGGCCGACAGACACAGGAGGCAGGCACCCGTGTATCAAGTTGGGGACAGGGTTTGGCTTTCTTCACGGAATATCAAGCTCTTAGTGCCTTCCATGAAGTTGGCACCTAGATATATCGGTCCCTATAAGATTCTGCGGCGACTCAACCCTGTCTCCTATGCTTTGGCGTTACCCCCCCATATCAGGATACACAATGTGTTCCACGTGAGCCTTTTGAAACCGTTGTTATGTAACCGGTACACCAAGGTCCGTGCTCCACCTCCTCCTGTCTCTGTGGAGGGCCAGGAGGAGTACGAGGTTGAGGCCATTCTGGATGCCAGAAAGTCTAGGGGGTCCTTACAGTACTTGGTCGATTGGGTGGGCTACGGTCCAGAGGATCGTTCTTGGATTCCGGCTGCAGAGGTCCATGCCCCTCGGTTGGTGAAGGCCTTCTATTTGGCGCACCCCCGTGCCCCTGGGGGTCGTCCAGTGGCCGCCCGTGGAGGGGGGGTTCTGTCACGGATGGCCCTGTTCTGGGGCGCCTGGCAGCAGATTCCTCGCTGCTCGCTGGCCAGGCGCCGAATAATAACGCCACCGGGTGCGCTCACGTGGGACGCCGGGGGGCCGATCCTGGCGTTATGACGCGGACCCGCCGGGTTTAAAACCCGGCTTCACTAGTTCGCCGGTGCCCTGACGTGGTATTCACTTCCCGCAGAGCTCTTGTGTTTTTGGCTAATATATTATTCTGTGTATGACTCCTGGCATTGGCAAACGAACCATTCTGTGTATGACTCCTGGCATTGGCAAACGAACCATTCTGTGTATGACTCCTGGCATTGGCAAACGAATTATTCTGTGTATGACTCCTGGCATTGGCAAACGAACCATTCTGTGTATGACTCCTGGCATTGGCAAACGAACCATTCTGTGTATGACCCCTGGCATTGGCAAACGAACCATTCTGTGTACGACCCCTGGCATTGGCGAACGAACCACCCTGTGTATAACCCTGGTATTGGCATTTACTCTTCTCACGGTTCTGCTCTTAACTTTGGTACCGAGGTCAGTCTATGTGGCACCCTAAGCACACATCAGGCTACCTCTGATATTACTAAGGTCCTAGGGAGAACGAGTACTCCATTCTGTACCTCTGTCTGGTGTTTACCCTTGCTTGTCTATTGTCTGGTTCATTATCTATCTAGTTGTGCCGACCATTCAAGGATCGGAAGGGTAGAGAGCGGTCTACGTGAAGGGACCACTATCTTGGTATTCAGGGGGATTCGTGACACCACTGGGGGCGCTTTGCAATGTGTGAAAAAAAATCCAATAAATTAATCCACTGTTTCTCTTGAACCCTAAGGACTAAAGGGGCATTTAATGTCTCATTGGAAAGGCCAGAGTATGATCTTTCCAATGATATCACACATGACCAGGTTACTGTATGTATAAACAAAGTTTATAAAATAATAAATAAAAATATATATTTCTTTTTTTCTAACTCTGCACTATCGTTCACTTTCCAATTATAAAGTCAACAGCGGTGCTGCATTAATTCACCATCTCTTTCCCCACACCAACAGCAATACCTTTTAAGTCTTGATATCCTATTGAATAATTGAAGATAATAAAGCAGCAGCAAAAAGTAGTGGTAAAAAATTCACATCTTGAAAAAGACCCTCAGTTACGGCTGAATTTTGATACCCAGAATAATGGTTCCTCTGGGCCAAAATGGAGCATCATTTTACATAGCTAGGGCTAGAAATTAGGGTTAGGCTATTAATTAGGCTTGTTTTAGGGTTAGGGTTAACGCTAGCACTAAAATTTTGCTCCATTTTTTTGCTTCATTTTAAGGCAACAGATTCTGCACCTTCTTTCAATGTGAATGCAGCGAGAAACTTTTTTCAGTATTTTAGAATGTTAGTTACTTTTTTGTATCCCCCACAACAAACATTTAAAAAGTATTTCACCTAGTTTTAGCACTTTATGGGGGGGCTCCTGAGATGTGAATCCGTCCCTGAACTCAAGGAGGTAAGAACCTTGCAAAAACCAATAGATGAGGTGATAGAATGCCCATGTCTTTCCTGTTGCAGCTTTTGGCAGGTGCAGGAGGTGCCCTACAACTGTTCCCGCTCTCCCACTGGCTCTGTAACTTCATGTGCACATCATTATTGGGAAAATATAATCATGGAAAATATAATATTATCTTGGAATCTTTTGTAATCTTGGAAGAGTAAACATAATTAGAAGCAAACTTATTAATTGTATCTTCACTTACATTTAGGCATGTGGTGATTATTGTCATTATGTATCTTTCCTGAGTACTCCTTCACTTCACCTGAGGGAAACAGCACATAAACTGAATCCATTATTAACATAATGTTTTTTTTTTGCATGGACAGTGAATCAAAAACCTCACGACAAAATAGTGCACTGACTAAATTCTCCAAAACAGCCTGTTTTTCCCCTGCTCGGCTATTTTGATAGCTAGGAGTGCCTGGAAAAAGATAACCAGTTGTGGGATGATCCACCACACCGATAATCCGAATACCAGACATAAAGGTCAGAAATGCAATTTAAAGAGAAACGAATGAAATGTGGACTTTTTACTGACTGACAAATCCCGGTCGCATTGGCGAAACGCGTCTCAGAATCTTTTATACCTTTTATATTTGTATGGTTTTATAAATATATTATTATTATTTTTTTAAATAAATTTTGTATTACCTTCACAAAGCGGAGTCTCCAGTATCCTGTATTGAGGACCAAAGGATCAGAGAGGTGGTTGGGGGCTGTCAAAAAAGCCCTGCACTCTTAGACCCCAAGAGCCAGGATGAGGGCTCTCAACATTATAAGTACGGCCCTTTTTTTTATACAAAAATAATCATTCAGTAATCCTGTGAGCACCATCCCTGGACCCCGGGACAACCCTGCAACGGAATAAAGGCACAGCATTGCTGCGGAAAGAAGGTAGGTCAACCTACCTGACCAGAAGCTTGAAGCCGGTTAACGCAAGACTCTAGTACATGTGAGTGTAAAATCTCTATTTATTTATCACGCACTTGAAAAAAGTGTCTTACATACTGCACTATATACGTATATATATATATTTTAGATTTTATGTACCATCCCATGACAATATCTGGAAGCGTTGAGTAGAACATGAAGTGCTGATACAAAGATCAATGCTGGACATTATAAGGACTTTTCTAGGATAAGAGTGGACTCTCATACAAAACCGAAACAAACCTATATATATTGTTTATATGATTTTATGCTTTTTTTGTATTTTTATCTTTTTATATATTTTTACCATGTCATAATTTGATATTCTCATAATTTAGGAAGCCTTTATGAGATCTTTTGTATTGTTTACTTTATTTCATATATTGTTTATATTATTTTACTGTTAGGAAAGTGCGCCAGTGCAACATATACTGTTATTCTTTGGTTTTACTATAATCCTATTGGGGTATTGGGTAATTGCAAATTAGGGCTGCACGTTATCAATTTGCTAAATGTTATCCAGAGCACAGAGCTTATTTACACATCCCCAGTTGACTCTAACACTAAATGCTTGCCGAAACATTGCGTAATACCATATTTAAACTTTTATTTATTCGCGGGAACAGTAATACTCTTGGAAAAGCATGCACTATACTGAGCAAATCTATAAATATACTTTCACTTACTTATTGCCTTTATTCTGGGACTACCGTCTAATTTTTCACTCTCTATGTCTGAAAAAGACATAAAATAAAAAATAAAATGCAAGCTCTTTATTAAAACAAATGGAAAACTTTGAAAATATTTGCAAATTGTATTGCACAATACTTTCAAAATAAATAATTTGTTCAGCATTTTTGCAGCCTAAAACTTAAAGGGACACTCTACATACCCTAAAGACTTTGTGGTCTGGCTACGTGAAGTGTCCACCCCTTCATCCCCTTCTGATCCCCATGTACATGCCCAATGGGCTTTAGGATGTGCATGGCTGAAAAATGTTTTTGTTTAGTTTCGTTACGTTTTTAAATCATTTCGTTTTCGGAATTTCTTAACTAATTTCGTTTCGTATTTGTTTTGGGATCGATTTGAAATTTTGAATCGATTCAAATTTCATATATCATATCGATAGCTGATATCAATTTGAATTTTGGATCACTAGATAAAACCCCAATTGATCAAATTTTGCTGTTAAAAGAAAAGCTAGGGTTAAATTTTAAGCTGTGTCACAGATTTAGTATTTGAGTCAAATTAAACAGTGAAACAAAATTAATTTTTTCATAAAGTCCTTTGCTGACTATTACTTATATTGTAAGTTAAGATCAATTTGATAGTTGATATAAATTTGATAGTACATTTCAAATTCAATAGTTGATATCAGTTATTCCAATTTTTCTTTTATGATGATGACACAGTGTAAAACTAAATAAATTTGTTATATACTATTTTGTTTCGAATTCGTATCGTATCAATTCGTTATTTGGAAGTACTTCCGAATACGAATTATCAAATTTCGTTCCAAATTCTGAATTTTTCCAAACGAATGCACATCTCTATCTTTGACAGCTGTGTATAGCAGAGGGGTTTCCTCTCCCACCTTCCGATCACCAGCTCAGAGACGGTTAATGTCAGAACAGTTTGTGAGCACTGGTGGTGACTGCAGCCATGGATGCTGCTGTGGGCACATGAGGTGTGGGTACCGCACTGATCTATTTAGATTGTAAGCTCCTATGAGCAGGGGCCCTCTCACCTCTTGCCTCCATCCTAGGTTTGTTTATTTGTGACTTGTTCTCTTTGGTTATTGTAAAGCGCTGCAGAAACTGTCAACGCTATATAAATAATGATAATACTAATAATAATATCCTTCTGCGCATGCGCTCACCAGAGTAAAGTGCACGAACAGCTTTTATCTCATAACTTGGGTGCAAGAGGCGCATGAACCATTGACACACAGATCTCTCCAGGGACCTCCGCACTCTGGAAGCCCAGGATTGGAAATCAGAGGAGCAGAATGTCACTGGAGACGGGTAAATTTTAAAATTAACTAAAGGAGATATTTAAAAAAATATATAATAATTAAAGGGGAATAAATGGGGGAGAGAAGTCTCCATGCAAAATTACCCAAGCATTATTGATTTTTTGTGTTGTTTTGTTTGATGTTTGACTCTTTAGATATTTTTTGTATTGTAACTTCTGTCATGATGCGTGTATAACGTCCTTGCACTCCCAGATACCTCGCTGCCCTCCAGAAAATAAAACAAATAATTTCTAATCACTGTATTAATTTCATGTTTAGCTTTTTTTTTGGTGATTTATTCATAAAATAATCTGATTCGACTATATTTCATCAAGAAAAAAATTAAAACTGTACATGGAATATTATGTGGGAATACCTGATATTAGGGAATACCTGAACAAAAAATATTTTTTATACATCAACTCATAAGTACAATATTCACAACTAAAAATTTAATACCCAGGAATATATACTTTATTCAAACATGTGCTTACAGAGGTATATATACAATCCATTAGTTCATTAGTAACGGGCTAGGTCAATTAGTTATTCTTTGAAAAATAAAATTAAAGTTTTCGGGTAGAAATTTTACTCCGGTTTAATTACTTACTTTTTTTGTTGCTTTTATTTCTCTTCTTTTTAATTATGAATAGAATTATAATGATCAGAGCACAAACAGCCATTACTCCAATCACAATTCCAGCAATAGCACCAGGAGACAGACAAATGGAATCGCTTGAATCTAAAATGAGAAAAAAAAAATAGTGAGGGAGAGATCTTACCTACTTATATTTTATCTTATTTCATCAGTGTCGCTCAATGGGCAGGATTCACTAAAGGGTTATTCAGAGAGATCTGACTTGGCCCTGAAATTGCACCAAACAGTGAATTTCCCCATACGGTGCAATTTCGTGGCCATTCGACTATTCAGAAAACAGGCAGTTCACCAAATTGTGGCGAATTGCCAGCGAAATACAGTGCCTGTTCGACGGCAGTGAAAGCCCCCATAGAGAAGCAATGGTTAATCTATTCAGAGAACACTGAACAGCAGAGAAATGTCAGTGAAATGACCTGATGTTCGGTGGTTTCATTCGGCAGGTTTATTCAAGGGAATCCCATAGGTTTCAATGTTAAAAATATTCCCGTTTTAATTCAATATCTATTAAACCATTTATTATTTTAATTTGCAGCAAAAAGTCTCCTTTTTTTTTTTTTTTTTAATTATTTTAGGCATTTTTTGGGATTTTTTGGCCAAAATTTTTTTCCCCATTTTTTTTAAATAGCGTCTTTTTTTTTTTTTTATGTAACATACCTTTTTGTTATTATACATAGGGCCTTATATGTTAATTGCAAACATTTTTAACCAGTAGTTTTTTAGCAAACAGCGTTTTAAATTTGACACTTTCAATTGTTTTTTTACTTTTCACCCTGTTCGTCGGCTTGTCGACTTTTTCCGGTGACTGGTCGGCACTGTGTTCTGCAGTTCGTCGTCTTTTTCAGACACATTTGGCTTGTTTGCAACGGATAGTCATATGCATTCAGATTTTTACGGCAGCTTATTGGATCAATCCAAATTTTTGTATCGTATCGGTGGCGTTTTCGGTGGAATATCAGCTTTTGTTTGGCGATTTTTCTGTGTTTTTGTGGGTCCATTCCCTGCACTCGGGAGACCCTGCAGTTAATGCTGAATTCACCGCAGGGTCGGGAATTTGATTCCTTGAAGTGCGGGGAACAAGAGAGCACTGAAATGTCTGCGACATTTCGGTGCTCTCAGAATAACCCCTAAAGTGTCAACTTGGGTGTGATGTTCTTGATATCATCCATCAGAAAGCTGCTCACCTCATTCACAAGAATGTTAATTTTGACAGCAAATTTTAACCACTTCAGCACGAAGGACGGGCAGGGAGCATCCTCCAGTTTCATTCCCGTGCACGGAGGATGCTGCCCGCACATCTTCGCATTGCCCCAGCTCAGCGGCGATCTCCTGACGATCTGGGGCTTTGTTCACAGCGGGCTGACATCAAAAATGTCTGACCTTGCTGTGGGTCTGCCCTCCTGCCCCCTGCATCATTGCACGCATGCACAATGACATTAGTAAGAGTGGGTCCCACTGCACAGCAAGGGAATCCCTATATAAGAGATGCAGGAGTCCTTTAGACCCCTGTATCTCTTGAACTGTAAAACATAGGTGGTCATCAGTTTAGGCGTCTTTGGAAAGGACAGATCCTGGCCTTTCTAATGATATATAACATGACCAGGTATACTGTAACATAAAAAAATTCCCTGGAGTTTTCCATATAAGGTCTTCTATACGTATATATGGAAAATACCAGGGAATTGAAGATTAACCAATCAATGTGGAAAAGGAACTACATAAGGAATTGTGGGATAAACGAATTTATACAGGATTTTTTAGTATACCTACTTTTGTCCTTGATAAAGTCTATATATAGACGAAACGCATCGAGCTTGCTTCTTTTTATTCTTTATAATTTATTTTCTAATAAAATTCCTGTGTTATTATCCTTGGGGTTCAGATCTTATAACCATCTTGGAAAATATGCTGTTTTGGGCTCTTTTCCACAGTCTGGTGGAGCTTATTGGAAAGACGACCTCAGCGCTTTTTGACCCTGATACCAAGAATCAACTCCCTTGTGGGATCTTATGAGTTTTATCCTTTTTTTAGGCTACATGTTTTCATAGCTGTACTGTCACTATGTGTATATCTTTGCATTTGCGGAAAAGAAACTTCCTTGTTTATCCAGCTGTTTCATATAGGAGTGTTGGATCCAACTTCTGGAAGTGTGTCAGTACTTCATCTTTAAGTTGATTATTCCATTTGTTTACACCAATTTTCTGTAACATTACTTGATGACCTAGGGCTGACTGATGTTCCTGACATACCTATTATAAATGGTCAAAAAGTAATGCACCTGCATAGTTTACATATTCTAACAAAACAGAAATATTTTATCAAGTAATCAAACATTTTAAATTAAAGTTTTGATATTTCTTACCTTTTTCTGATGTCATTTCAAGAGCAAATGTAAAATATGTTGTCCCCATTAGATTCTCAACACTGCACATATAATTTCCACCTAGATATTTGGTCATTGACTGCACGGCTAGGAGAGATGCATATTCATTGGAGATTATACTTATATTTCCCCCATAAAAGACTTCAACTGGCTCTGGCGTAAGTCTGTACCAAGTGAATTTTGCAGGCAGAATATTGATTGCCGGAGATGTTGCTTGCCGCTGCATGGACAACGTAGGTCTTCTGCTGGTCAATGGAAGAGTAACTACAATGCTGCTTCCCTGAGAGCTTTCTACAAAGCTGTTATTGATGAACCCTTCAGATTGTGGAGTATCTGGGAAGATAAAGCCATAGTGATCAGTCTAAATAACAGAAGCATACACACAGACAGAACTACATTTCTCCACTCTGCCCTGTAACCGGCACCAAGATATTCAACATGCCGTCCTCCACTATACTCTTGACTGCTCTATTAACCTCTCCAAAACGGAACTTCTCTTCTTCCCTCCCTCCAAAACCAACATTCCTACACCTATTTCCCTTCAGGTGAAAGGTGCCAGCAATACTTCTTCCTGTCAGGCTCATTGCCTCGGGGTCCTCTTGGACTCTGATCTCTCCTTCACTCCTCACATCCAGTCACTAACCAACTCTTGCTACTTCCGCCTAAAAAAGATTGCACGCGTCCGTCCCTGTCTTAATCAGGACTCTGCTAAAATGCTCATCCAAGCTCTTATTATCTCCCACTTTGACTACTGTAAACTCCTTCACTCTGGCATCAAGAGGTCCCAGATTCTCCCTCTGCAGACCAAATAAGCATGTCTAGTACTTGGGACATTTATAAAATCTGCCCTTACTGCAGCCACTTTAGACATGCTCAGTCTGGCTTCTGCAAACAAATTTCATCATCCTACTAGTTTAACATTTCCCCGCTGATTGTTTCTCTGGGTCTAATGTCTGAAATTTTTTCTTACCAATTATGAGTGAACAAGTCTCATTTGGACCCCAATGGCTCCCAGTGCAGGACAGCTCTGTTCCAAGAAAAACTTGATCAAGTGGCAAAATTTGAGAAATTTGATTCTGCCCTGTTTCACTCCATACGTGAAACAACATTTGAAGATCAGCTGCAGGATATCCTCCAGGCCATGAACAACTGAGCTCTACACTCTCACCAAGATGCTCTATGCCACACTTAAGTTGACCTTCTGGAGACCCTGTAAGGAGAGAAATATTAAGAAAAATATCACTATTTATCACTATCGACGATGTGTAATCAGAAAGGTGCTGAATCTCCTAGCTGTGATAGAGCTTGAAATATAACTGGATTTGATAAGATCTCAAAGAGGAACTATTTGTGATATAACCTCTGCCTCGTTGTTAATAATCAATCTACTTACCTTAAATACTAGCTCAATCAGTGGCTTACCAATGCTGTGAAATAAATAATAAAATAAATACTCATGATTGGTTATTTTTTTAATAAAACATGCAGCTGTTTATCTTTAAGAAATACATTAGTAAAAGTATGTGAACACTCTATACCCACCAAATGTATGAACGGTAGGGAGACTAAAAATAAATGTTGGTTCTCATGATCCTAAATCGAACACTTACAGGGTTATTCAAAGAGATCCAAACGGCTGCCGAAAAGGTAACCGAACGCTGAAATTCAGCGTTCGGTTACCTTTCTTGGCCATTCAGCTATCCAGAGAGCAGGCAGTTCGCCAAATGTTGCCGAATTGCCTGCACATACGGTGCCTGTTCGGTACCTGCTCGAGGGCAGTGAAATACCCATAGCTTCGTCTATTAAGAGAACAAAACCCAGCAGTGAAAAGTTGCTGAATTGCCTTGCCATTCGGTGGTTTAATTCGGCAGGTTTATTCAGGCGAATCCCATAGGCTTCAATGTTAAAAATATTCCCATTTTAAGTCAATATCTAATAAACCGTTCATTATAATATTCTGCAGTAAAAAGTCTCTATATTAATAGATTTTTTTGGGATATTTTAAGCATTTGTCTGGATTTGTTTGCCAAAACATTTTTGGCAATTTTTTTTTGCCGATTTTGAAAAAATCATTTTTTAAACGCTTGTTCTTTTTTCTGTAACAGCCCTCTTTATTATCATTCATTGGATTTTATATGTAAATTTCTGACATTTTGGCTCATTAGTTTCTTTGCAAACAGCGTTTCACTTTTCAAACATTCAAGCAACTTTTTTTTTTTTAACTCCATTCGTCTGCGGTGTCGGGTTTTTCCGGCGGCTGCGCTGCGTGTGATCGGCTCCTGCTCGGGTTTTTCTGGCGTTTTCGGCGGGGTTAATCTAGATGTTTTTCTGGGTTTTCCGTGTGCCTTCGCCCGGGTTTTGCGGTGAGTTTTCGGCAGGTTTGCGGCGACTTTTCCCTGCATTACAGCGGCCCTGTGGTGCTTGCTGAATACACTGCAGTGTCGTCGAAATGGGATCGCCAAATCGTGCCGAATTGAAGAGAACGAAAGTCACCGAACGTGCGGTGACTATTCAATTTTCTTTGAATAACCCTGTTAAGGTTCTATTCACAAAGCACCAAATTGGGTTGCAATTTTGGTGCTTTGATTTTCGCCGTACTTCAGCGATTCTATTTCACTGAAAATATGGTGATTTCACTATTTAGCAAATATTCACCTTATTTTGCTGTAATTGGAGTCGCCGAAGCAGTTATCGAAATTTGGTGAAAACCGCCAAACTGCGCTGATAAACGCAGAACTTTGCCGACTTGGCATCTGCGAATTATACTGAACTGAAAAAAACAAAACAGAACTCTCCTATTCTCCTAATAGTCGTTTAAAACAATAAAATGTATTGAAATGTATCTAAATAATAAAAAAGGTAATTTTAAAAAAGTATAAAAAGGTCTGTTACAGAATATAAAAAAACACGTTTTAAAAGAATTGGAAAACCAAAATTTCATGGTAAAAATACAAAAGATACAAAAAGGTTTTTTGCTAAAAATGAAAAAAAAATAATAATAATAGTAATAATAATGTCTTTTATAAAAAAATTCAAAAATATATCACTTTTTTACTGTAGCGCTCACTCCCGGAGGAGCCGCTGAAAATGAACCACGGGTCAGTCTCCCCGCACTAGGGAATAAATATACTCCAGCACCGTTGTGGATTTTATAAATTATATAGTTTACTAAAGTAAAAGGCATATAATGAGACACGGTGTTCGTAGATATATTTACAGTATTTCGTATCGCGGTAAACGCACAGCGGAAAAAGAAATGCGAGACTTCGTATTTCTGAAAAATGCGCGACCGAATAGAAAAGTACAATGCTTCGTAATTACGAGAAACGCGCAGCGGAAAGAGAATACAATATTTCGTAATTCGAGAAACGCGCAGCGGAAAACAAAATAAGATGCGAATCTTTGCCCCTTTTTCGGATACTAGGGAGTGAGTCCCGAACAGGTTAAGTCCCGAACTGTGAGTGTATGTGTGTGTTATGGTACCCGGGTACTATTCAACTGGCCAGTGAATCTCTTAAACGATGTCTTCGACTAGTCAAGTTGGGGCCCTGTGGGTTTTAGAAATAAACAACAGCGTGCTTTCTTGACTGTGTAAAACCGGCCTTGGAGGCCTCTCACCCATCCGCTCGATCACCAAGGCTCTGCTGACCCAGGACGTCTCTCCGCTTGATGCCTTGCTGGGATACCGGCTACTGGATCTTTGGTCAGGCTTTCTTTGCTCCGGCCCGGACTTGTCCAGCTACCGCCTGCTCTCCCATCCAATGGACTTGCGGTACTCCTTACTCGGGGTCTTCTGCTTGTCTTGATAGCAGCTTGGGTAATGTCTGTGGATAACTAGGGCTCCTTCTTGCAAGGCTGGATAACCCCACTTGGAATCCTGATAGGCCACACTTGCGCTCCGGCCTAGTCACGGTTCTGCTCTGCAGCACTGTGTCCTCTCTCATGCACTCCCTGGCGCGTTCTGCCGCGCTCTCCACGAGGCTCAGGATGTCACTTGGCGTATCCCATCCACTTCCTGTGTCCGTTCCTAGAGCATGCCGGGAAATGTAGTCCAAATGTCCAGTGTCTCTTATCGCGCTTGTCTCCCTCCGGTGGCCAAAAATAGGTACTGCCACAGTAAGGTTTTAAACACAGCGCTACACTACATTGAATCTTATGGGGTTCGCCTGTTTAAACCTGTCAAACTGAAACACCGAAAATATTGGCATGTCGCTGGAATTTCGGTGCAGTTTGGCGGTCTGAGACTAGAAGACACTCTAGTCTTCTATGGGGCAATTTTGATGCCGCCGAATTGCACCGTATTTTGCTGTCACCCAGTATTTTGCAAATTGACAGCTTGGTGAATAGACAAATTGGTCCGAAATTGCATCAGACAGTGAATTTCGCCGTGCAATTTCGAGCCCATTCAGAGGTTAGTGAATAACCACTTTGATGTTTGGTTTTAAGCTTTCTTCACGTGTTGTAAAACATTTAATGTAAATACAGTTATAATATTTAATGATAATTGTCAAAAAATAATTTATCAATTGACTGAGTTTGCTTACTACAAATTTTGCTGTGAGAAATATCTGATTAAATAAGCTTTTCTTTTACTTTTAATGGTAGACAAGTTGTACTGTAACATAAAACCTTTACAAGCGTAAAAAAACAAACAGTATTTGGTTGTTGACATATAAAATATATTTGCATTTCCGAAAACTCTCAGAGAGTTGGTAAAGTTGGCATACTATTTTCCCAATGTATGATAACACCTGCTTGTTGGCACAATGCAAATTCACAGATAATATTAATGTCTTCCCGGCCAGTCACCCACACTGTTATGGCGTGTCTTGTGTGACCATCACAGTTGGCTTTTTTCCTGGCAGTTACAAACATTAGCGATTAGCTCACACCATAGTGAAATGAGATGCATTGTGATTTTTGAGTCTCGTCGCAACATGGGCAACTCCCAATGTGCTCATACAACCCATAGAGAATCTAGGCCAATATTCACCAAAAGGGTATTTCTACAGGTTCTCTTTTTTTGTTTTAGATCTGATCAGTGAAAGTTTTGTACAAAAAACTGATAACTTGGGACATCAAATCCCCATCAGGTACCAATATCAAGCTATCTCAATCTGCAGCCCTGAAGGACAAAAGCAAATAAAATTTGTTTGCTGCTAACTTTGGAGTGAAGAACACACAAGTAATTTATACCCTAAATGGTACTGAGTTAGGGAAATCCAAGCAGGAGAAGGATTTGGGAATAATCATAGACTTCAAACTAAGTAACAATGTGCAATGTCAAACAGCAGCCGCCAAGGCCAGCAAAGTATTGGCATGCATTAAAAGGGGAGTTCACTCACGGGATGAAAACATAATTTTGCCTCTGTATAAATCAATGGTCAGGCCGCACCTTGAATATGCCGTGCAATTTTGGGCACCGGTCTTAAAAAAAGATATTATATAGCGTTAGAAAAAGTGCAGAGACGGGCAACTAAATTAATAAGGGGAATGGAAGGGTTAAGTTATGAGGCAAGATTAACAAGCTTAAACCTCTTTAGTTTAGAGAAACGGCGCCTTAGAGGGGATCTGATAACCTTATATAAATATATACGGGGCCATTATCAACCATTGTCTGATAACCTATTCATTAACAGGTCTATACACAGGACAAGGGGTCATCCATTTAGACTGGAAGAAAGAAAATTTAGCTTAAAGCATAGGAAGGGTTATTTTACGGTGAGAACAATAAAGCTGTGGAATTCTCTGCCTGTTGAGGTGGTTGGGTCAGAGTCTGTACAGACTTTTAAAAAATGACTGGATGACTTCCTGCAGACACAGAATATTAAGGGTTATAATATTTAATATGTGGGTAAAAGCTTCTTGATCCAAGGAGAAATCTGACTGCCATTCTGGGGTCAAGAAGGAATTTTTTCCCAGTATGTTGCATATTGGCAAGCATTTCAGACTGGGTTTTTTGCCTTCTTTTGGATCAACAGCAGTAGGTTATGTGGGAGAGGCTGAACCCGATGGACGCATGTCTTTTTTCAGCCTATATAACTATGTAACCAATTTTTTTGAGAAAGGATTTTACCAGGAAGGATACATTGAGATTTCTCTCATTTTCAAGTATGTCCTGGGTGGCGAGTACATACCATTAGGTGTCTTGCCCAAGGACACTTACTGGATAGGTTGCTCGCTGGGATTGAACCCATGACTCCACAAGCAGTGATGTTACCTCTACTCCACCCATCCAGTATTATTTAATTTGCTTTTGAGCTTCAGAAGGTGTCCCCAAAGTTTTAGCCCTGTGGGCATAATGTCCGAGGTGCTAAAATGTTTAAAATCGGCTGATGAATGCCCTGACATATTGGGCTTTCAGCAGACGATGCAGGGAACCACGAGCTGCAGCTCAAACTAGTGTAACTCCAATTGGCCAGTAGACAGTGCCATCTGCCTGCCAAATAAGTTATTACAGTAAGAAATACACTGTGAATATTCCCAAGTATTTCTCACTATATGATTAATTAAAAAATATTTAAAAAAAAAACACTGGTTCCTGACAATGGAAATTTGGAAAATCACTTGATTTTAAAGGGGTTAAACAACAGAATGGCATGCCAAGTCAGTGCATGAAGAGAATTGTAGGTTATATACAGTTACAAATAACATTATTAGACGACAGTAGGTTGAACATTGTAAGGAATTGTAAGGGAAAAATAAAAAAAGAACAGTAAAAACAATATGATCAAACAAAGTTTTGCAGATTATATCTTTGAACAGTCAGTGAGCAATACCATGTGGGGACTGTAATGTCATGTGGGGGACTGTAATACCATGTGGGAGACTGTAATGTCATGTGGGGGACTGTAATGCCATGTGGGGACTGTAATATCATGTGGGGGACTATAACACCATGTGGGGACTGAATACTATGAAAATGAACAGTCTGGGGTGACATTTGGGCATGACCTAAATGCACCTCTATTGCTTTGGCCAAATGTTTACCGAAGTTGAAGATTTTTGAAAAAAAGTAAATAAGCTGTATTATTAGGTGGCCTCGGAATGCTACGAAGGAACAGCATAATACCAGCAGCAGTGCTGCATGCCGCCACAGGTGTCAGTTCCACAGAGTCAAGCACATCACTGCCGCAAGCTCTGACTGAACCTGAGCTAGTTGGATCACACAGGAGCTGTGGGAGAAGCATGGGGAGACTCTGAGAACTATTTGTTTACATTCTCCTGCTGCTCACGGTGAAAAGGAAGCAGAGGATCGTCCCACCCTCTCTTCCATGGGACGAAAGGTGAGTAGGGGATTTCTTGGTGACTTTATTTAGTGTGTTAAGTGATTTTTAGAAATCACTTAACACCAAGTTTTATTGGTTTTAGTTTTTGAGTTGGTATTTAGCTCCAGACCAGAAGAATGAGGTAGTATGGAATAGCTGGCTCTTCTAATGCCAGGAGAATATTAACACCTCTCAAACAAGGTATAGGAAACATTAATTTACAGTAGGGAGGCTCTATTTCTGAACGGCAAGCAGATCTTGCAACAAGGTCAGAATACCTTCTCCAGCTGTTTTAAAGATCGGCTGCAGCCAATATCTTAATGGCAAGAGGGGAATAGGGTCCTATGATTGGTTTGGTATCATGCAACATGTCGAACATTCGGTTATCTTCCACTTCATCTTCAATACTTACAACTCAGGCTTAGAGGGTTGCTGGTGCCATTGTTCAGATAGTTTGACACTATACAGGTGAAGACGCCCTGGTCGTTCCTGGTAACTGGACTGATGACCAATGTGGAGTTACTGCCAGTGAGATAATATCGGGGATTTTGAGGCAATGCTGCTCCATCCAGCCTCCAGGAGTAACTGAGATCTGTCCCCAGTGACGAACATGTCAAAGCCACAGATTCCTTCTCCGCCAATACAGGACTGGATGCGTTGTTGCTGAGGGTCACTTGAGAGACATTTACTGAAAACGGAAACATTGCATGGTATTGACAAAGAAAGTTAAAACCACCATGGTAAATGAGGGAAATACAATTTAGCTAATCTTAAAACAAGTATAAAAATGTATAGATTGAATATACTATAGTACTATATACAGTAATATATAAATGATCTAACACATAACAGTATATAATTTCAGATCTATCCTTCAAATTTTTTTTGACACTGTTGAATTATTTTAAGGCAGAGAAATAGTCAGTGAATGTGTTCAAGCTACCAAATGTTTTTTTCTTCACAAAACCTCTCTCTATGGATAGACATGTGTATTGCCACCCACAATATACCCTATTCTGGTTGTACCAGAATACAGTGACACATTGTGTAACCCAGTGGCGGAAGTACCAGGGTCGCAGCGGTCGCAGTTGCGACCGGGCCCTGGCATTCCGCCACTGGAGGGGGGCCCAGCGCCGCCGCCAGATTCCGGCAAAAAGCGCTGGAATCTGGTAGCAGCGCCGCCGGCTGTTCCCCTCCCTGCGAGCGGCCCACTGGCTTGCAGCTTGGCCACTCGAGTGGGATGGGAACTAGCTGACCAGCGCACGAGATCTCGCGAGAACTCGGCTGCACTGGTCAGGTGGTTTCCGGTGAGCGGCCAGGCTGCATGCTTTCAGCGGCCACTCACCACGGAGAGGAACGTTCTGTTCGGCAGTAGAGGAGGTGAGCTGGGGCCCTATATACCCATAAGAGCTGGGGGCAAATCTATCCATTAGCTGGGGCAGTATATCCATGAGCTGGGGCAGTATATCCATGAGCTGGGGGCAATATATCCATGAGCTGGGGCAGTATATCCATGAGCTGGGGCAATATATCCATGAGCTGGGGCAGTATATCCATGAGCTGGGGCAGTATATCCATGAGCTGGGGGCAGTATATCCATGAGCTGGGGGCAGTATATCCATGAGCTGGGGCAATATATCTATGAGCTGGGGCATATCCATGAGTTGGGGCAGTATATCCATGTGTTGGGGCAGTATATCCATGAGCTGGGGCAATATATCCATGAGTTGGGGCAGTATATCCATGAGCTGGGGCAATATATCCATGAGCTGGGGCAGTATATCCATGAGCTGGGGCAGTATATCCATGAGCTGGGGCATATCCATGAGCTGTGGCAGTATATCCATGTGCTGGGGCAGTATCCATGAGCTGGGGGGAAATATATCCATGAGCTGGGGCAGTATCCATGAGCTGGGGCAGTATATCCATGAGCTGGGGCAGTATATCCATGAGCTGGGGGCAGTATATCCATGAGCTGGGGCAGTATATCCATGAGCTGGGGGCAGTATATCCATGAGCTGGGGCAGTATATCCATGAGCTGGGGCAGTATATCCATGAGCTGGGGGCAGTATATCCATGAGCTGGGGCAGTATATCCATGAGCTGGGGGCAGTATATCCATAAGCTGGGGCAGTATCCATGAGCTGGGGCAGTATATCCATGAGCTGGGGCAGTATATCCATGAGCTGGGGCATTATCCATGTGCTGGGGCAATATATCCATGAGCTGGGGGCAAATATATCCATGAGCTGGGGCAGTATCCATGAGCTGGGGCAGTATATCCATGAGCTGGGGCAGTATCCATGAGCTGGGGGCAGTATATCCATGAGCTGGGGCAGTATCCATGAGTTGGGACAGTATATCCATGAGCTGGGGGCAGTATATCCATGAGCTGGGGGCAGTATATTCATGAGCTGGGGCAGTATCCATGTGCTGGGGCAGTATCCATGTGCTGGGGCAATATATCCATGAGCTGGGGGCAAATATATCCATGAGCTGGGGGCAAATATATCCATGAACTGGGGCAATATATCCATGAGCTGGGGGCAAATATATCCATGAGCTGGGGCAAATATATCCATGAGCTGGGGGCAAATATATACAGGAGCTGGGGGCAAATTTATACAGGAGCTGGGGGCAAAAATATCCATGTGTGGCCTGGGGGCAATATATGTCCATGTGAGCTGGGGGCAATATATATGTCCATGTGAGCTGGGGCAATATATATATCCATGTGAGCTGGGGGCAATATACAGTATATATCCGTGTCAGCTGGGGGCAATACTATCTTTTTTATATTGCAGGAAAAAAAAAGTAAAAATATAGATCTTTTTTTTGGGGGGGTTGGGGGGGCCCTTCATGGATTCTTGCACCGGGGCCCTCAGGTTTCTAGTTACGCCACTGGTGTAACCCTTTGTTTCATTTTGCCTGACATGCAGTCCTAAATGTTGTATGCAATAATTTACTTTTGCAATTTCTATATTTGCATAAATTCAGCTCCAACAAAAATAGATTATTTAATATATGTAAAGCAATGTATATCCATAACATGCTTGTTTCGTTAAGAAAATATTTTAACTATCTAATGCCCAATATGGGCTATAAGCGTATCACTTATCTCTCAGAGAGGCTTGCAGGCTATTTCCTCGAGTCATAGAGGCTCCTCTTTTGTGAGTTGCACCATTGAAGATTAACGATTATTTTATTATTTTTTAATGTTTACTATGCTGCGCGATGAGTATCTCTTTCTTCAATTCTAGGAGATGATACTCGTGACTATTCCTTCGGACATTACATTGAGAACTATTTAATTGGTTGAGCTAAGTATTGTATCTGCGATTGTGACATTTTTTACTATGAGATTCATTGCATTTTTATGCACTCCCATACACTTTATTGTGTATGCATGTTCCAAGAAAATATTTTAGTCTATACATGTCACTGGGTGAATCCATTGTGTGATCTTTTGTGTTGTAACCTGCCCCCTCCCCAGTATCTTAACATCCCTTGCTCCTCAATGCATGGCGTTGGCCATAGAATGGAGTCTATGAGTCAGTCACCGACTCACATCATTGTATTGTGTGGGATGTATTCGGAGGACATCACCAAAGGGTAGATAAGTCTTTTAAACTCCCTGTCAAATCTCATTCTGCTGCCATCTCTTATGTTGAATTAGCTTGAAGAACAATAGCCCCATGCAGCTTTATCTAAACATTACTTCCTCCACCTCATTAACTGTTAAATACTGTATAGGATAAAACTCAGCAGTAAAGGAAAATGTTTGTGCAGATTTTGGTAAATGTTGCATCATGGGAAAAATCAACAAAATGGAAACAGGAGATAAAAAACGTAACTTTGTGTTTCATTATTACATGCAATTACTTCAAACATACAAAAAAACAGCAGCATGTGGTTTATAAGGTGTTTTATAATGTGTTTTATAAGGTGGTTTTGTTTGTAATGCACAAATAATCTAGTTACAGCTTATGTATGTGTTAGTGTCCCTTTAACCGTGAGCCCCATATACACAATGAATAAAGAATACAAAGACCTTTTACTTACCAGCCACATTTACACTCAAGGGGGCGCTGCTGTTTCTGCTGACAGGATTTTGGATCGCACAGGTATAGTTACCCGTATCATGTTCAGTAATTGGACGGAAGTACAGGTAGGAACTGGTTTCGCTGCAGTTGAGACGTGGAGGCTGACAGATAATGAGCTGCTCGTCCCGGTAGAAGAAGTAGCTGGAAACAGTCTGACTCCCGATATTGCATTGTAGGTGTATGTTGGAGCCGTTCACTGGTCGAGTTGTAACAGACAAGCTCAGGGATGGGACATTGAGAAGATCTGAAAGATGAGAACAAGAAATTATCGAGAAATGTGTCAGTGGTATAAAAATAGAGGGAGAATACATGTTGTAAAAACAATGAAATTCAATGGCACCAGGGTAGCCAACCCACAAACCTTAATATATGCCAAAATAAAACCCAGCCACTTGATTATAATTGTGTCATGCTTGCCGGTGGTGCTGGACCTGCTTGTGCCGCAGTTAGGCCTCCTGTGCAGAGAGGGTGCAGTTCTGGACACATATCCTCTGGGCCTTCTGCACCTGATCATAGAGCTAAGAAGACTTTAAATAGCAGTAACTGACAGAGCACTTTGCCCTGTCGTGGTTTCCTGTATACCCCTCAGCGCGTTGCTGTATATTCTGTAATCCTTTGGTTTTGACTTCCGGCTAAGTATTCTCGGCTCTGGTTTCTGCTCTTGTCCCTGTTTGGAGTCTACTGATTCTGTGTGCTGACCCTGGCTTTAGTATCACTACTTTGATTTTTCTCTGTATTTGTCTTCATCCACAGTCACTCTCCACCACCATTTTTCCCTCTGCTGTCCCATCCACCCTCCCACCCAGACCCTATCCTAGTTATATAGCCTCTTTTTCTCAGCTGCTTCAATCCTGGCTCAGTTTAACCTCATCATGCCCAAGCTCTTGGTCTATCATTATGCAGTGTCTGCTATACTCTCTCTGGTAATTATCTATACACTCCCTCTGCTCCCTTTTGTTTCACTTCCCTTAGTCCCTTAGATTGTAAACTCAAGGGATGTCTGGCCGAGCACTTGTATAAAGTGCTGCATTTGCAGGACAATTATCCTACGGGCAGGGCCGTCTGTTCCTTATGTTTTATTATTTATTATTTCACCTGTATTTGCTTCCACATTGTAAAGCACTACGGAATCTGTTGGCGCTCTACAAGTTCCTGTAACTGTAACTCTGTACTCCCTATATGGTTATTTGTTCTTCTGATTCTGTGTACCGACCTTGGGCTTGTACTGTGATCTTCCTCTCATCCCTTTGGTTTCAGTACTTCTATGTATTGTCATTGCTCATAATCTTTATTCAGAATAGTAATGGCCATTCTAACGATCAGCCTGTCAGATTAGGGGTTTCCTTGCTTAACTGGGTTTTGTCTGCGTGCTGGGTATTGACTGCATGCTGGGTTACACAATATCCGTTACAAATTTACTGTTGACACATCCTACAGCTCGGAGCTCCCACCTTCCATTGATAAAGGGCTCTATTCTAGGTGAGCAGTTATATTTAATGGGTCGCGACTTAACCATACCGTCTCTACTCTGCAATCATAGTGGCTCCCGGACCATTCCAGTTGAGATTCAAACTTTGCTTGTGACTTGGCTGTTGTGGCATGTAAGTGTGGGTTAACACTTTGGGGGTTATGAAATACCATCGAAAGTTGTCATTATTGCAAGTCCGAAAAACATTGGCGTTTCACAAAGGAAAGATCCAAACAGCGGCAGGAGAAGCTTTAGGACAAGCTTCACAAATTCCACCTGCTCTGGTTTCCTCCAAGATTGCACAAATCTCTCCATCTCAGACACCATTAGTTCACCATGTTCTATTGGATGCGGTGGATAAAAATAACGCGTTTGTCTTTCAGATTCTCTGCGCCCCACACAAGCTCTTCTACCCCTTCATCATCTCTTTTTATCGGAACTAATTTTCTTTAGACCCACTCAAAATTATCCCAAAAAAATGAAAGTAACCCAAATGTCAGTCTTTCCATATAATCCACCATAAAAACATATTGCCGTTATATCATAAGAACCAAATGTTTTTTTTTTTTAAATATCTTGCATTGTATTACTTTGTATTTCTGTAACAACTGTAACATTTCAATGTTCTTGAACCCAGGACGTACTTGAAAATGAGAGAAACCTCAGTGTATCCTTCCTGGTAAAATACTTTATAAATAAATAAATAAATAAATTTCATGGGTCGTTGTGATTGTCATTACTTACTGTACACAGTGAGCTGTACTTTGTGTATAACCGTTATCGATATTTCCTTATAAGCGACATCGTACGTTGCAGCATCTGCAGCCGCGAGTCTGTCCATTCTCAACGTTCCATTCTGAAATAATTCACACCTTCCAACGCATCTTCCTAGGTAAGTTGGCGCACTGCCAACAACGAGTCTCGCAATCCAAGTGGTTGCAGACCACTCTATGTCTTGGTTTTCTTGGGCAGACACATCAGCAGACAGATATACAGATGCACCAACAGCTCCAGGTATTACGTTTAAAGTGGACACATGGCCTGCTGAAAAGGAAAAAATTGTTAGACCACACTCAGAAAAAAACAAACACTAAAAGGGTTATTCAGAGAGGTCCGAAATGTCGGTGACATTTCAGGACCATTCGGCTATTCAGAGAGCAGGCAGTTCGCCAAATTGTGGCGAATTGCCTGCACGTACGGTGCCTGTTTGAAGGCAGTGAAAGTCCCCCACAGCCTTGCTGTTCAGTGGTTTCATTCGTCAGGTTTATTCCGGCGAAACCCATAGGCCTCAGTGTTAAAAATACTCCAGTTTTTTTCCAATATCTAATAAACCGTTTATTATTTTATTCTGCAGTAAAAAGTCTCTTTATTTACTGATTTTTTAAGATATTTCAGGCATTTTTCGGGACTTTTTCAGTAATTTGTTTTTTGTCTATTTTAAATCGTTTTTTCTTTTTTCTGTAACAGACCTTTTTATAATCATTCATAGGACCTTATATGTAAATTCCAGGCATTTTCATTCAGTAGTTTTGTTACAAACAGCGTTTCAATTCTTACACTTTCAAGCGTACTGTTTTTTTTACCCTGTTCAGCAACTTGTCGACTTTTTCCGGGGGCTGTTCTGCGCTCTGATCGGCGGCTCGTCCGGAATGTTCAGCATTGTTTTTCCAACGGTTCCATTGGGTTTTCGATACACCGCAAGGTGGGGAACTTTGATCCCCCAAAGTGCGGGGAATGAGAGAACACCGGAATGTCGGCAACATTTCAGTGCTCTCTGAATAATCCCTTAAATATGAAAAAGTCTTAGCATCCTATTACCCTCCTGGCTTTAGGATATCAGCTGAAGGTTATATACAGATCGGCTTCAGTCGGTATCCTAGTGGCTGGACAAGCTATTCTACTCTTGCCGCAAGCTTCACTTGGGACTTTGACATTGTGTGTCCTTACTGTAAATTAATGTCTCCTATACCCTGTGTGCCATATGGATTTCAATCTGACATATTCTTAGGCCTCCGAGCTAAGCCATGCCAACCTGCCTCTTCAATTTGTACTAAAATCAAAGCTACAACAAAATTAAACATTTAAGATGACGCCTATTGCATATTCATTTGGATTATACCCCCCCCCCATTCAACCCAATAGACTAAGGAACAGAACAGGCAGAACATACTCTTTCCATTTAACCACAGTGAATAAAGTCACCTGATATGCAAAGCTAACGGTATGAAGGACAATGAGCCACAAGTGTGCCACTGAATTCACATTTATGTGCCTCATTTCTGGGAAATGCTATCACCACTCTTTCAGTGTACCCGTCCTTAAGCTTCGGCTAAGGGCTGGAGAAGGCACAAAAGACTGCTGGTGGGAGAGTGGGGTGTCTGGCAAGGGAGTGGCATTATCAGATGTGACCCAGTTGGGGTACGGAGATCTGTTACTGTCACTGTTGTTCAGTGTTCTCTGAATATATTAACCATTGCTTCTCTATGGGGGATTTCACTGCCGCCAAACAGGTACCGTATTTTGCTGCCTGCTTTCTGAATAGTCAAATGGCCACAAAAATGCACCGTATGGGGAAAGTCACTGTTCGGTACCATTTCGTGGCCAGATCGGCTCTCTCTGAATAACCCTGAAAGTCACACATTGGCTATAAAGTTGCTACTAGTGAAGACATTAAATGACATGCTAGAAACAGTAATTTCCCTAGAAATATAACTCACAAAACAAATATTTAACCATATGACTACTTCCTAAAATGGTTTATAAATGATTAACCGGTTCTCGAAAAAGCTATGTGATCGAGGAAAATGTATATTAGATAACACGTTACCCAACTGCGCAACTGAGAAAATAAATAATCCTATTAAAAGTCAGTATAATAGCTTTGTGACTTGGATGCTAACTATACCATCTATAAATCATGGAATAAAAAAATCAGAATGCATGAATTTTGACGATAACATTTGCTGTAGTCTAAGGTTCATTCTTGACCAGCTAAAATAAAATAAAATAATAAATTCTCACAGTATGAGTTACAGATGTGTGGTACTGATACTGTATACAATAAGATGTAATGAACAAAATAAATAAACACAATGTTTCCTATTTTAATATTTGTAACCTAGATATGATATCAAGTTCCAGAAACTGCACAATAAAATCTGATTTTCCATCTGGCATGTATTTTTTTTTATCATACTCCACATAGAATACATTTTCCATCCCCTTTTCAATTAACAACAATGCATGCCACCAGATAAATCGTTTTCCCAAATATATCGGCATAAATGATGGCTACTTCCTCACAATTTTATTAACCAAGGTTTATTTTAAACCTGATATTTTCATCAAGGAAACCCATTTATTTCTACTTTAGCTTAGAAAAATAACTGTGTGTTTCTGGTTGGTATATACTGTATATTGCAAGAGATAAAAGGGGTTATTCTTTGTTGCCGACAATTCAGTGCTCTCTCGTTCCCCGCACTTCCCTGCACTTCGGTAAATCAAAGTTCCCCACCCTGCAGTGAATTTAGCATTCACCACAGAGTCCCCGGAGTGCAGAGAAAATCCGCCGCATACCCGCCGCAATCCCGCCGTAAATCCCCCGAAAACCCACCGGAACAACCACACCGAAAATGCTGGAAAAAGCAGATGAGCCGCCGATCACAGCACAGACCAGCCACCGGAAAAAGCCGACAAACTGAGAAACAGGGTAAAAAAAAAAAGTTTGCTTAAAACTTTCAAGATTGAAACACTGTTTGCAAAAAAACTACTGAATGAAAATGTCTGGAATTTACATATAAGATCCTATGAATGATAATAATAAAAAAAAAATCCTGAAAAAATCCATAAAAATGCCTAAAAGATCCAAAAAAATCAATGAATAAAGAGATTTTTTTACAGTAGATTAAAATAAACAGTTTATTAGATACTAGATTAAAACAGGAATATTTTTAGCATTGAAGTCTATCAGGGTTATTCAAAGAGATCCGAATGGCTGGAGAAAGGTAACCGAATGCTGAAAATCAGCGAATTGCCTGCACATACGGTGCCTGTTCGGTGCCTGTTCGAGGGCAGTGAAATCCCCATAAAAAAGCACTGCTTCGGCTATTCAGAGAACACAAACCAGCAGTGAAAGGTTCCCGAAATGTCCTGCCATTTGGTGGTTTCATTCGACAGGTTTATTCAGGAGAATCCCATAGGCTTCAATGTTAAAAATATTCCCGTTTTAATTCAATATCTAATAAACCGTTCATTATAAAATTCTGCAGTAAAGAGTCTCTTTATTTATCGATTTTTTTAGGATATTTTAAGCATTTTTATGGATTTTTTTTGTAAAAACTTCCGATTTTTTTTTTTAAGTTTACTTATTTGTTCTGTGACAGCCCTTTTTATTATCATTCCCTGGACCTCATATGTAAATTTCAGACATTTTCGCTCTGTAGTTTCTTTGCAAACAGCGTTTCACTTTTCAAACATTCATGCAAACTGTTTTGCTAATTTATTCATTGCACTCGTCTGCGGTTTCGGATGCTTCGTTGCGTGTGATCGGCTCCTGCTCGGGTTTTTCCAGATGTTTTTGCAGGTTTCGGCATGCATTCGCCGGGTTTTTGCGGTGACTTTTCGTCAGGTTTGCGGCAGCTTTTCCCTGCGCTTCAACGGCTCTGTGGTGCTTGCTGAATACACCGCAGGGTCGCCGAAATGGGATTGCCGGATCGGCCCGATTGAAGAGAACGAAAAGTCACCGAACATTCAGTGACTTTTCGATTCTCTTTGATTAACGCTGTATGGGATTCGCCTGAATAAACCTGCCGAATGAAACCGCCGAACAGCAGGGCACTTCAGCAACTTTTCTCTGCTGTTTGGTGTCTCCGAATAGATTATAAACTAGTTTCAGCATTCCACACCAAACACTACGATTCTTCTTCTTGACAAGCCAAGCCGTATCCTCTTGCAAAACACCAATAATCGTACTGTATCGTGGTAAGAATTAATTTTACATTTTCTATTTCTTTTCAAAGTAGTAATAAAATTGGTTAATTCACAAAACCAAACCAAGGACATACTTGAAAACGAGAGAAAACTCAATGTATACTTCCTGGTAAAATACTTTATAAATAAATAAATAATTGTCATGATAACAAAATATCCCATAATAATTTATATTTTACAATCAGAAAATTAATGTCCAAGTCTCACCTATAAGCGAGAGGAGCCAAAGCCACTTCAGGGAGCATTGGTAGAGATCCATTTGGCGTTTAACACAAATGATTCCTCTTCTGTCTTGCCTAAGTTGAAATATTTTGCACCTGGAAAGTTCTCGAATGTTTGCAACCAGTGGCTGAGCCGTCTAGGTGCCTGCGAAGCAGATACAACTAACTATCTACTGCCACTTTTTGTTTATGGCCCCAATTCCCATATTTCTACTCTGACAGATGATTTGCATGACGAGGAAATTTAGTGCTCCTGATAACAGAAGTGGCACGTCACTGTAACGGAAACTGTAGGCCAGGTACCTCAAGCTTCCCCCACCCCCATTTTGAAAGCTTGCAGTTCCTATAATTCTTTCATGAAATAGATGGCCAGATAATCCATGAAAGTTGTAGTTCAGCAACTTCTGGTGGTTCGAAGGTTGAGGCCCCTGCGAGGATAAAAAAGGGAGGGGATCCCCTTCTGAACCAAACCCTGCCCTCTAGACGCCTTTTAAAGGGCTTTAAATCCACCTTTTCTCTTGCACCTTCAAGGCTGGCAGCATCTTCACCAGAAAGCAGTAGGAAGCCATTTCTCAGAATATCGGGTGCAACTGGCCATAGTGCACAGTCAGTTGGATGTCTATCAACACGTATCCATGCTTCTGCTTTGACAGACAACAGTGGCGTCACTAGGGTTGGTGTCACCCGGTGCGTTAACTTATGGTGTCACCCCCCCCCCGAGTTTTAGGGATTTTTTTTAACTACTCTTACTCCTAAATCAGTGCTCCCATATAACACTGAATGCTCATACACACAGCGCACATTACTGTGAGGTTTATTGCTGTGAAGCTCTCTCATATGCTCACACAAATTTTTGCCAACTGCCAGCAAGTACGGTGCCTGTTTGAAGGCAGTGAAAGCACACATGGATATATATTGCCCCCAGCAGCTCTGGATATATTGCCCCCAGCAGCTCACCCATGGATATATATTGCCCCCAGCTCACAATTAGATATTTTGCCTCACAATTATATATTGCCCCCAGCAGCTCACCCATGGATATATATTGCGCCTCAGCTCACATATGGATTTATTGCCCCAGACCAGCTCACACATGGATATATTGCCTCAGCAGCTCACCCATGGATATATATAGCCCCCAGCTCACATATGGATATATTGCCTCTGTTCACAATTATATATTGCCCCCAGCAGCTCACCCATGGATATATATTGCCCCAGCTCACATATGGATATATTGCGCCTCAGCTCACATATGGATATATTGCCCCAGACCAGCTCACACATGGATATATTGCCCCAGACCAGCTCACACATGGATATATTGCCCCAGACCAGCTCACACATGGATATATTACCCCCAGACCAGCTCACACATGGATATTGCCCCAGCTCTCATGGATATTGCCCCAGCTCTCATGGATATGCCCCCAGCACACATGGATACTGCCCCAGCTCTCATGGATATGCCCCAGCTCTCATGGATATGCCCCAGCTCCTCTCATGGATATGACCCAGGAGCTCTCATGGATATGCCCCAGCAGCTGCTCTCATGGATATGCCCCAGCAGTTCTCATGGATATGCCCCAGCAGTTCTCATGGATATGCCCCAGCAGCTCTCATGGATATGCCCCAGCAGTTCTCATGGATATGCCACAGCAGCTCTCATGGATATGCCCCAGCAGTTCTCATGGATATGCCCCAGCAGCTCTCATGAATATGCCCCAGCTCTCATGGATATGCCCCAGCAGCTCTCATGGATATTGCCCCCAGCTCATGGATATGCCCCAACAGCTCTCATGGATATTGCCCCCAGCTCATGGATAGGCCCCAGGAGCTCTCATGGATATGCCACAGCAGCTCTCATGGATATTGTCCCAGCTCCTCTCATGGATATGCCCCAGCTCCTTTCATGGATATGCCCCAGCTCCTCTCATGGATATTGCCCCAGTTCCTCTCATGGATATGCCCCAGCTCCTCTCATGGATATGCCCCAGCAGCTCTCATGGATATTGCCCCAGCTCCTCTCATGGATATGCCCCAGCTCCTCTCATGGATATTGCCCCGGCTCCTCTCATGGATATGCCCCAGCTCCTCTCATGGATATGCCCCAGCTGCTCTCATGGATATTGCTACAGCTGCTCTCGTGGATATTGCCCCAGCCCCTCTCATGGATATTTCCCCCAGCTCATGGATATTGCCCCAGCTGCTCTCATGGATATTTCCCCCAGCTCATGGATATTGCCCCAGCTGCTCTCATGGATATGCCCCAGCTCCTCTCATGGATATGCCCCAGCTCCTCTCATGGATATTGCCCCAGCTCCGCTCATGGATATGCCCCAGCTCCTCTCATGGATATTGCCCCAGCAGTTCTCATGGATATGCCCCAGCTCCTCTCATGGATATGCCCCAGCTTCTCTCATGGATAATGCCCCAGCTACTCTCATGGATATGCCCCAGCTCCTCTCATGGATATGCCCCAGCTCCTCACATGGATATGCCCCAGCTTCTCTCATGGATATTGCCCCAGTTCACATCATGGATATGCCCCAGCTCCTCTCATGGATATTGCCCAGCAGCTCTCATGGATATGCCCCAGCAGCTCTCATGGATATGCCCCAGCTCCTCTCATGGATACCCCCAGCAGCTCTCATGGATATTGCCCCAGCTCCTCTCATGGATATTGCCCCAGCAGCTCTCATGGATATTGCCCAAGCAGCTCTCATAGATATTGCCCAGCAGCTCTCATGGATATGCCCCAGCAGATCTCATGGATATGCCCCAGCTCCTCTCATGGATACCCCCAGCAGCTCTCATGGATATTGCCCCAGCTCCTCTCATGGATATTGCCCCAGCAGCTCTCATGGATATGCCCCAGCTCCTCTCATGGATATGCCCCAGCTCCTCTCATGGATACTGCCCCCAGCTCACCTCCTGCCACCGCTGCCGCGTGTTCGGCTCTCTCCGAGCATCCGGCGGCATGGAGCTTGGGCGCTAGCCTGGGGGAGCCACGTGACCAGCCGCGATCTCGCGAGAACTCGGCTGGTGACGTGGTTCCCCCAGGCGAGCGCCGAAGCTCCATAGCTTCAGATGCTCGCAGGGAGCCGAACACTGCGTCGCAGGGTGAGACACCCGCCCTTAGGGTGACGGTGTCACCCTAAGGGCGGGTGTCACCTGGTGCGGGCCGCACCCCTCGCCCCACCTTGTGACGCCACTGACAGACAATTAAGTTCACAAAATCTATGCAAAGCTTTTCGAAACCACCAAAGGCTGTCCCAGTTTAAGATTTTTCACAGCTGTCAAGCAGAGCTAAGCCCACGGTTTCCAAAGGCTGTCACAACCTTTAAGGACAGCCAAAGGACAGGGAGAAGGAGGTGCCACTCCAGGCACCATGACTAATTAAATTCAGATGGTGATATAGCTAAGAATATTCCTTAATGCTCTCAAGTACTTAAAACTACAAGGACAGTGACACTAAACAACCAACCAAGAGAACACTAGAGTGGCTTAGAGACAATCCTGTATGTGTCCTTGTGTGGCCCAGCCACTGGACTTGAACCCAACTGAACATCTGAAACTGGAAAATGACTGCCCACCTACTTTCCCCATCCTACCTGACAGAGCTTGAGACGATCTGTAGAGACGAATGGCAGAATCTGTCAAAATCCAGGTGTTCAAAGCTTGTTGCCTCATTCTCAAAAAATACTTGAGATATAACTTATGTAGGAACCAATGCTGACCTAAAAAAGAATGTACAATAAGGATAGTACAGATGGTATAAATAATGAATGATATATTGATGTTTGCACTCACAAACAAAGACAGTAATCACTTATCGCACCCTAATAGGCACTGGTAGACACTCAATTTAACTGACTGCTGGAATTACCAGTCAGGCCAGGAATAAAATGTATTAAAATAACATAAATAAAGATATCAAATGTACTCAAAGTGTTTCTTCCTCACAGAGGACTACATCAAGAGAGTGAGTCGCCATTAACAAAAATCCAAACTAAGATGTGTATATATAAACAATTCCCAAACAAAATAAAATCCCCCTCCTTCCCTGAAACTCATTGATCCAGACAGAGTCCCAAAAAGCAACATCTGTACTCCCCATCTGTATTGCTTGGAGAAGTCACTTAAACAGCTCTCTGCGGATGATGTATGGGAGGCGTTTTCGGGTTTCTCTGCTCTGGTCCTGCAGTGATTTGACGTGCTCCTTCTCATCAGTCCCTTCAGACAATTGCACGATGACCACTTCATATGGTATAGCCACTCACACTTTTATTCTGAGGGGCTATACCATATGAAGAGGTCATTGTGCAATTGTCTGTAGAAGCTGATGATTCGCCACTGGCCAGCAAATAGCTTATACGCTGAAGATTGGCTGAGCCACATATAGGCTCCGATCTTGTGAGTGCAACATATGTCATGTTAGAATACTAATTTTGTTTATAACAGTTTATGGCAGGGCTCAAAATTTCCACTCGCCTACTCGCATTTGGCGAGTGGAAATTAAGTGAGGGCGAGTGGAAATGCACACACAGGCAGCACAATAAATTATTTTGTGCTGTGTATTCCGGCAGTGCCGCGGTGCAGCCCCCCCTTACCCAGGCTGCATGGTGGCTGGGATCAGCTTCCTAACCGGACCCAACTTGTCTCAGTCTCTGGCAAGGGGTGGAGAGGGGCTCCCCTGCCTCCTCGCTCTGCTCACACTGGGATCTGATGAATGGGTATACATGTATCTGGGGTCTGTTGACTGGGTATTAATGTTATTTTTGTAACTTTGTTAAAGGTTTTATTTAGAATAGTGTAATTTCAAAAGATAATTTAAGGGGGTGTGTTTAGGGGCAGAGTTAAGGGCTGGGTAGGGGTTAGGTGGAGCAACTGGTGGCGAGTAACTCTTATGGCCTGGTTAGTAGCTTGGGACTTGAAATTTTGAGCCCTGGTTTATGCTATGTGATTTAATCTTGCACTCCTAGATATATATCATTGTATATGCCTTCAATTGTGAGATATTTTTGAAGGGTAATATTTTTCCTCTCCATAGTTTTATTCGTCTGTGAATGTGGCGCCACACCAAGATATTATAAAAGTTACTGTTGAATATACATATTTTTGGTAGGGAAAAACTTAAAGCAAGAATATTCAACCATTTTTGCTCATTCAAAGTTTGTAACCATTTAGGCCCGCGTCAGACGAACGCAGTGATCACGTCCGTGTTGCCGCACAGTTTAACGTCCGTCGTAGCATAGAATCATGATCAATAGAGACCCACACACCAAGTACGTGCGCACTGAACTGCGCACCCACAACGCACGTGACAAACGGACGCAAGTTAGGCAAGAACGTAAAACCGCTAACACAGAAGTGAGTGCGCCATGTCCATCACCACGTCCGCATAGCTTTCTGTGTGCGTGATGACACAAAGTCAGACAGACTGTATTTGCGACGTCCAGCACCTTCACGCACAAAATGGCTTTTCATATCATGTACCAATTTTTATCATTTTTCATATTCATTTTGTTTCCCATAATTCCCTTTTTTTTTACATCCGTCAAGAAAAACGGACTGTGTGCTGTCTACAGTATCTTCCGTCAGTACGTTTGGCCGTTATGCACGCACGCAGAGTGTGCTCAGACTGAGTTTGTCTGCCATTAGCCTAAATGTATACACTCTCATGGTGGGGACTGCACACGCAGATGAGCCAAGATTTCTTAAGAATGCAATTATACCAGAATGAGATCAAAGGGCATCAGACAGGTTTACAGGATATCAGCCTTCTAGAAACACATTGTTGTAAGTTGTATTTTTACGAGTTGTCTTTAGAGAGATAACAGATCAGATCACAGATGCTAAATATGTGCTGTATATTAGACATGAAACAGCAAGGTTATGTAATAACAAAAGTAAACTGTAAATTACTAAATTACCAAATAACTATTATAGCAGTGAACTTGACTCATGGGATAATTTGGTTAATATGAAAGTTTTACTACTATTATTATTATTACCACATTTTACAGCTCATTGAAAATAATGTGTGATGTTGCAGTGCAGTTTATGAATCAATCACCAGAAAAAAAGATAAAAATGTTAACACATGGCAACAAATGACGATCTCGATGAACTGATAACAAACACAACATTCGACTTTGTCATAAAACAAATCAATAGGCGGAACCATGGGGTGATACAAACAAAAAAGTAAAAGTACAGTATTGTTAACCCCTTCACACCCAAAATTGATAGCTTGTAATGCACTGAAAGGCACTCATTAGCATGTCAAAAGACCATTTTCACACCTATATAAAGACAGATTAGTGGAGAAATTAAATACTTTGTTTTATGAGTCTCCAAGCACCCTGGAGAGACAAATAACCAGCTGCAAATAGCAGCCCTAAACCTTACTGTGACACAAAGTTCAAATAGATTACAGCTGCCATGGAGAGGGGCAGAATAGAGGGAGAGCTCTGGGGTCACTCACTGCTGTACAGGGATACGTTTCAGGGCGTTATAATGAATGAAAATCCCTGTACAGTACAGTTGCTACTGTAACTTCCATACACAGACATTATGCCACATACAGGTATTATTTTTTTATGTTCTCTTGATATTTTTTGGAAGCTGCATTGCTAATAATCTTATTATGATCACTATAAACCCCCATAAGCAGGAGATCTGAACATTTTTTTATTTAACTTTATCACAGTTACTGTATCTAACACAAAGGCCATTTCTAAAGAAGAAGGATTCCTCATAAATTTGAGAAAGAAGGCTCTCCCTAAGTGCCCAGTTAAAATGTAACTTTTATTAGGAACTTAAAACACACAATAGTGGCCCAACACACGTTTCACCGCCAAATTTACGGCAGTTTCATCATGAGCTCCTGATGAAACTGCCGTAAATTCAGCGGTGAAACGCGTGTTGGGCCACTATTATGTGTCAATGGACAGTAATTGATTTTGCAACATTAAGTGCGCTATGATAGCAGGTGGTTACTCGTAGCTTGGTGCTCCTGGTGGTAAGGAAGCACGGCATACAGAGGCAATTGTACATGCTGATGCGGGAAGGGTGTGAGAGTGTGTGCAGCGTATAGACTCACCACTAGAACACGAGTCCCACTACAAGGAGACTTGAAGGAATACAGATTTATAAGGGGGTCACACTATTGGCAACTAATAGCATGGTACACCAGTATGCCACCTCTCTGGTGATTTTAAGGTGCCATGTGTACTGAATGTGTTTTAAGTTCATAATAAAAGTTACATTTTAACTGGGCCCTTAGGGAGAGCCTTCTTCCTCACATTTATGAGGAATCCTTCTTCTTTTGCTCATGTAAAATTGCTGTTTAATCACTATTCCCGCTAAGAGGAGCGTCCTGAATATTACAGAAAAGGATTCATATTTATCTATTAATCCCTTACTTAAATTGATTAACAAAGGCCATTTCTGTCTGTATGATAATAATGCAGACCCAGTTTGAAATTGTGTAAGATAAAGGACACCATCTACAGCTCAGAATCTTACATTTCAACAATATTTCTGTAAAGGAGAAATGAATACATGAAAAATTGAAAATGAGCAAATTAACATTTTTTAATTTTCTTTAACTATCTCAGAATAACAATTTCTGTGCGAAACATCTATTTCACCCTAAATTTAATTGTTAACTTCACTTCCCATGTTTCAAATAAATGTTATAATAATATTTATTTTTTTCTCAACAAAAATCGCTTGGTAGTGAAGGGTTAGTGAAAAATTTAAATCATTATAATTTTTATGATTATTATTAATAATAAATAGCACCCAAGCTATTGCATTACATGTACCTATACTGTATGTATTATTAGTTTCCTCTCACTAGTCTTCTTCTAAGGTGAAATTGGTCAAACCTTTTGCATCTGAATAACTGGATGTAATGAATTATTTTACAAGTAAGCATTTACTCTTAAATATCCTATTTAAGCGCACTGAAAGCATATTTTCTACAACAGTATCATTTACAATAAATGTCACAGCTTTGAGTAAAAAACTCTGAAAAACAGGATTTCTGAAAAAGGGGGACACCGATCAGACACACAAACGACATGTCAAAAAAAGATGCCAAAGCAAAAATTTAAAAGAAAGCTCAATTTTGGAAACGGTCAAAACTGACGCCTCTCATAAATGTTGGCCCTGTTTTTCAGGAGAAATCACATACATTTCAGGTGGAATTTATTTTTTACTGTAGGCATAGGGTTATTTTTAGGGTTAGGGTTAGATTTAGGGTTAAAGTTAGAGTTAGGGTTGGAAATTATGGTTAGGTTACTACTTGTGTTTGCATTAGGGTTACTTTTATGGTTAGATTTAGGGTTCCATTTGGGGTAAATTCAGCCTAACTCTAAAACAAGCACAGATAGTAACCTAACATTAATTTCTAACCCTAGGCCCAACCCTAGCCATAATTTCTAACCCTAATTTGAAACTGCAAACCTAAACCTAGAAATCAATTAGGAAGGAATAAAAAAAATGGAACTGTAAATATATTTTCTTGCGTCAAAATCGGATATGTCCAAATTGGACCAGACTGGTTTTTTTTAACTATGTGACTTCTTTGCCGCTTTTTATCACTTTTTTCTCTGCCTGTTTCGTGTACGATAACAAAATAAGGCACTCCCAGATCAGAGCTGTTGCAAAAAAGAAGACATTGTTGTGAAGATTGGAAGATCCTCTTGTATGTGACTTGAATGGCTGCCAAAAATGCAAATGGCAATTCAGGAAAAACAGAAACATCCAAAGACACCAAATCACATAGTGACGAAAATACGTGGAACAAGCATAAAGGAGCTAAGAAGAAAGATGTACAAAATCTGGGATGGTGATAGGGTTTCTCAAGTAAAGGTTTTATGTAAAGCATTTTACAAATCTTTGGATAAACATTATCCTCTCTGGACCTCCGCCTCATCCCCTAACATTTTAACCCTTTAGATTATGTTAAACTTTCCTTAAATCCTGCATCGGGTCTGGATGTCAGATTCTACCAGCTTCCTGTAAGCCGCAAGAGATACATGACTACGACGGACACTGGACGCTTAAGCAAGCATCCTTCCAATCCAATGGCTCTCAGTAAGAGCCATTGGTGGAAACTGGGTCATACTAGTCCCTAAATCAACCTGAGATCAGCACTCAGTTGCTGGGTGGGATTAAGCTCCTGTGCTCAGAGGGCTGAATCAGCATTGCAAGAGCCACCTGAGAGAGGTGAAGTACAAGTAGGCGTAGGTTACCATGGCCACACAAATTATATAGAATGGCCATGGGATATAGAGTGTCCCTTTAAGCAGAATTTAAGCAGATTAAAAGCAGGAATAGGGCTCGCAAGGCACAGGTTCTTGGACAAAGTACATAATATATTCAATGCACATAGCTTAGTATTCAACTATGGTATTAAAAAATTATTATTGAGAATATCAACGACCTAGTTTATCAATATTGGCGATACACAAAACCCTTATGTAGAATCTTATCAAAGTTCATTGCACGATATACAAAGAGGACCTGAAAAATGTCTCTAAAAGAATTAATTCAACAAAGCAGAAGTGATGTTGGATAAGAACATTGATTGGGAGAGTGAAAGTTCTAAGTTCAAATCTAGTCAAAGATAACACTTCATATACATAAATATTTCCTTTTCTAGGGCTTTTGTGATGTTCCGGAACCTTCTGATTATGTTTCTGTTTTATTTAGCATACACTATTACTGAATAGGACTTTTTGAAATTCGACACGCTTGCTTTCTACATGATAACTCCTCAAGCAGAGGATATGATCCTAATGATAAAAAGGTATCTCACAACATGAGATGGTCTCAAACCACATTGTGCCTTGGACCTGCACAAGGTGCCACCTTAGCACTGGTCCACAAGCACTGTATTCTGGAGGGCCATCAAATGCGTTTGGCCCCTCATGGTGAGACCGACATGCTGTCTCCAACAAGCCAGCCGACGGTTTCCCAATGGCCCCTATCACTGCTCTTCGGCACAGCAGTCTGCAGGGGTAGCTATGCCAATGGTTTCAGAGAATATTGGGGCATCTTATTTGGCAGGAATTCATTTACATAAAATTTTGATCTGCTTGAAAGGCACAATGTATGGATTAAACTTAAATCCCTGTCATAACTCTTTTTTTTTTTTATATTTAAATGTTTTATTATTTCAATCAAAGAATGGGATACAGAAGAAAACAGAGGGAAAACCAATAACATACATAAAAGGGGAAAATTCGGTACATTTTACCATAGCGACGAAATTAAACCGTGATATTTAGTTACAAAAAAGAAAGGAAGTACAATTGCTCTACAGAGTGGCAACGATATGAAAGCATCACATCAGGTCAAATGACAACCAACCGAACCTGTCCCAGAAAAAGAGATTTATAGGGGACAGTAAGGAAGGAGAAAATGAAAAAAAGAGAGAAAGGAAACAAAAAAAAAAAAAAAAAAAAAAAAAAAAAGGAAATATTTAAAAGGGGGGGGAGAGGAACCAGTTAGGATGGGACATTAGGAGCCTCCATTCGTGAAGGTATAGGGCCGGGAGAGTAAGTGTTAGTAGGACAAGATGAGACTTACGTGTCTCTGGTTCTAGTAGTTTGGTATATTAGGTGAGCTTGCCACAGCGACCAAGGGTCTTGTGCCGGAGAGGCGAGATTAAAGTGCGATCGAGCCAAGTCCTCAGAAAATGCCAAGTCAGAAATCATTTTAGTCAAGGAGGGTAGAGAAGGAGTTATCGTTTTTTTCCAGAGTCTAGCGATAAGAAGGAAGCAGCAGGATATAATTATACAAAACATTTTACGTTGTCTCGACATTTTCCTCACATCATCTGGGAGGAGTCCAAGAAGGTAATGCAGTGGAGAAAAAGGAACTGTGACACCCAGGACCTCCTCGACATACAACGCCACTTGGATCCAAAACGGTTGCAGTGATGGGCAGGACCACCATACGTGTAACATCGACCCTCGTGCTGTTTGGCAACGCCAGCATGTGTCAGGAACATTTTTGTTAAAGTGACATTCCCTGACAGGAACTAAATACCATCTATATAGCACCTTGCGACGCGTTTCAAAAATCGAAATACACCTAGATGCACTCTTATCCAATAAAAACACATGTGTCCACTGTTCTAGTGTGAGGTGCGTGTTTAACTCAGTTTCCCAAGCCTTTTGAAAAGTGCGCTTAGACAATCCCATACCGGACATCAATTGAGAATAACAAAGGGACAGGAGTTTTATGGACTGAGTAGGGTGTGTTACAAAAGACTCAAATGGTGTGAGTAGAGGTTCGTTTGTTAAAACAGAAGATAGCGTTCCCAATGTTCTCATGTATGATAATATTTGAAGGTAAGACAAAAACGCTTGAGAGGGTACGCCATGTGTAGTCTGCATATGTGCAAAGGAGAGAACGGAGGAGTTCCTGAAGAATTGGAACACATATCTGACTCCATGTTGAGTCCATGCTTTAGGATTGAAAAAGGGGATTACATAAGTCAGGCATTTACTGGGGTGGCGAGGGATAAAGGGTGGAGAGAAGTGTAAGCACGAACATTTCTGTCCCAAACCGTGAAGTACCATCTAGTGATCTGTAAAGCTGTTGGGAGAGCTGGCCTGGATTTAGAGGGAGTAAAAAGCAAACTGGAGAAAGAGTGGCCTGGTATTGCTATTGATTGAATATAGGTCCATAACGGCTGGTGTAGCAGGAGGGATTCGCTCAGGGAGGCTATAATTGCTGCCTTGTGATATGCCAATATTTGTGGGAATTTAAGTCCTCCATCTACCAATGAGGCCGATAAGACCTTGAACGGGGTGCGTGGTCGTTTACCGTTCCATATAAAAGAGGAAATGTCACGTTGAACTGCACTAAGTAGGGGTTTTGGAACGAGAATAGGTAACATGCGAAATACGTATAACAGTTTAGGTAATATCGTCATCTTAACAGCTGCCGCTCTGCCCAGCCAGGATAATCTCACCGACCTCCACCGCAACAGCAACGATCTAGTTTCAGCAAACACCTTCTTGTGATTTGCTGTAATTATGTCGTCAAACCTTCCTGGAAGTGTTATACCTAGATATTTTATACCTTGGTCGTTCCACGCGAAAGAGTAGCGAGCTTTTATAGACCTCAGATCCGTGGGATGAAGTCCCAACGCTAGTGCTTGCGTTTTCGGAAGGTTAAGGGAGTGGTATGAGACTAGGCCATACTCTGTTAGTGCTGCGTGTAAAGAGGGCAGAGAGTCCAGGGGTTCAGTGATCGTTATAAGGATGTCGTCTGCGAAAAGATTTAATTTAAACGTCCGGGGGCCTATTTGGACCCCGCGGATGAGGTCGTTTTGTCTTATGGCCTGCGCCAGTGGTTCCAAAACTAAAGCGTAGAGCAGCGGGGATAGGGGGCAGCCTTGGCGCGTGCCGTTAGTGATATTAAAAGTTTTAGAGAGAAAGCCACTATTTAACACCCTAGCGGAGGGAGAGGCATATAATGCCATAATGGACTTAATGAGATCCTTAGTGAACCCAAATTTATTTAGAACTCTATCCATGAATTTCCAGTGAACCCTATCGAACGCTTTTTCTGCGTCGAGCGACAGCCATAAACAGGGGATACCATGATTAGATTGGTATTCCATCAGGGCCAATAATTTCTTAGAGTTTTCTGTCCCTTGCCTGCCTTTGATAAACCCAACTTGATCTCGCCCGATTAAAGTAGGGAGGATGTCATTCAACCGGAGGGCCAATAATTTAGCGTAGATTTTTATATCTGTGTTTAATAAGGAGATGGGTCGAAAATTAGGGCAGGAGGTCGGGGGCTTGCCCGGCTTTGGCAACGTGACAATTGTTGCCTTTAACATTTCTTTAGGAAACCTGCCTTCAGAGGATGCCTGTGTAAACACCTTATGTAAGTGTGGGGATAAAAGGTGTGTAAAAGCTTTATAATAGGCGGAGGGGAAGCCATCTGGTCCTGGTGCTTTACCATGTGGTAAGGAGGATATGATTTTCGTTATTTCCATAATTGTAAAAGGCGAGGACAATTGTTCCGTCTGTAATTGTGACATAGCAGGGAGGTTAAGGTGTAGGAGATACGCATCGATGTCTGCGATGGTGGGGTGCGACATGGTATCATTGTCCGACAAATTATAGAGAGATGAGTAGTAGGATGCAAACTCTTCTGCTATTTCGGAGGGTTTGTATACCGCAGTTTTGCCAGGGGAAGCAAGCTTATCTATTCGTTGTCTGGGTAAAAGTGTGCGGAGTCTTTGTGCTAGTAGTCTACTAGGTTTATTGCCGTACGCATAAAAACGCGTCCTAAGGCGCTGTAGGTGAGAAAAATGGGACTGCCTGTCTAAAATGTGCAGTTCGTCATGTGCTTCACTTAGGAGGCGAGACGTGGCATCTGACGGGGAGGTCTTGTGAGAGCGATATAGGGAGTCGAGTTTTTGCAAGAGGAGAAGGCGAGCGGCCTCTTTGGATTTTTTAAAACGGGATGCCCATTTAATGCAGTGTCCCCTCAGTACCGCCTTATGAGCCTGCCATATGGTTGTGGCCGAAAGGTCTTCGCAGGTATTTAATTCAAAATAAGATTCTAATTGGGAAGCTAGATCACTTTTAGCTGTCTCGTCCGACAGTACCATGTCGTTGAGTCGCCAAGGCGACTGTCCGAATGTTTTATATTCGTCTCTAAGGGTCAAGGTAACGGGGGCATGGTCTGAGCACGAAATCGTGCCTATCAAGCAGCTTTCTACCCCTGGGAGCAATTGGCTCTGGGTCATTATGTAATCAATCCGAGTGTGTGTCTTATGTACTTTGGAGAAAAATGTGTAATCCACTTCGTTAGGGTGAAAAAGGCGCCATGTATCATACAGACCGTAGTTGCCTATCAGGGATTGAAATTTGTCTACCTGTTTTTTGCGTTTCCCCACAAGAGGACGAGATCCAAACCCCGAAGTATCTTTCAGAGGGTCTAGACTAAAATTAAAATCCCCACAAACGAGCAGAGTGCCAGTCATTACCAAAGACAGTTTAGCGAGTACCGAAGCCACATAGTCTACTTGATTTTCATTGGGAGCGTAGAGATTTAGAATAGTGTAAACCTTGTGATTCAGTGAGCAAACTAGAATCAGGTATCTGCCATTCGGATCTGAGAGTTTACGATGCAATTCAAATACAACTCTGTTCCTAATCAGAATGGAAACTCCTTTGGATTTAGTTGGGCCCGTGGAATGGAATTGAGTCGTGAAGCTCGGCCATTTTAGCGGGGGATGGGACAGTCTCCTAAAATGTGTTTCCTGAAGGCAAACGACGTCCGCCCCAGCAGAGTCTAGCTCCTTATAGAGCGTCCGTCGTTTGTATGGAATGTTTAGGCCCTGGACATTATATGATGTGATTTTTACCATGGGAAGAGGTTAAGAAGAGGCATAACATAGGTGAAATGATTACAATACTGCATCCAATATTTACCCAATCCCACAGATGATCGTGACCACCAAAAGAAAAAAGCATCAGAATGTCCCAAAGTTCGAGTGGCGCATTGCCCCTCAGAGCCACAGACGCGAGGGTGTGGATATGGAGGCAAGTGTCCCGTGACGTACGACATCAAGGTATATGGTTCCTGGAAAAGGAGAAAAAAGGAAAAGAAAAAAAGAGAGAGAAAAAAAAGAGAAAAAAAAACGCAAGAAAAAACATATATACAAAAAAAAAAAAAAAGAGATTGTGGATCTCCTTCGTGGCAACAAACCCGCTGTTGAGCCACAACTCTCATCGTGAGAGGGAGGAAAAAGAGGGGGAACGTGGGAGAGAATTTCTCTCAACTGGACGGAGCCACCAGACCATAGTGACATACAGTATCGCTGAAACTTCTTGCGTTAAGTTGGCAAGTGTTCCATCCCAGGAGAAGCATTCTAGACCACAACATGGCCGCGGCGGCCTTCGAGCTAGGCCCTTTGGAATTCTTCAATCAGGACAAAACAATGGAGACAACGTTCATCCCGGTTTCCCCTTGCGTACTTTCTTCCACTCTTTGGGCAGCTTTTGAGGTGCGTTAGAGGATTGACGGTTAGGAGAGGCTGGGGATAGATCTTTTTCTGACAGGAATTTCCGGCCTTGTTCCAGCGTCGTAACCACTCGTTGCGAGCCTTCATGCGTAATCAGCAAGCTCTGTGGGAAGCCCCATCGATACAATATTTCGTGCTGTCGGAGTGTGGTAGTCACCTCATGTAAGGAGCGTCGAAAGTCCAAAGTGCGTTTTGCTAGATCCGGGAAAACCTGTAGGTGGTCATATTCAGGAGATATGGCCTGGGATTTTCGCAGCGCCAGGAAGATAAGTTCCCTGGGTCTGAAATAATGTAGGCGCAGGATGACGTCGCGTGTGGAGTCCGCTGGTAAGGCAGGAGGCCTAGGAAGGCGATGTATGCGGTCCATTAGCAAAGACTCTGGGGTCAGATCGGGAACCAAGTGAGAAAAAAAGTCAGTGACATAAGCAGCTAACTGTTGGGGTTTAACGCTTTCAGGAATGCCGCGGATTTTCACGTTGTGTCTGCGAGACCGGTTTTCCAGATCAGTAAGTTTGGCCAAGCAGCTTTCCAGTGAATCCTCAAGATCTTGTACCTTATCGGCTAAGTTATTCTGTGCATCTGCGTATTCCCCCATTTTATCCTCAATGTGGGAAGTGCGGTCAGCCAGACTTTGGATATCGGCTCTGATTTCCCTCGCTACTTCTTTGAGTTGTGATTTCAAGTCAGTGGACATAGTGGTTATCATACCTTCCAGCGTTTGAGTCAGGGTCTTCATCTCAATTCCCAGTGCCTGATTGTCTGCCGGTGGAGCTGCGTGCGGTTCCGGGCTCGAGTGGCCGGCGCCATCTTGGATTCCGGCCGCCGATTTTTTCGGGCCGGTGCGTGGAGTAAAGAACTCGGTTTTGGCTGCCGATGCTTTGGCTTTACCCTGGGACATCTCACCCACCCTGTCCAGACGTTTTAAGCCAAAAACGAACGCTTTAGGTGTGCTTTGTGACGCTTAATGTGAGGTCTGGATGTGGAGCTCCTCAGTTAAGCCGCCATCTCAATCGGCGGTTAGCCACGCCCCCCCTGTCATAACTCTTTAACCCCTTCATTACCAAGCAATTTCTGTTGAATTTTTTTATCATAACATTTATTTGAAACATGAGAGCTGAAGTTAACAATTAAATATAGGGTAAAATAGAAGTTTCATACAAAAAATTGTTATTCTATGATGGTTAAAAAATGTAAATAATGTTAATTTGCTCATTTTAAATTTTTCATGTATTTGTTTATCCTTTACAGAAATATTGTTGAAATGTAAGATTTTGAGCTCTAGATGGTGTTCTTTATCTTACACAATTTCAAACAGGGTCTGCATTATCAGCATACAGGCAGAAAATACCTATGTGTTCGATACAGTAACTGTGATAAAGATAAATAATAAAAATGGTCTCTGGTTTATTGGGATTTGTAGTGATCATAATGAGATTATTAGCAATGCATCTTCCAAAAATACCAATAGAAAATAAAAATAATATCTATATGTGACATAATGCCTGTTTATTGAAATTACAGTAACACCTTGTATCTATACTAAACAGGGATTTTTTTTCAGTCAGTGTAACTCCCTGAATCTTATACTTGGACAGCAGTGAGTGACCCCAGAGCTCACCCTGTATTCTGCCAAATCCCTGGCTGTTGTAATGCAACTGTAATCTATTTGTATTTTTATGTTACAACAAGGTGGAAAGCCTGCCCAGAGGGCAGTCTATTGTGGGTATACTGCCCCAGTTCGTGGATACTGCCCCAGCTCGTGGATATTGTCCCAGCTCGTGGATATTGCCCCAGCTCGTGGATATACTGCCCCAGCTCGTGGATATACTGCCCCAGCTCGTGGATACTGCCCCAGCACGTGGATACTGCCCCAGCACGTAGATACTGCCCCAGCACGTAGATACTGCCCCAGCACGTGGATATATTGCCCCAGCTCGTGGATATATTGCCCCAGCTCGTGGATATATTGCCCCAGCTCGTGGATACTGGCCAAGCTCGTGGATATTGGCCCAGCTCGTGGATATTTGCCCCCAGCTCCTGGATATTGCCCCAGCACATGGATATTGCCCCAGCTCATGGATATTTGCCCCCAGCTCATGGATATTTGCCCCCAGCTCATGGATATTGCCCCAACTCATGGATATTTGCCCCCAGCTCATGGATATTGCCCCAGCACATGGATATTTGCCCCCAAGCTCAGACCCCAGACCAGACATGGGGCGGCTGTTCGAATGCTCTATTGGCAAGGAACTTTCCCTTCGCCGCTCGGGGGTTGGATGCATGCGGCAGCCGGGTAGAGGCTGCGAGCGCAGCCTCTACCCGGCTGCTGTGTGCATGTGTAACCGCCGCGGCGAGCCCACAGCCGGTTCGTGCCGCGGCGGTTGCATGCGCGCGCAACCAACCGCCGCTGGTTGCGCGCGCATGCGCAGAGTAAGGCTTGGCGACGGACACGCCAAGCCTTACTCTATTATAGTATAGATGAGGATTGGAGCTGCTATTTTGCAGTTGGTTTTATATCTCTCCAGGGTGCTTGGAGAGACATAAAACAAAGGATTTTGTTCCTCCACAGGGGGCACACTAATTTTGCTTTAAAAAGATGTGAAAATGGTCTTTTGATATGCTAATGAGCGCTTTTCAATGCATTACATTACAATCCAAAATTGAGAACTTGATTTTGGGTGTGAAGGGGTTAAGTTTAAAGAGAACCTTTCGAAGTTACCCGTTACCCTTAGGGGCTACGGCATGCCGCTGGGAAAAGATGTGAGCTGACAGCCTTCCTACAGAACAGCCCCCCACTCAGTCAATCATGATTGTTATATAGATTTTTTAGTACATTTATATACACATACATACACTGTATATACACACACCACTACTCACAAACATCACATCTTTGTCAAACTGCCTTTCCGCACCCTTATGGGGAAAGTTAACATACTGAGTCTGAGCTATAAAGATCTTCAGGGAGGTTTTCCAGTTTGACTTTCTTCAATAATTATCAAGTGATCTCTTTCTCAATCGATGTTATGTCGGTGAACTTTCATTGTACTTTTCCTGTTTCTACTGAAACCCCTATTTCGTCTTTTCAGTCGTTCCCCTTATCTCCCAGCTCTGTGGCAAGTACAACTGTGTGACTGGGTAATTCCCCTCTATAAATGCCAGTAAAAGGGCTGTTCCGTCCATTGGTCCCAAATACAGACGGCACTCTGACAGGGGCAGCGTTTTAAATTTATTTTAATACAATTTTTTAATTATTATACAATTTATTTGATTATATTATTTATTTCAGTAATATATAATTTAATAGATATTTTAATATTTATATGTATTTTAGTATATTTTAATGTAAGTTTATTTTAATATTTATATTTACTTTAATATAATTACTTGAATATATAATTTATATTTCATTTTAATATATTTTTTAACCTATATTTATTAGTTATTTCGAATTTTCCTCCTGCTGGTCACCAGATCGGTCACGTACAGTGTATGCCATCGTCACTCTCTCAGACCAATTGCCGAAGCGAGCTGTCTAAGAGAGGCAGTCGATGCATCGGATTTATGCATATGCGCAGCTCCGGACCATCATTCTAGCAGGCGCTACAGAACCTACATACGTTACAGTGCGCAAGTCCCATTGTGGTACACAATTTGCCATTCCTCCGCTACGCAAGTTGCATAGGAGCGCTAATTGCGCAGATAAGCTTCAGGGACTTCTGGGTTCTGGAGTCCTTGAGACGAAGAGGTGGAGCTGCGCACGGAGAGGAAGAAAAGGTGAGTAAAATCAACTAAAAAAAAAAAAGAGTAAATAAAAAAAATAATTGGGCAGATACTGTGGGTAAACAACTTTACTTACACTCCTACTCCATGGGAACCAGGTACAGTTACCCATATAGCACTTCTCTAAGTGCCTAGTCACAAAACAACAAAATCGCATGCGATTTCGGTGCTTTGCAATTCAGACCATTTCGGCACATTTCAGTGATTCCACTTTGCTGAAAATTTATTATTAAGCAAATGTTTACCGTATTTTGCTAAAATTGTCGCCAAAACAGTTATTAGACGTCAGAGAAAACCTCTGAATTACAGCGATAACCACCGAACCACTGAACCACCAACAAAACCAATATTGTCGATTAAAAAATACAAAAAATATAAGAAGGTGTTCTAAGAAATAAATAAATAAAAAGGGTTTTTACTAAAAATGAAAAGAATATATAGAGGGTTATTCAAAGAGATCCGAATTGTGGCCGAAAGGTAACCGAACAGTGAAATTCAACTTACGGTTAACTTTCCTGGCCATTTGGCTATCCAGAGAGCAGGCAGTTTGTTAAAGCTCTGCGCTGTGATCGGCGACTGCTCTGCGCTGTGATCGGCGACTTCTCGGGTTTCTCCAGCGGGGTTAATCCAGATGTTTTTGCGGGTTTCGGTGTGCGTGCGCCGGGTTTTGCGGTGAGTGTTCGGCACGTTTGCGGCGGCTTTTCCCTGCACTACCACGGCCCTCTGGTGCTTGCTGCATACACCGCAGGGTCGCTGAAATGGGATCGCCAAATCACACCGAATTGAAGAGAACGAAAAGTCACCGAACGTGCATTGATATTCTTTAAAAAATATAATTAAAAAAGATATTACGTTTTTACATTGAGATCTCTGGGATTCGCCCGTTTAAACCTGTCGAATTGAAACACCGAAAATCAGGGCATTGCTCTGGAATTTCGGTGTAATTCGGCGTTTTGTGCATAAACAACACAATTGTCTTCTATGAAGCAATTTTGCTGCTGGCCAACTACAGCAAATTGCACCGTATTTGGTGAATTGACAGCTTTGTGAACAGACAAATTGCCTGAAATTGCGCCGAACAGTGAAATTTGCCGTTCTGTGTAATTCAGGGCCAATTCGGAGGTTAGTGAAAAACCTCTCTAGAGTTGAACAAGGCTCAAATCTCTATATTACCATACTGCCACCCTCCCCAAATGAATATATACATCAACATGAAATTAAGATGAATATTCGTAACTTGTTGGGTTATTAATTTTTATTAATATAAATGGGGTTTAGAAGAGAAGCAAAAGTTTTTACGTACACAGAGTAGTTTCTAACAATGTTTATTACAGTCTAGAGAAAAGTTACCAGGAAAGGCTTAATGATCTTAACATGTAAAGCTTGGAAAAAAGACGAGACAGAGGAGATATGATAGAAACATTTAAATACGTAAAGGGAATCCACAAGGTAGAGGAAGGGAGTATATTTAAAAAGAAACAAAGTAGCAAAACAAGAGGACATAGTCTTAGATTAGAGGGGCAAAGGTTTAAAAGTAACATCAGGAAGCATCATTTTACTGAGAGGGTGGTGGATACATGGAACAGCCTTCCAGTAGAAGTGGTAGAGGCCAAAACAGTGATTGAATTTAAGCAAGCATGGGATAGGCATAAGACTATCCTAAACAAAAGATAAATCCAGGTAAAGTATCCATGTAATTTGGCAGACTAGATGGGCCGAAAGGTTCTTATCTGCCGACATTTTTCTATGTTTCTATGTTTCTATATTGCTAGACGTTCTACTCCATACCTTCTTTGGAAGGTATTGGAGACCCATTGGGTTTCTTCATATTGTCAGACGTATGAGATTTGAGTGATGTGCAGTAGATGGTGTGCAAATGTCCCGACCCTAAACCAGGGGCACAGAAAAAGCGCAGAAATACCCATGCCCGTGCCAGCTTGGCTGTACCCTGAGGTCCGGCAGCAACTCTCCTGCTATGGATTGGTGATTCACTTTCCATCCTGCCCCACCTGAGGGAAGCCTCTGGTGTTTGCTAAAGCTATGGGCTTTCTATTTCACGGAGTCACACATCTGCAGAGGTGCTTCAACATAACACATGTTTTAGTGTGTCCAAGTAAGTTGTGTGTCCCTTGTGTGTTCCAGTTTACCTGTGTCTCCATGTTTGCTTTGTTCCTGTGAATCTTGTGTCTCCTGGAACTCGTGGGTAAATAAATCTCCCGATTTCACCACAACCTGCCTGCTTGTCTTGCTATCTGCTACAATTTGGGCTCTATCTGCTTAACAAGAAAAAAAGATGTAATTTGCGCTCGTATCTATATAATTCCATGTGCAACAAAGCACTGTTAGAAGTGCGACACCATTTTTTCTGTATTATTATTATTATTATTATTATTATTCTTTATTTATAAAGCGCCAGCATATTCCGCAGCGCTGTACAATAAGCACAGTATAGACAGGGTTACAATATATTGAACAACATTTGACAAACAGTACAGGAGGAGATGAGGGCCCTATTCCTGTAGGAACTCACAATCTGGGAGGGTTGGGGTTGGAAACAGGAGGAGAGGACTGTAAGGTGAGAGTGATTGATGGTTGCGTCAGTGAGTTGGGTGGTAGGCTTCCCTAAATAGGAACGTTTTAAGGGAGCGTTTGAAGGAAGAGAAATTAGGGGAAAGTCTGACAGTACGAGGGAGAGCGTTCCAGAGAGTGGGGGCTGCGCGTGAGAAATCCTGCAGTCTATCATGGGAAGAGGTGATGCGGGGAGAAGCTAGGCGCAGGTCATTGTTTGACCTTAGGGAGCGGGCTGGGGTGTATTTGGTGATTAGTGAGGACAGGTAGTGGGGAGCTGAGTTAGTGAGGGTTTTGTAGGTAAGGATAAGGATTTTGAACTTAATTCTGCAGTGGATGGGGAGCCAGTGAAGGGACTCGCAGAGGGAAGCGGCAGAGACAGAGCGGCGGGTGAGGTGAATTAGCCTGGCGGAGGCGTTCAGGATGGATTGTAGGGGGGAGAGGCGGGACAGAGGGAGGCCAGATAAGAGATTATTGCAATAGTCGAGTCGGGAGATTACCAGGGCGTGTATGAGTTGTCTTGTGGCGACAGCGGTAAGAAATGGCTGAATTCTGTAAATATTACGCAGTTGGTATCGGCAGGAGGAGGAAAGAGACTTGATGTGGGGGATGAAGGAAAGAGCAGAGTCCAGTGTAACTCCAAGACAGCGAACTTGGTTTGATGGGGAGATGGTGATACCCTCCACCGTGATAGAGAAGTCAGGAGGTGGGGAGGCATTAGAGGGAGGAATAAGTAGGAGCTCAGTCTTTGACATGTTGATCTTTAGGTGGTGGGAGGCCATCCAGGAGGAGATGCCAGATAAACAGTCACTGACTTTTGAAAGGACAGGGGGAGAGAGATCAGGGGTAGAGAGGTAGATCTGAGTGTCATCAGCGTAGAGGTGGTAATTAAAGCCAAAGCTGTTGATGATTTTGCCCAGGGAGGAGGTGTAGATGGAAAAGAGCAGCGGACCATGGACAGAGCCTTGAGGTACACCAACAGATAGAGGCAATGAAGAGGAGGAGTTACCAGCAAAGGACACGCAGAAGGACCTGTTGGATAAATAGGAGTCAACCCAAGCAAGTGCAGTGTCCCCGAGACCCAAAGAGTTGAGGGACTGTAGAAGGAGGGGGTGGTCAACAGTGTCAAAAGCAGCCGAGAGGTCAAGCAGGATGAGAATAGAATAGTGGCCGTGGTTTTTAGCAGTTAGGAGGTCGTTGGTGACTTTGGTGAGGGCAGTTTCAGTTGAGTGTAGGGGAGGGAAGCCAGATTGCAGGGGGTCAAGTAGGGAATTGGAGGACAGGAAGAGGGAGAGGCGGTTGAAGACTAGTTTTTCTAAGAGCTTAGAGGTAAAGGGAAGCAGGGATACAGGACGGTAGTTGGATGGAGAGTTGGGATCTAGGGATGGTTTCTTTAGTAAAGGGGTAACTAGCGCGTGTTTGAAGGCGGATGGAAAGGAGCCAGTGAAGAGAGATAGGTTGAAGATGTGTGTGAGAGCAGGGGTGAGGGAGGAGGAGAGGGGAGGAATTAGATGTGAGGGAATGGGGTCGAGCGGGCACGTGGTGAGATGTGAGGAGGACAATAAGGAATTGACTTCCTCCTCAGTGGCTGGGAGGAAGCGGCAGAGGGTGGCAGATGGGACCTGTGGGAGTGGAGGTGGCAGATAACTATCTTGTGTTGGGATGTTGCTTCTGATAGTTAAAGTTTTACTGAGGAAGTAGTCTGCCAGGTCTTGAGCGCTGAAGGCAGCTGAGGGGGGAGGTGCAGGTGGGTAAAGGAGGGTGTTGAAGGTGGACCAGAGCCGTTTAGGGTTGGAGGACAGTGTAGATATAAGAGATGAGAAGAAGGATTGTTTGGCCAAGTGGAGGGCAGAGGTGTATGACCGGAGAATAAACTTGAAGTGAACAAAATCAGCTTCAGAGCGGGATTTCCTCCAGGCACGCTCTGCGGTGCGGGAGCATCTTTGCAGGTAGCGAGTCTGGAGGGTGTGCCAGGGCTGAAGCTGGCGGCGTGGGGCCTTACAGAGTCGAAGAGGAGCAAGAGTGTCTAGAGCAGAGATAAGCGTAGTGTTGTAGTGATTAGTGGCAGCATCAGGGCAGGTGAAGGATGAGGTATGAGGGAGGTGGTGAAGTAGGTTGGAGAATTGATGGGGGTCCACAGCCTGTAGATTTCTGCGAGTTTGTGTGCGGGGTGGGGGAGCAGGGTGTTTAGGCAGTCCAGATAGGTTGAAAGAGAGAAGGTGGTGGTCAGAGATGGGGAAAGGGCGACAGTTGAACTCAGAAATGGAGCAGAGGTTGGAAAAGACAAGGTCAATAGCGTGACCATCGCGGTGGGTAGGGAGGAGGGAGGATTGTGTGAGTCCAAGGGAGGACGTGAGTGAAAGAAGTTTGGAGGCAGCAGGAGCGGAAGGATCGTCAATGGGAATGTTGAAGTCCCCGAGAATTAGGCATGGAAGATTAGAAGACAGAAAGTGAGAAAGCCAGGTAGCAAAGTGGTCAAAGAACTGGGAGGTTGGTCCCGGTGGGCGGTAGATGACTGCCACCCTGAGGGCCAGAGGAGAGAACAGGTGGATGCAGTGTGCCTCGAAGGAGGAGAAGGAGAGGGATGGGGTGGAGGGAGATGCTGGTAGGTGCAGGTGGGAGAGAGCAGGATTCCGACCCCGCCACCATTTCTCTCACCCGGTCTGGGGGTATGGCTCAAGTGTAGACCGCCATGTGAGAGAGCAGCATCTGCTTAACCCTGCAAACGCGCCGTTACATGCAATGACATCACTTTTTCATTGGCATGAAATACATATATACATCAAACTGACTATTATATCAGGGTTATTCAGAGAGAGACGATCTGGCCCTGAAATGTCAATGAACAGTGAATTTCTCCATTTGGTGACATTTTGGGGCCATTCGGCTATTCAGAGAGCAGGCAGATCACCAAATTTTGGATAACTGCCAGCCAGTACGGTGCCTGTTCGACGGCAGTGAAATCCCCCATAGAGAAGCAATATTCAGAGAACACCGAACAGCAGTGAAAAGTTGCCGAAGTGCACTGCTGTTCGGTGTTTTCATTCGGCAGCTTTATTCAAGCGAATCCCATATGCTTCAATGTTAAAAATATTCCCGTTATTTCAGGATTTTTTCGACAAAATCAGTTTTTTTGCTTTTTCCGACGTGTTTGGCGTGTATTTTGCAGCAGTTATGCTGGGTTTTCGGCAGGTGTTCTGCGGTTTTTCGACAGGTTTTTGACAGGTTTGTGGCAGATTTTCCCTGCACTCTGGGGACTCTGTGGTGAATGCTGAATTAATCGCAGCATAGAGGAACATTGATTCCCCAAAGTGCAGGGAAGTGCAGGGAACGAGAAAGCACCGAAATGTCGGCAACATTTTGGTGCTCTCTGAATAACCCCCTATATGTTTCGATAATGTGTAGCGCTCACCCCCGGAGGAGCCGCTGAATAAACCCAAGATAGTCTCACCGCACTAGGAATTACTATACACCAGCAAACTGTTATGGATTCTCTAAGTTATATACTTTACTGTAGCAATAAAGTGGCATTGAATACACATGTACTTTGGAGCACGAGGCAATTAACTTTGAATAACTGACAGGATGCGCAACGCGGGAGAAACACACGGCAGAAAAGAAACGGTTAATACCCCTCAGTTCGTGAGTTTAAGTCCCGCTCAAAAGGATTATAAATTGGTGTCCTAGGTTACCCGGGTAATAGATTCAACTGGTCAGTGTATGAACAAAAATATCTTCGACTAGTCAACGTTGGGGCCCTTTTAAATTTAAGCAATCAAGCAAGTGCGCACTTTCTCGGAATCGTAGGCCTTGAGGTCTCTCACCCATCCGGCGAACAATGTGTCCAGAATCGATGACTCGACCAAAGGATCTCTCTCTGCCGACTGGAACCCGGTGCCAACGAATCCTCTCTCCCGATGTCAAATCTCTGCAACCGGAACCGATCCGCCGCCTGCACTCCCGTTCGATCCGCGGCCTCCTTACACGAGGTCCTTCTGGAACATGCTTGTCATCTGAACTGCTCAGCGGAATGTGGCACGCGATGATGCGTCCCCGATCTCCAGCACTGGATATGCCACTGTCCACGCTCCGGCCTGGTTGTGATCCCGGACAGTCTCCTGCATACGTCTCACTTGTCTCGCTGCTCTGCTCGTTCTGCCCATGCCATGCACGAGGCTCCTGATGTCTTTCCTGGCACCAGCACGCTCACTTCCTGTCCTCTCCCCCAAGGGTTTATGGGGGATGTAGTTCATAAGTTTCTCATAGTCTTTTACATATGTTACGCTCTGGCTCCCCCTAGTGGCAATATCAGTTTAGTCCAGAGAGCCAAATCAAACACAGCGCTACAAATACTTACAATGCATACCTACCTGTTTTACAAAAGGCTCTGCCCATTAACTTCCCTGGCGGTATTTCCGAGTGTAACTCGGGGTTAAATTTCACTACCACGAACGGTAACCCCGAGCCACACTCGGGCTGTATACATACTCACCTCCTCCTGGCTCCCTTGCTGTCCCCCGCAGTGTGATCGCGGTGAGCTGCTTCCTGGAAGGCTCCCTGCGAGTCACATGTGCAGGGGGCGGGGCTAGCATAAAAGGAATCTTTTTTACAGTTTTCATTTTGGATTATACAGTGTATTGTTTTTGAACGGCCACTAGGTGGCAGTACAGGATAAAAAATAGACCATACATCATCTCACCTTTGCTTGCAGACAGATTTCAGTGTTTTTTGTTGTATTTTATTGAATATCATTTATTTGCATTATTTTGGATAATTATTTTTGGGATAATAAATTATTATGTCGTGTTTCAAACTTTATCGGAGTCAGTGTATTTACTATTTATTTTTTATTTATTTATTAATTTATTTATAAAGGATTTTACCAGTAAGGACTCTTGATTGCACGGATTTCAGTGCGTGATTCCTAATTATTACAGGCTAACTATGTACAAAAACACGTTTCCTTTCAAAAAAAATTGAGACGCTTTTAGACACGAAATTTTTAAAAAATTAGACCGCCAGGGAGGTTAAACAGCTGTTGCGCCATATAGGAATTTTAACGTTGGAATGAGAAATAAAATGGATTCATTTTGAAGTGTATATGTACCCTTTCCTTATGATTGCATTGCACACACTCACACGCATGCTTCCTCTCACAAACACTCACAAGCCTATTCGCAGGTTTGGAAAACCTTTTGAAAAAGAAAAGAAAAACACGAGGGTCCTTAACCCCTTCACTAACGTGATTGTGTGTGCAGGATCAGTGGTAGCAGACACAGCAGCCCAAAATTGTGTTAACATGATCTGGAGCTGTGCTGCATGACTGCAAATTAAATTTGTTTGCTGCAGAATAATTTTGTTTGCTTTGTTTGTTATCTCCATGATGGTGAGAAGATCACAGAGTATCCACTGACTGTATCACATCGCTTTCCTATGAAATTTTCTATAAGTTACTTCCAACTATAACCAGTAGATGGCAGCAATGACTCATGATTGGCCAGTTTTAGATCCATGTACAAGCGCTGTACTCTTTTTTTTTTTTCTATTTTTTATGATTTTTTTTGTCATATTTTGATTCACTTTTTTGTATTGTTCACTTTTTTGTATTGTGTGAATGCAAAAAACAAAGTATGCAGATTTTTTTGGTCCCTATATCCCCCAACTTATTCTTAGATATATGCAATCAAAGAGTTTTGTAACTCTTTTTATTATTCAGGTATTTGTGTTGTACCGACATATTCCGCAGTGTGGTACAGGGGTTACCTTTATCTTTTAAATGGGTTATCTTTAAAATGATTAATAAAGTTTATCAGGGTTATTCAAAGAGATCCGAATAGCTGCCGAAAGGTAACCGAACAATGAAAATCAGTGTTCGGTTACCTTTCTTGGCCATTCGGCTATCCAGAGAGCAAGCAGTTCGCCAAATGTTGGCGAATTGCCTGCACATACGGTGCCTGTTCGGCGACTCTTCGAGGGCAGTGAAATCCCCATAGCTTCGTCTATTCAGAGAACAAAACCCAGCAGTGAAAAGTTGCCCTGCCCTGCCATTCGGTGGCTTCATGCGGCAGATTTACTAAGGCGAATCCCATAGGCTTTAATGTTAAAAATATTCCAATTTTAATTCAGTATCTAATAAACCGTTTATAATAATATTCTGCAGTAAAGAGTCTCTTTATTTATGGATTTTTTAGGATATTGTAAGCATTTTTCTGGATTTTTTTTTAACCCTTTCGCTGCTGAGGCTTTTCCCGCCCCTGTGCTGAGGTCATTTTTACCGGTTTTGCTCATCATGTTTAAACGCGTTTTGAAGGCTTATTTTAGTATATGACCCAGACATATTATATATCGTTCTTTCCGTCAGACTCGGCAGATTCATAATATGTCATTATTATATGTATACGTCATGACCTGTCTGTATATTATAACAAAAAATGCAATAAAATATGATTTTTCAATAATTTACAAAGTGTAAAGTGTTTTTTTTTTCACATTTTAACATGCGAGCAATTGCGGTTATATTTTGTATGGGGTGCGCTTGTTAAAAAAATTAGAGATGGGGTCTCGTTACATTTTTTTTTGGGGAAAATTATATGATTTTTAACAAACGCACCGCATACAAAAATCGTTAGTGCAGCATCATTGTTCACATTATAATTGAAATGGGAACAATATTGTTGCATTAACAAACCAAAAAAAAGAAAAAAAACTTGTTTATTTATTTTTTTATAATTTTTTTTAAAATATTTTTTTATTTTTATTTTAATTTTTTTTTTTACTAACTTTTTTCACATTCGAGTTTGGTATCGTTGGAACGGCCATGCTCTGGCCGATCCAACAATACCAAACTTTAACCCCTAGCTGCCACGGATCGGGAGATAGGGGATTCATTGGAATCCCCTATCTCCACCATTGGTGGCAGCTAGGGGTTAACTCCAGGACTGGCGTCATCGTGCTATGCACGATGACGCCAGTCCTCAGGGGGAGTTCCCGGAGGCTTGGCCGACATCCAAGATGTCGGCCAGCTCCGGGAAAGGATCACGAACCGGCGCTTTTCAGCGCGGATTCGTGATCCGGCTCCCCAGGGGTTAATGCCAGGTACCATTTGGAAGGGCAGGATGTGCCCTTCCAAATGGTGCCTGGGTTAACCACCGCAACGCCGCCGATCGGGAGGAAGAGAGGTCCGAAGGACCTCCCCCCCTCCCTTTCAGGCGCCTCCTCCGCACATGCGGGGGGGGGGCGCCTGAATTAGGTGTCATCGTGCCGCCGCGATGACACCTAATTAGCCCGGCGGCGGTTCCGGATGCTGGGCTGACATCGAGGATGTCAGCCCGCACCGGGGGGGCCAGCGATCGGCCGGAACCCAACCGAACGCTGACCCCAAAGGCTGGACGCGCTCAGCGCGTCCTCCGCACGCAACGTGACATGCGGTTGGACGTGCTGAGCACGTCCACCGCATGGAAGGGGTTAAAAAACATTTTTTCCGTTTATTTATTATTATTTGTTTAGCCTTTCTTCTTTTTTCTGTAACAGCCCTTTTTATTATCATTCATTGGATCTTATATGTAAATTTCAGACATTTTCGCTCAGTAGTTGCTTTGCAAACAGTGTTTCACTTTTAAAACATTCAAGTGAACTGTTTGTTTTTTTTCACTCCATTCGTCTGCGGTGTCGGCTTTTTCCGGCGGCTGCACTGCGTGTTACATACAGTAGTTACATAGGCTGAAAAAAGACATCCATCCATCGGGTTCAGCCTCTCACACATCACCTACTGCTGTTGATCCAAAAGAAGGCAAAAAACCCAGTCTGAAATGCTTGCCAATATGCAACACACTGGGAAAAAATTCCTTCTTGACACAAGAATGGCGTCAGATTTCTCCTTGGATCAAGAAGCTTTTACCGACATATTAAATATTATAACCCTTAATATTCTGTGTCTGCAGGAAATCATCCAGTCGCTTTTTAAAAGTCTGTACAGTCTCTGACCCAACCACCTCAACAGGCAAAGAATTCCACAGCTTTATTGTTCTCACTGTAAAATAACCCTTCCTATGCTTTAGGCTGAATTTTCTTTCTTCCAGTCTAAATGGGTGACCTCGTGTCCTGTGTATAGTCCTGTTAATGAATAGGTTTCCAGACAGTGATTTATAATGGCCCCTTATATATTTATATAAAGTTATCAGATCCCCTCTAAGGCACCGTTTCTCTGAACTAAACAGGTTTAACCCTTTCGCTGCTGAGGCTTTTCACACCTCTGTGCTGAGGTAATTTTTACCGCTTTCGCTCATCATGTTTAACCGCGTTTTGAAGCCATATTTTGATATATGACCCAGACATATTATATATCGTTCTTTCCGGCAGACTCGGCAGATTCATAATATGTCATTATTATATGTATACGTCATGTCCTGTCTGTATATTATAACAAAAAATGCAATAAAATTCAAATTTTCAATAATTTACAATGTGTAAAGTGTTTTTTTTCACATTTTAACATGCGATCGTTTGCGGTTATATTTTCTATGGGGTGCGCTTGTTACAAAAATTAGAAATGGGGACTCGATACATTTTTGTTTGGGGAAAATTTCGCTATTTTTAACAAACGCACCGCATACAAAAATCGTTAGTGCAGTATCATTGTTCACATTATAATTGAAATGGGAACAATATTGCTGCATTAACAAAACCAAAAAAAAACTTGTTTATTTTTTTTTTTATAATTTTTTTTAAAATATTTTTTTATTTTTAATTTCTTTATTTTTTTAAAAACTTTTTACATGTTCAAGTTTGGTATCGTTGGAAAGGCCATGCTCTGGCCGATCCAACCATTTCAAACATTAACCCCTAGCTCTCACGGATCGGGAGATAGGGGGTTCATTGGATCCCCCTATCTCCACCATTGCTGGCAGCTAGGGGTTAACTCCAGGACTGGCGTCATCGTGCTATGCACGATGACGCCCGTCCTCAGGGGGAGTTCCTGGAGGCTTGGCCGACATCCAGGATGTCGGCCAGCTCCAGGAGAGGATCACGATTTGGCGCTTTTCAGCGCCAAATCGTGATCCGGCTCCCCAGGGGTTAATTACAGCCACCGTTTGGAAGGGCAGGCTGTGCCCTTCCAAACGGTGCCTGGATTAACCCTCTGCCCCCCGGAGATTGGGAGGGAGAGAGGTCCGAAGGACCTCCCCCCTCCCTTTCAGGCACCTCCTCCGCACACGCGGGGGGGCGCCTGAATTAGATGTCATCGCGCCGCCGCAATGACATATAATTGCTCTTCAAGTTTCTTCTTATATATCAAAATTGAAGTAAGATTCTGCGCTATGCTGCGCCATGCCATGGCGAGAGACCCCAAAATCAGCCACAAGAAATGCAGCTTCAGGTCATGTCTGGGCATCCCCTGCCAGACAGACTGTTTTATTAGATTTCAAAGAACTTATAGCCAATCAGCATACAGATACATTTCCACGTCAAAGTTTAACCACACGGTTTAACAAACACTTATTACCTTATATGATTTACAAAAAATCTTTTTCCTATCTTCCCGCTTCTGCGTACATTTTCCTTCACTGAACATAACAGGAAATCGGCCACATTCCATATCCTACAGAGGGAACAACTGTCTATGCAGAATTGACACTAACAAAATGGAGGGGGGGAATTTCACAGCCCATTTTACCAAAACAGGCTTTTCAAGACAAAATATTTATTATTTATACAGGAAATTAAAATCGAACAAGGTGCCCAAAATTGCACGGCATATTCAAAGTGCGGTCTGACCATTGATTTATACAGAGGCAAAATTTTGTTTTCATCCCAAGAGTGAACTCCCCTTTTAATGCATGCCAATACCTTGCTGGCCTTGGCGGCTGCTGTTTGACATTGCACATTGTTACTTAGTTTGAAGTCTATGATTATTTGAAAATCCTTCTCCTGCTTGGATTTCCCTAACTCCATACCATTTAGGGTATAAGTTGCTTGGGTGTTCTTCACTCCAAAGTGCATAACTTTGCATTTATCTACAGTACATTAAATTTCATCTGCCATTTAAGTGCCCAGTCCCCCAATCAATCTAAATCCCTCTGCGAAGTAACATCCTGTTCACATTGTATTATTTTTCCTAGTTTTGTGTCATCTGCAAACACTGATACATGGCTTTCAATGCCTATCTCAAGGTCATTTATAAATAAATTGAATAGAATTGGTCCTATAACAGACCCCTGTGGGACACCGCTTACCACTGATGTCCATCTTGAAAATGTACCATTTATGACCACTCTCTGTACCCTATCTTTTAGCCAGTTTTCTATCCAAGAACAAGTATATTCATCTAGACCAACCTTTTGTGTGGAACTGTGTCGAAAGCATTGGCAAAATCCAAGTAAATTACATCCACTGCGACCCCCTGATCTATATTTCTACTTACTTCCTCATAGAACATGATTAGGTTAGTCTGACATGATCTGTGTTTCGTGAAACCATGCTGATTTTTGAAAATTACATTATACCTCTCAATAAATTCCTGAATATTATCCCTTAGTAACCCCTCAAATACTTTCCCAGCCACAGATGTTAAGCTCCAGGTCTATAATTCCCAGGCACAAATTAAACCTTTCTTAAATATAGGGACCACGTCAGCTTTTCTCCAATCCTCTGGTACGATTCCTGCAAGAAAAGAATCTTGAAAGATTAAGGACAGAGGTTTACATATTTCAACGCATAGCTCCCTCAGTACTCGTGGGTGAATTCCATCTGGCCCTGGGGCTTTATTCACATTCACATTGTTTAATTGCTGCAAAACCTTGTCCTGAGTCAACCAGTCACTTTGTATTAGTAAGTTATGATTGAATTGCAGGTCTCCTGTTATAGGTTTCTCTTTGATAAATACCGTGATCGGCTCCTGCTCGGGTTTCTCCAGCGTGATCAGCGGGTTAATCCAGATGTTTTTGCAGGTTTTCAGTGTGCCTTCGCCAGGTTTTGCGGTGAGTTTTTGGCAGGTTTGCAGTGACTTTTCCCTGCATTGCGACGGCCCTGTGGTGCTTGCTGAATACAACACAGGGTAGCCGAAATGGGATCGCCAAATCGTGCGAATGTGCGGTGACATTTCGATTCTCTTTGAATAACCCTGTATAGTTAATGTACTTTTGCTCATCACACTTATCTTTTGTGGTTTAATGTGTTATATATAAATAAACATTTAATGGCAATTCAAGTAAACTAAAACGTTTTTTTTAACTGGTTTTCAGAGCTGACATCCGAATTCTTGGGGCCCCTTACTAAACCATTGGTCAGGGCCCCATTCCATCAGCTGCCCATTTCAGAAAATTCTTCCCCTTCAGTATATATGGGATAAAAAATGTTCCCTTTGTGAGAGAGCTTTGCTCTGTACCTCAGCCTGGTGCAGACTATACTAATCACTCTCTCAGTGAGGAGTCAGGGTGCTCTTACCAGCCCCAGATGCTGCGGTCCATCAGGAAATGTGTTGATATCTTCATTGGCCAGTCCTGGTGGCATGAAGTATCCATATGTTTGTGGCACAGACAAAGTGCACAGGGTTAAGTCTGTCACGTCTAAAACAAGTTGGGCTTATTTGGCAGGGAATCACCTTATGTCTTAAAAAGTCTTATGTCTTGAAAGATTTAGGGGGTTATTCAGAGAGCACCAAAATGTAACTGACATCAACAAACACCAATGTCTTGCTCAGAATAATGTCCTGGTTTATTAAGACTTGTTTTGAAACAGAACCGTGAGTTCTATATTTATAAAGCACGTACACTTTATTATATGTACATTCCATAATGTATTTAATTCCTTGTAAAGTCTCCTGTAAAATCTTCCAGTACAAGGGTTAGAGGAAGTCATAGAGTTACACAGTGTCACACAGAGCTCACACTCCAGCTCACACTCAGCAGGACAGATGTGTCTATCACAGGGGCTGCTCACCTGGACCCTGATCCTGGCAGCTCTCACAGGTAAGGATCAGAGCATGTACTGAAAAAAATGGGGTTTAAAAAAGAGATTCATCCTTAGAGGGAGGGGGATAATGCAAATATGTAATACTACTGAGTCTGTAACGTGTGGAAATCTGCAGTATTGACCTTGACATGATAGGCGTTAACCCCTTCCCGACCGCTGACGTACCATGTACGTCATGCCCGCGGGTCTCCCTTAGACCCGCGGACATACATGGTACGTCAGCGGGCTCCTAACCTCCCTCCCGCTGATACTTACCTCCCTCGCCGGCTCCCACGGTGTGTCTGGCAAGCTGGAAGCTTACCTCGCCATTTCCTGGGGGCTGTCTGGTTCGATGATGTCATCACGCTGCGTGATGACGTCATCGGCAGGCGCCTGTGGGTAAAATTCAGAAAGGGAAGGGGGGAAGGAGCCCTCTTTCTTCCCGGCCATTTTAGGCCCCGTTCACACGGTGCGATTTATCGCACTGATTTTGCAGCAGAAATCGTGGCAAAACCTGCGAGACGTAGCGCTATGTAGCATCTCCAATGCATTTCAATGGAGCTGTTCACATCTTGCCACGCGACATTGCGCGATGTCGCATGTCACATGTCGTGTGTCGCGGTAGCATGTCGCTGTTACATGACCCTTTTTTTGCGATTTGCCATTTTGCGATTTGCAGTGGTGGTGCTATGCAAAATTGTGCAAAACCGCGACATTATCACGCGACGTCGCGAATATGAAAATCGCACAGTGTGAACGGGGCCTAATCTAGAGAGATGCTTTTTGCACCGCTGGAAAGGGGAGAGTCTCCCCTTTTCAGCGGTGTATAGCATTAACCTTTTCCCTGCCAGGTCTAATCGGTGCCGAATTGCAATTCAAACCTGGAGGTGGCTGACATGTGTGAGGATGTCAGTGGGCCAGTAAACCCCCCTAGCTGCCAAGTGGAGATAGGGGGTTCCTTTGGATCCCCTCGTCTCCTGATCTGTGTCAGCTAGAGGGCTTGATCATGGCCTTTCCAATGATACCAAACATGACAAGGTTTGGTGTAACAATAAAAAAATCTGTGGGGGGGGGTTAGTTAAATAGGACCTAGGCTGTCATCTAAAAATAACGAGCATAAAATGGTCATAATGAGCTCAGCGCACATAGAAGTTGGGAATTTCTGTTCTCGGAACAAAATTTTGAAGCTATTTAGCAGGGGTCTTTTTTGGTGGTTGTAGATTTAGGGGATTAAATTACGAATTCAATTTTTTTTTATAGTAAATTATAGGATATGATGGAAATAATGGTGTTTTTAGAAAGTCCATTTAATGGCAGGAAAAACGGTGTATAATATGTGTGGGTTGCATAAACGAGTAAGAGGAAAATCTGACCTAAACATGAACAGCGCAGAAACGTAAAAACAGCAGTGGGCACTAAAGGATGGATTTGTATAAAACCGCCTGGTCATTAAGGGGTTAAATAGAAATAAGCGCATATTGCTCATTATTAATGTAATAACTATTATCCCCACAGCTCCGGCATCCTGTCTGACTCCTGTGATCGGGACAGATGGAGGGTTTGCGTATCTGTATGGGATTTTGTCCCTTCCTGCTAGTTGGCTGGTAACGTGGAGCTTTAACGGCACTCTGATTGTAATAAAATATAAGGATAATAACCCGAATTATACTACTCATTACAGTGGAGGGAGATGTGAATTATATTCGGACACAACTCTGCGACTGAATAACCTGACTATGGCGGATCAGGGGGTTTATACACTGTCTGTACAGAATTTAGACACCTCATCAACTGCAGAGGACCAGATAGAACTACGAGTTTACCGTGAGTACTGAGCAATGACCAGACCGTGTATACTGTGACTGCACTGATTGATTATATGATTTCTGAAAAGTCACATTTCTAATAATATCCACATTCACCTGTTATAAATTTTCTACATTTCTAATTGCTGTATCTCTGCAGTGAAAGTATCTATTGTAGCTTTGGAGAGTGTAACCTCTCTTCTTCAGGTCTGGAAGCTTTACTGAGCAAAATCATAGAACTGAACATTAAACAGCAGAGCAGAAAGGTGGTTGGTTATTATGGGTTAGGTAGGGGGTTAGGATGTGTTGGCTTAAAAACTGATTAGTGGGATAGTATGGTCAAGAAGGGTAAACAGAGTAGAGATCATCGTCACATAAAACAACAGAGATAAACATCATGATGTGCATCTAATGATTGTGCCGGAAGAAGAAGAAATCAATGAAGCAACTTAAAAATATATATATATATAAACCAGGTACAATGCTGAATGTTATGTGACATTATGGTATGTGAGTTAAAAATTCACAGTCTACAGAGTCCCTCCTTTATACTGTTAAAGTATGTGATCATTTTTATTTCGAATATCCTACGTTCACATTTTTAAATGGCAATAAACAAATATACTTTCAGTTTCACTGTGGAACGTTTTCTGTAGCCCTTCGGATGTTTCATTTGTGACATGCTGGTGTTTGTCGGTGTTGCAAACCTCTGGCATTTACTGATTAACTCCCGTAATAAGGCTAGGGTCAGACTAACGCATTTTTCGCGTTGTCCGTGAAAAAGTGCGTTCGAACGAATGGACGTATTTTTTCACGGAATACGCAATAGCGGTCATACGATGCTCAGTTTCATCCGTGATTTTGTACGGATCATCAATAAAACACTTTTTGGGTCTGGACGTTATGTTGGCCGGACATTAGCAGCGTCTGACGTCTCCCAATCACGCACACACGCCGCTAGCGGACGCAGCGCACTCTGTACGTCAGTACTAGTGGTTTCACGTTCTCGAAAAAATGCGTTTGTTTGCCGCTTGCGTTGCGCGGCCGCACTTTTGTGCGACCGTACTTCGTATATTGGCCGTCATTGCCCGGCATCTGCTGCTAGCACGGCCGCGATTATGTGCGGCTGCACACGCGTTCGCACTGCCTCAGTCTGACCCTAGCCTTAGTGGGACAGGGAAATTGTGGTTGGCAGTACAGGATCTCTGCAATATTTAATGTATTGTGGCACCAAAAAACTACCGTAGATACTCGAGTATAGCGCGACCCGAATATAACACGATGGATAGAGATTTATTATGGAAATGAGAGAATACTCAAGACTCGTGTAGCGCTGTGTTTAAAAAGACTGTTCTGCTGCATTTATTTGAAATGGCCACCAGAGGGAGACAGAGACCATGGTAAGCATGCTGGACAAACACAGAAGATATTGGGACTACGTTTCCCGGCGTGCTTTGCAACAGACACAGGAAGTGGGTGGGACAGAGACACTGTACATCCTGAGCCTCGTGGAGATAGCTGGGAGAGCGCGCCAGGGAGTGCATGAGAGAGGACCCAGTGCTGCAGAGCGGAACCGTGACTAGGCCGGAGCGCAAGTGTGGCCTATCAGGATTCTAAGTGGGGTTATCCTGCCTTGCCAGAAGGAGCCTTACTTATCTACAGACATCACCCAAGCTGCTATCAAGACAAGCTGAGGACCCCGAGTAAGGAGTACCGCAAGTCCATGGGATGGGAGAGCAGGCGGTAGCTGGACAAGTCCGGGCCGGAGCACAGAAAGCCTGACCACAGATCCAGTAGCCGGTATCCCAGCGAGGCAAGAAGCGGAGAGACGTCCTGGGTCAGCGGAGCCTTGGTGATCGAGCGGATGGGTGAGAGGCCTCCAAGGCCGGTTTTACAAAGCTCAAGAAAGCACGCTGTTGTTTATTTCTGAAACCCACAGGGCCCCAACTTGACTAGTCGAAGACATCGTTTAAAAGATTCACTGGCCAGTTGAATAGTACCCGGGTACCATAACACACACATACACTCACAGTTCGGGACTTAACCTGTTCGGGACTCACTCCCTAGTATCCGAAAAAGGGAGAAAGATTCGCATCTTATTTTGTTTTCCGCTGCGCGTTTCTCGAATTACGAAATATTGTATTCTCTTTCCGCTGCGCGTTTCTCGTAATTACGAAGCATTGTACTTTTCTGTTCGGTCGCGCATTTTTCCGAAATACGAAGTCTCACATTTCTTTTTTTCCGCTGCGCGTTTACCGCGATACGAAATACTGTAAATATATCTACGAACACCGTGTCTCATTATATGCCTTTTACTTCAGTAAACTATATAATTTATAAAATCCACAACGGTGCTGGAGTATATTTATTCCCTAGTGCGCGGAGACTGACCCGTGGTTCATTTTCAGCGGCTCCTCCGGGAGTGAGCGCTACACTCGAATATAACGCGAGGAGCAAAATTATAAAAGTATTCTGTACCGGTAAACAATTAAAATTCTTCGAAGTTGCATGCGCGGAGCGAGGGTGCATGCGCGTTTTTAAGTCAATCATTCAAGATTGGCTTAATACCGAGTATGCACCCATCATGAATGAAACCGAGCATGCCCTCTGGCCATGATGGATCCCGCCTCTCCTGGGAGTTCCTGAAATGTTTGCGGGCGTCAGCCCGTATTCACTTCAGGGAGACCACCGGAACTTCTGGGACACTCGGGATCCCTGAGCAAGTCTTTTTTTTTTTCTTACACACGATGCAGATGTCTCGAATATAACGCGACTCCTCCAATTTTAAGGTAAATTTTTGTCACCAAAATCCAGCGGTATATTCGAGTATCTACAATATTTCCGTTTTTGTTATACTTTAAATCTAAACAATCAATCAATTCAGACAAGTTCAGTCTGAATTAATGCAGAATTGAAGATGCAGTCAGACAGAATTTTTTTAAAGGATTCTTCATTTATTCCAGGTCATCTTACGACTCCGACTCTCTATAGTAATGACAGCCGTCCTGTCAGTGGTAATGAAGTGATCCTTCACTGCGATGACCACAATCAAACTGTGACTTCCTACACGTTTTATCGGAACCTGCAAGATGTCTGCTCTCAGAAACACGTGAACTGCACTGGGTCCTACTTGATCTTCCAACCAATCATGGAGGGGGATTCAGGGAGCTATACCTGTAACATCCAAAATCCCATCAGCAGCAACAGCAGCAATGCTGTGGATCTGTCAGTATCAGGTGAGAATAATGTTTACATCATTATGGGGAATGTAGGCCATACATGCATTTTAGTGAATTATTTTTTAATTAAGCGTCTATTCACAAAGCACCAAAATTGTGTGCAATTTCGGTGCTTTGCGTTTTGTCCCTTTTCGCCAATTTCAAAGATTCCTTTTCGCGGAAAATACAGTGAAGTCACTATTTAGCGAATGGTCAACATATTTTTCCAAAAACAGAGTCGCCGAAGCAGTTATCGAATGTTGGCGAAAACTGCCGCTTGTGCATCGATAACCACCTAATTGCGCCAAATTGGCGTCGTCGAATCCTACCAAACTGCAACCGAAGTAAAAGTGACATATTTTCCTAATAGGAGTATAAATCAATAAAATGTGTCAAAATAATAAAAAGGTCTGTTACAAAATAAAAAGAAGTCTTTTAAAGGGTAAAAAAAAAAACAGAAATGCCAATCTAAAAAATACAAAAAACACAAAAAGGTGTTCTAAAAATGAAAATATAATATGGTCTTTACAAAGAAAAATTAAAAAAGCTATTATGTTTTTACATTGAATCCCATGGGATGTGCCTGTTTCTGCCTGTTGAACTGAAGCACTGAATATCAGGGCATTTTGTGGGACTTTCGGTTCAATTCGGCGTTCTGTTAATAGAAGACACATAAGTCTTCAATGGGGCAATTTAGGTGCCGCCGCACTCTGCCAAATTGGGGCAAATTGCATTGAATTGCACCTTAGTTTGCTTTCAATTAGCCTGTGTTTGGCAAATTGACAGTTTAGCAAAGAGACGTATTGGCCCGAAATTGCACCGAATGGTGACATTCACCGTCCGGTGCAATTCCAGGCCAATTCGGAAGTTAGTGTACAACCTCTTTAGTTGCAGTGATGCTGTTTGGCACACAGATTGCAGTTTGTTCTGCCTCGTAGTTAAACCATCATGTTGGGAACAGGACAGGGGGAATATTCCTTCAACAAAAATGTACAATAATACACTTAATTTTCATCTTACAAATAGTGTTTGCAGGAAAATATATCTAATAACCTCTTCATGGGTTTCAATAAATTAGTGAAGTAAAAGCCCAGGTTCGCAACTGTAACATTAAATTTGCAAGTACGTGTATTTGCATGTGTTCTTTTCAGGTATTTGTGCAGAATTAACATAACGTGGAATCTAGTATCTTGACTGCAGACTGCTTTATAAAGATTTACATGTATACATTCTGGTGGATAACAAATATACCGTAGATATTCGAGTATAACACGACCCGAATATAACACGATGGATATAGATTTATTATGAAAATGAGAGAATATTCAAGACTCGAATATAACACGAGGAACAAAATTATACTGTACCGGTAAACAATTAAAATCCTTTCAGGTGTTCTCAACACAGTCAGGGTACCCCTCAAGCCAGGTTCTATGCTCTAGAATGATTGCAGTTGTTACTTAGTATGAAGCCGCTGGCCACCTGTCTTTACTAGTGATTAGATAGCCGGCTGAGGTGAGCGATTGTTTTTTAAACTGAGCATACCATCTGACTGTGATGGATCCCACCTCTCCCGAATCGGAGTTCCTGAAGTGTTTGCAAGCATCAGGGAGCCTGCATTCACATCAGCGAGACTACTGGACGTTCCGGGAGACTTGGTATCCAGAGCAAGGCAATATTTTTTAATTAATTTTTTTCTTTTTACACCCGATGCAGATGTCTCGAATATAATGTAGGGATGTGCGTTTCGGGTTTCGGAATTTCAGAATTTTCACGAAATTTCCCGATTCGTGCATTCGGATTCGGCCGATTTTACTAAAATTTTCAGATCCGAAAACGGCAGATCTGAAAAAATTTACGAAACAAAACGAAAATTTGTTCGGAATTTTCGAATGGACTAGAAATGTGTAAAATCGAAAATCATTTTCGTTCCGTTCGTAATTTCGGCTCCATTCCTGATTTCGGTTCCATTTCAGTAATTTCGGACAACATATTTTTTGGTTATATCGCTGATTCTGTAATTTTGTATCATTCCCATCTCAATGTATCCTTCTTGTAAAACATGAGAAATCTCAATGTATCCTTCCTGGGAAACCAGAGAAATCTCAATGAATCCTTCCTGGAAAACCAGAGAAATCTCAATGTATCCTTCTTGTAAAACATGAGAAATCTCAATGTATCCTTCCTGGAAAACCAGAGAAATCTCAATGTATCCTTCTTGTAAAACATGAGAAATCTCAATGGCAGAATTATTGTATCGACAGAATTATCGTATCAACAGAAATATCGGATCCGAAAAAACATTAGTTTACGTCAAAACGAATAGACACTTTGAAACGAGGAGAACGGACGTTCCGAAAAACACGAAAATTTCTGAAATTCTGAAAGAAAAGTCGATACGAAAAAATAAACGAAAACGAAACGAACCGAAACGGAAATCGGCCGAAACGAGCCGAAACGAAAATTTACAAGATACGAACGAACCGAACCGAATCGAACCGAAAAAAAAATCGGTGCACAAGTCTAATATAATGCGACCCCTCCAATTTTATGGTAAATTTTTGTCACCAAAATCTAGCGGTATACTCGAGTATCTACAGAGGTATTTACTATTTGTATATCCCTTTGTAGCTGCACATTTATGTAGCGCCAGTCTATGAATCAGGCCACTTTGAATGCTGCACCTGAGCAGAGACCTAGGACTTTAAATATCAGTCACTGACTGTGCTCTGAGCAGGGCCGGATTACGTTCTCTATGGGCCTGGAGCTGAATATTCTGGTTGTCTTTTTTGGAATTTAATGAAATGTAGACATATTGTAGGTTTTTAATAGTGCAGATACGGGTATATCTAAGCAGGCAGTTACTGTGCTAGTAAATTTCCATTCAGATTTCATTAATTTACAGTGTGTAAAATTATTTATTTCCACATTTTATCATCCAAACCTTTGTGGTTAGATATTCTATAGGGAATTCTTGTTTTAAAAAAAATTTAATGAGAACCTGTTACTGCATTTTTCTGAGAAAATATACAATTTTAATCTTGCTCCATGCGTGGGAAATGAGAAGGTAAGTAATGGCAGTGGTATTGCTCATTTTATATGTAAAAAATGGATAATGACTTTTGGAACAAGAATAAAGTTTTTTTCTTTTCTTTTATATTTTACAGGGTCATGTTTAGTATCAATGCAAAGGCCAGACTCTGATCTGTCCAATGACACCTCACTTGACCTTGTGAGTTCTAAAGATTAGTAACGCAGGGGTCCAAAGTCCCCCTAGAAATATTCATTATTTTATTTTTATTGGTACATAAAACCTGGTCATATTTGATATCATTGGAAAGCCCATGGTCTGGCCTTTCCAGTGATACCTCACATGACCCAGTAGTTGCTATGTAGTTGGAGATACATTGGTCCACATGCCCATCAATGCAGACATAGTTATCCTTTCTCTGGGCCTATTCTGGGACATGGGCCTGGAGCTGCTGCTCCATCAGCCCCTATGTTAATCCGGCCCTGGCTCTGAGCCCTGATGTGGTTTATTCTAGCCCTCATCGCGTGTCTTATAGCTTCTGCATATGATTTTCTGGTTTGACTTTTGGCTTGTATATTTCACTGTGATTTCTGTGTTTATCCCTTGGTATATGTTTATCTCGTGTACTGACCTCTGGCTTGTTATTACTACGATATCTCTCCTGTCCCTGATCTGTACTTCTATGTATTGTTTGTATACCTTCTTTAGATTAGTACCTGGCCATTATCAAGGACCAGATTCTCAGATTAGGGTTTTCCTTGCCTTGCTGGGTTTTGTCTGCGTGCTGGGTGATGCTATATCCTTACAAACATGCTTTGTTAAGAAAAGAGGTTATTTAAACATATCTCCCTTTTTAATTTTTATTAGGAATCAAATATAAATAAGCAGGGCAAGAAAATAAACAGCAAGTTTTACTGAAAATTTCCTCTTTCACATTCCATCAGAGTGTCAGTTTTCCTTATTTCTGTGCATGAAGTCAAAAATGCAAATATGTTCGATTCATTTATATTTTATAAATATTTACATACAACTAAATTACCATTTTTATTTGCAGTTCACGTTTCTCAGGTAAAAATACAAAGTAGCACTAGCTCCATACTCTGGGTTGGAAGAGATTCTGTGTCTCTGCAATGTTCAGCTCTTGGTTCTGATGTCCAATTCTCCTGGAACCTGAATGGAGAAAAATTACCTTCAAATCTGAGATATAGTCTGCAACAATATGGCTCCATCCTTATTATCCACCCTGTCGACCGCAGCGACAATGGATCTTTTACCTGCAATGCCAGCAACTTCCTGAATTATATGATCAGCGACTCTTTCAAACTCAACCTGGCCTGTAAGTAACGTGAAAGTAAAAGGAATCTGAATTATTTACTACTAATAATATCTACAGCAGCAAGAAAAGTGTATAAATATGACAGATCATAAGGGGTCCTATTCCACAGTTGTTGTTAACATGGAGACCGTAAAAAAAAATCTGCGCCTGTAGATATTCCTTACCATCTCCATTTTACCGTAGCTATTCCGAGCAGATTCCAATTTTTTCGGCTGGAACACCGCACTGCAAGGCATTTGGATCGTGATGCACAGCAGTGTTATCCGAGTGCATTGTGAATCAGGCAGGAACCAAACCGTTTTTGCTCACAAATCTATCTTTGCCAATAGCTCCTGATAACGCCCTACAGGCAAAACGCGTAGCGCTACACAAGCTACTATACACTATATTGCCAAAAGTATTCGCTCACCCATCCAAATAATCAGAATCAGGTGTTCCAATCACTTCCATGGCCACAGGTATATAAAATCAAGCACCTAGGCATGCAGACTGTTTTTACAAACATTTGTTAAAGAATGGGTCGCTCTCAGGATCTCAGTGAATTCCAAGGTGGAACTGTGATAGGATACCACCTGTGCAACAAATCCAGTCGTGAAATTTCCTCACTCCTAAATATTCCACAGTCAACTGTCAACTGTATTATAAGAACGTGGAAGTGTTTGGGAACGACAGCAACTCAGCCACGAAGTGGTAGGCCACTTAAACTGGTGGAAGGGGGTCAGCGGATGCTGAGGCGCATAGTGCGAAGAGGTCATCAACTTTCTACAGAGTCAATCGCTACGGACCTCCAAACTTCATGTGGCCTTCAGATTAGCTCAAAAACAGTGCTCAGAGAGCTTCTTGGAATGAGTTTCCATGGCCGAGCAGCTGCAACCAAGCCATACATCACCAAGTGCAATGAAAAGCGTCGGACGCAGTGGTGTAAAGCACGCCGCCACTGGACTCTAGAGCAGTGGAGACGCGTTCTCTGGAGTCACTAATCACACTTCTCCATCTGGCAATTTGATGGACGAGTCTGGTTTTGGCGGTTGCCAGGGGAACATTACTTGTCTGACTGCATTGTGCCAAGTGTAAAGTTTGGTGGAGGGGGGATTCTGGTGTGGAGTTGATTTTCAGGAGCTGGGCTTGGCCCTTTAGTTCCAGTGAAAGGAACTCTGAATGCTTCAGCATACCAAGACATTTTGGACAATTCCATGCTCCCAACTTTGTGGGAACAGTTTGGAGCTGGCCCCTTCCTCTTCCAACATGACTGTGCACCAGTGCACAAAGCAAGGTCCATAAAGACATGGATGACAGAGTCTGGTGTGGATGAACTTGACTGGCCTGCACAGAGTCCTGACCTCAACCCGATAGAACACTTTTGGGATGAATTAGAGTGGAGACTGAGAGCCAGGCCTTCTCGTCCAACATCAGTGTGTGACCTCACAAATGGGCTTCTGGAACAGCATGTGGACAGCCTTCCCAGAAGAGTTGAAGCTGTTATAGCTGCAAAGGGTGGACTGACGTCATATTGAACCCTATGGATTAGGAATGGGATGTCACTTAAATACATATGTGAGTCAAGGCAGGTGAGCGAATACTTTTGGCAATATAGTGTATTCATGATGACTTCTACAGAGTCTAGCAGTAACAGTTTCTAGCATTATTTATGTTATTTAAAAAAAAATTCCCCCCCCCCCCACCAGTTTTCCTTGAAATATAGGTTGTTAATGCAGTGGCAGTTTAAGAAGGTGGCAAATAGCAATTACTTATAGAGAACAGCAATGTTGAGTATGCTTCTTACATTTTCTATCTGCTTTGAACCCACCTAGGCTCACATTTCTCAAACTTTACTTTTTCTGTCAGTGAACCAGTACAGCTGATTCTCTATGAAGCCATAAACAGCCACCTCTCAATGTGGACTGGTCTAACCCTCCCAAGTATTTTTTAATTACCTGCCAGTAATCTTTTTAAAGTAGACAGGCAATAAATGGTTTCTACACTTTCCTACACATGGTGAATCCTAGAAGGTTCACTTTCTTCAATAACTAGCAATATAGGAAGTGTATATAGAAAGGAAAAAAAATGTCATCTGCGCTCGTTTCTATGTATTCCATGTACAACAAAACACTATGAGGTTTTTGTTTGTTTCAATGGCCATTGCAACGTAAGCTCACTCGCCACTTCAAGGCACCTCTTTAGAGTGAGTACCTAACAAATGTGACCAAAAGGCCGCTCTACTGAGCAGCTCCAAGCCCCTCCTGCTGCTTTTCAGCCAAGGAGAGGCAGAGACATGGTGGGTTTTATTTATACAAGCACCAAACACTTCCCATTTGGGATTAAAAACAAAAACATGGAAAGAGGAACAGCTGCAAAACGATGGACTGGTGTTACAAGCATAATATACATAGATACAGAAAAAATGGCGTTGCGCCCATACTCACCGGAGCGGCAGCAACTGCCAGGACTCAGTAACAGCCCAGTTAATGTATAAAACATAACAAGGGAAAAAAATGTCATCTGCGCTCGTTTCTATATATTCCATGTACAACAAAACACTATGAGGTTTTTGTTTGTTTCAATGGCCATTGCAACGTAAGCTCACTCGCCCCTTCAAGGCACCTCTTTAGAGTGAGTACCTAACAAATGTGACCAAAAGGCGCTCTACTGAGCAGCTCCAAGCCCCTCCTGCTGCTTTTCAGCCAAGGAGAGGCAGAGACACAGTGTATATAGAACCCTGGGGTAAAATGGCCTTTCACGTGCAATCCTAAATACAGCATTATTTACACCACCCGTTAACAGGGGATTTATGGACATTTAGAGAACGTCTAATACAATACTGGCTGGGTGGAGTAGAGGTAACATCACTGCTCTGCATGGAGAGAGCCTGTGGAGACATGGGTTTGATTCCAGCAAGAGCACCTCTCCAGTAAGTGTCCTTTGGCATGACACCTAACGGTACATACTCACCACCCAGGACATACTTGAAAATGAGAGAAATATCAATGTATCCTTCTCGGTAAAATACTTTCTCAAAAAAATAGGGTTCTCTTAAGTGAATGCACTAATAAATACAGGTCCGTTAGTATCTCTGTGTCTTTAGGCAATCCTGACATACGTGTCTGTTTTCATTTCTTTGCAAGCTCACACAGAGCTTGATCTTTACTGTTTCTTGTCCTCTGAGGCCCCCTAGTGGTCCAGAATACAAACGTCTACCTGGCTTAATAAAAGTTATGTTTTAAGACTGTATCCTCTACCATTTACTTCTATATATTTTTGGGTTACCCCAGCATCTTTTGAGTGATACTTAGTGACATTTAGGAGTAGTTTGATTGACTGCCACTTATGTTTTCTTTGTTAACAACATAAGCAAGTGTCACACCTGTATTTCCATCTCCATTTTACCATAGCTATTCCGAGCAGATTTCGATTTTTCAGGCTGGAACACTGCACTGCAAAGCATTTTGATCGTGATGCACATCAGTGTTATCCGAGTGCATTGTGAATCAGGCAGGAACCTTCCTGGAATCAGGCAGGACATCGGACACATCACACCCTCTAGTGATCCATAGTGTATATAGAATATATAATGTTAATTATTTTCTAAAACCAGACCTGGAAACTTGACAAGCTTGTGGTCCTGAAAAAGTAGTATATTATATGTTACTATAAGCCTAATATACATTTCTTTATGAATTTATATGTCCACAATATTCTGATTTCCAGTACCAGTTTCTGAGGTGAAGATACAGAGTAACACTAGCTCCTCCGTGACTCTCTGGGCTGGAATTGATTCAGTGTATCTAAGCTGTTCAGCTGATGGAAATGCTCTTCATTTCTCCTGGAATCTGAATGGTGTCCCATTATCATCAGACAGCCGATATCAATATAATCAAGATAAATCCATTATCGTTATCAGTCCTCTGGATAAAAAGGACAGTGGAACTTTCACCTGTACGGCCACCAACGTCTTGAACAGCAACACCAGCAGTGACCTGAATCTCAACCTGTACTGTGAGTACTATGGAATATTATTTATATTGCCTTTATTTTTTTCTAACCTCCATTATAGGTTGGATTTCTGGGTTTCTTTTTCGTCAGTCCTACAATATTTGGTCATATGCACGAGTGCATAAGTGCAATGGTGAAGTTGCAAACATTTTCAATTTCCAGGGACACTTTGCAGCAGAGAATCCATAAAGCAGTTTTGCATTTGCTTACCATGCCAATGGTTTCTGCAGCTCTACACCAAAGGCTATATTCTCTTGTTCGCACTAACATGGGGATGCTAAAGGAAAAAATCTGCACCTGCAAATTTCCACGTAGTGTCCTCATGTTTATGCGATATTCAGTGGCAGGCGCTGCCTCCAGGGCCGGACTGGGGATAAAAACCAGCCCATGAAACAATTTCATACCAACCCCATAGCATTATTATACCAGCCCAACGTCATTATTATGTTATTCATAAAAGGGAAAACCATGCATTTTAAAACACATTTGAAGAGTATTATACTGTATATAGATAAGACAGATGTGAAAGCACATAGGGACAAGAACAATCCACTTATCGCTATGGTGATATATTACAAGTGTAGCGCGGCTTTAAAGACTGTATTCTGGTGCATTGAATTACAGCAAGAATTTTATGCAGATTGATTAGAGGAAAAGACAAAATTATTAAGATTGTGATTAGAAGATCAGAGGGTCAGACAGGAAAAAAAAAATCTACGCATTGAACAATACCGGTGAGAAAGGATAATTAATCGTTTAGGGAGAGCGCAGCCGCGCAGGTCAATAAAAAATGTAGTTAAAGTAAATTACAAATTGTGTAGGTGGAGGGGATTACTCTGTTCATAATAAAAACATAAATAATATAATAAAATAAATATATGATATAATGTGTACAAGTCATATCATCAACTAAAATACTGGAAATCTTGGAATTTGCCTATTTATGTCATTGTTAAATACAAATTGTGCATTTGCCATCCATAAACCAGAGGGACAGTTGCAGCTTCCATGTTGTGCTCTGGGCTGCATTATTTAAAACCATAAAATATTTCAAATCTATCTCAGACAAACATCACAATTCCCCATAAAGAGGTATCATCAATATGCAAACACAACACCAAACATTAGCATTAAACACAAGATTTACATAATTTTCTTGGGGAAATATATAAATGCCAGCAAAAAATACTGCTCAGAATTGATAAACATACCATGAGTTGCATACATGTGTGCAGTAAGGAAACTGAAACTCTGTACTGCATTAAGAAAGGGAATTATTTGATTTTCATGCACCCATTGAAGTATTATGGGCTAGCCATTATTTCATCCCAGCAAAGTATCCCTGTGCTTTCTCTAAGACCAGTGAACCCATGGATATCACAGATCATGTGGACTACAGCACCTATAATGCAGTTTCATGACATAGGACCTTTGTTCTTGGAATTACAGGTAAAAAAGCTCACAAAGTGTCACGTGTGTTTTATATACAGTCTTGAACACTGATCATTGTGTTCTGTGTAGTGAAATTATACACCCAGTTGTCTTTCACTGTTACACATCTCACAATGACACTGTACTGTAGCTGCAGGGAATCATCAGCAAACAGATATCCATAGTTTCCAATGAGAAAAAAAAAAGGAATATGATTTGTATTTCTGCATTCATTTAACCTCTCAGCTGTAAAAGTTTTTGCATTTCACTCATGCAACAAATGTGCCTTGTAATTCCATTAACTCTTTACTTTTCTATTAGTATGCAAGGCTGCACATGCCTAGATCCTTTAAATATAATTACCAGACGCTGGGGATGGGAGCAGAAAAAGCTTAACAATGCATAATTCCCTATGCTTGGACACATCTATTGAATTTGTATTTAATTAACATTTAAATCTTCACATTATACCCCTCTTAATCCGGTTACATGTTTTCCCTTCATTCTCTGTTCCAAAAAATAATCCACATGGGGCAACAATTACAGGAGAAGAAGCAGCGATGTGACATCTCATATTCTACACTAGTGTCCTAACAAACAAAATATGTCACTCCTTTACACAAATCTCAAACGTGTCTTAACACAGGAGACAGAGGCAAAAAGCTCCAACCGTGTTCCCAGGTGAGCTGGTAAGGATGCTGAGACTCCCTCGTCGGGAAAACGGGAACCCCCGGGGACAGAGAGGTCGCTCAGGTGAGGTCACTCTCACTCGGAGGCGCTCAGAGTTGACTGAGCGGCGCCGGCACCTGAGCAAGATGCTGGCCTGGCTGGCGCTGGGCGGCCTCCCTGATCCTTCTCTAATGACTCTGTCTTCAGCGCGGCGCCTGCGCACTATGTCACTCAGCGCGGCACCTGCGCACTGTGTCACTGTGACAGCGTAGGGAGGGCGGCGCCAATGCAGCGTGCGTGCGTCCCATATCCCAGCATGGTGTTCACTGGGTGGGACACCCGCTGCAGCGGCTGTCACTTCTAGGACGTGAGATCATGCAGCACCGATGAGTGACTGCGGGGGAAATCAGGAACTACTTGTCCCCAGTCTCACTCTGCTCAGGGTGATAATAAGCTGCGGCTCGGGCCACCGTTCCCTCCACGGGATGAGAGGTGAGTATGGGATTTATTGTGGAGGGGTTTAGGGGGTGCTACATGATTTTTTTCAAATGCTGAATCATGTAGCGCCAGCTTTAAGGTGTAGATAAAATATGGCTGTCCGCATCCCTGCGGTAATTAGCGCTAGCACTTTGTAATACCTCACTTATCAAATCACATTTATGTTTGCGTTTCCCATGTTAAGTATAGGATGTGCAAAGTACAGGAAGCTTGCGCAAACTCGGGGGAAAAAACGATGCGCAAATGAATTACTAACGGGGTAACGTCAGGAATGTAATATTGGTGGCACTCTGTCATGGGTTTTGATCTCTAGGCAAACTTGATATCGATAGCTAGAAGAAGTGAGATACAACCCTTATCAGCAATACATATAATGTAGCAGATGTGATTGGAATTAACGCAGGACCACATTAATCTCTCATTCTTTTATAACGTCAATCGATTAATCAATCAAGTCACACCTTAACCAATTATTCCAGAAGATTCAGAATGGACATACTTTACATTTGTTTTGATACGTAAACCAGATGTAAAAATCATTAGCTATCGAATCAATTGAATTATATCAAACACAGATCATTTCCAGCTAGTAATGCAACAAAAGTATTTTTGTTACAGCAATATATATATATATATAAAATACAAAACAGCAGAAGGTTGCACTCAACCTCAAAACTAAGTGGGTGCATCTAAGACATCAAATACAAAACACCAAGAAAGAGCACTCCATATTATTGACCACCTTCTTCCATCATTTTCTGTGAAAAACACAGTTTTAAAAATGCTAAAAAACCTGACTGAGGTAAAATGATGGGGATTCAGTTCACAAAGTTATGATCATAATTTGCTTAAGTCTGCCACAGTAGCCAATGTACCCCATGTTTGACAGGTCCTATCTAACTTGACCGAGTCTGCACTTACAGGATCTACTCACCCTGGAGCTCCCCGGCAGCTCGAGGCCTTCATAGGCTGTCATGGTGGAGCACCTGTGAACAGGGAGGGGTGCATAACAAATGGGAGTTGTCAGCTCCCTATATATTATTATATTATACAGAAAATGATGGAAGAAGGTGGTCAATAATATGGAGTGCTCTTTCTTGGTGTTTTGTATATGTATATATGTATATATATATATATCACAAGTATAGCAGTCTGTAGTGCTACCTTTTTAATTGGACTAACGTTACATTTAAAGTACAAGCTTTCGAGAGTGATCCTCTCTTCGTCAGGTATATTGGAGCTATGCTGAGCAGAATGATAGAATTAAACATTGGGACATTAATCAGGCACAAGATTGGGGGTGTAGATGTTGTAAATCGCCAAATGGCAGGGTTAGAGTGGGGAAAGAAAAAAGGAAGAAAAACAAGAAAACAATTAAGGCACATGAGACAAGAGTGATAAGATCACTTCAAAGGGAAAGTGAAAGCAAACACAAGCAAAAACGTCCGGCATTTATGGTGTTAAAATATGTGATCATTTTCATTTCATATGTTTTGCGTTCACAATTGTCTTTAAAGTGTCCTTTGATGATTTTAATTCTGAGGTTTTGGATGGAGTGGCCTGTTAGATTGAAGTGATGTCCCACCGGGGTACAAAATGTATTTTCCTGGTGGTTCCTGATGTAGTGTCTGTGCATCCTGAGGTTCAGTTTAAGGCTGGTTTCGCCAATATAGCAGCCCTTATCACACGCCGTGCACTGGATCATGTACACCACATTTGCGGATGTACAAAGGTACGAGCCCTTGATGTTGTGTGTGGCGTTGTTGTGCTGTGCAGTGCTGCTGTCACATATATGTTGGCACAGTTTGCAGCGGGGTTTGTTGCAGCGTTTGGTCCCATTCTGTATGTCGTCCTGTTCCTGAGTGAGTTTGCTGTGGACCAGTTTTTGCCTTAGGATAGGGGGTTGCTTGAATGCCAGTAAGGGGGGCTGTGGGAATATTTCTTTGAGCGCAGGATCCTCTGTGACCAGTGGCTGCAGATCTTTGATGATTTTGTGAATTCCCTCTAGAGTTGGGTTGTAGGAAACAACTAGAGGTATCTGTGGGGTGTTTCTCGTTTGTTTGTAGTACAACAGCTGTTCGTGCGGTGTTTTCAGGGCCGATTTGATTTTTTGATTGAGATTGTCCTTTCCTTATAGCCTTTGATGGAATGATGCAGGTAGTTTGCTCAGGTGTTCATCCCTGTCCCCAGTGTCCGAGCAGATTCACTGGTACCTGATGGCCTGGCTATAGATGATGACTTGTTTGGTGTGGTTGGGATGAAAGCTGGCGTTGTGGAGGTAGCTGGGCCTGTCTGTGGGTTTCCTGTACACAGATGAGTGCAGCATGCTGTTGGCAGCTGATATGGTACAGTCTAGGAAGCTCACACTGTGCTTGGAAGACGCCATCTTTAGTTTGAACGATGGGTGGCACGTATTGAATGCCTTGTGAAAATCCAGAAGGTGTTCCTCTCCTTCTGTCCATTTGATGAAAATGTCATCAATGTATCGTAGATATTTGTGTGGTTTGTGAGGGTGAGTATTCAGGAACCTCTGTTCTAGACCTGCCATGAATAGATTGGCGTATTGTGGTGACATTTTGCTACCCATAGCGGTCCCAGTCATTTGTAGGTAGCAGTTGTGTTGAAGCTGAAGCAGTTATGTGTGAGAATAAATTCAATCAGCTTGGTAATAATTTCACTGTCATATTTATGCAGAGTATTGTGGGAGGAGAGAATTTGAGACAGGCATTGATTCCATCTTTATGTGGGATGTTGCTGTATAGGGATTCTACATCCATGGTACCTAATATAGTGTCGACTGGTAGTGTCTGGATATCTCTAAGTTTGTTTAGAAAGTCTGTGGTGTCCGGTATATAACTGGCAGTGTTGGTTACTAAGGGTTTCAGGATACCCTCTATAAGGCCAGAAATTAGTTCGGTAAGTGTGTCACTATATATATATAGTTTAACAGATAACAAGTGTAGCGCTCACTCCCGGAGGAGCCGCTGAAATTGAACCACGGGTCAGTCTCCCCGCACTAGGGAATAAATATACTCCAGCACCGTTGTGGATTTTATAAATTAAATAGTTTACTAGAAATAAAGGCATATAATGGATAACACAGTGTTCGTGGATATATTTACAGTATTTCGTATTTCGGGAAACGCGCAGCGGAAAAGAAATACGAGGCTTCGTATTTCGGGAAAATGAGCAGCGGAACCGAAAAATACAATGCTTCGTAATTCGAGGAAAACGCGCAGCGGAAAAGAAAATAAGATACGAATCTTTAACCCCCTTTTGGATATTAGGGAGTGAGTCCCGCACAGGTTAAGTCCCGGACTGTAAGTGTGTGTGTGTGTTATGGTACCCGGGTACTATTCAACTGGCCAGTGAATTACTTAAAGCGGTGTCTTCGACTAGTCAAGTTCGGGCCCTGTGGGTTTCAGGAACAAACAACAGCGTGCTTTCTTGCTTTACAAAGGGCCTTGGAGGCCTCTCACCCATCCGCTCGATAACCAAGGCTCCGCTGACCCAGGACGTCTCTCCGCTCGATGCTTTACTGGGATACTGGCTACTGGATCCGTTGTCTGGCTCTCTCTGCTCCGGCCGCGACTTGTCCAGCTTACCGCCTGCTCTCCCAATCTGATAGACCTGCGGTACTCCTAACTTGGGGGTCCTCCGGCTTCTTTGATAGCAGCTTGGGTAATATCTGTGGATCACTGGGTCTCCCTCTTACAAGGCTGGATAACCCAATCTGGAATCCTAATAGGCCGCACCTGCGTTCCGGCCTAGTCACTGTTCCGCTCTGCAGCACTGTGTCCTGTCTCTTTCACTCCCTGGCGCGCTCTGCCAGCTATCTCCACGAGGCTCAGGATGTAACTCAGCGTGTCCCACCCACTTCCGTTGTCCGTTCCCAGAGCATGCCGGGAAATGTAGTCCCAATGTTGAGTGTCTCTTATCGCGCTTGTCTCCCTCCGGTGGCAAAAAAAAAAAGGGTACTGCCACAGTAAGGTTTTAAACACAGCACTACACTCTCCCCCCTAAACTCTTGGGTCCTCCCAAGGGTGTGTAACGGGTACATGTAACGGTCATACATAACACAAAATAACATAACAACAGTTGCATTACATTTCTAACTTTAGCCTATATATTCAGGGTTGAAAACAGGCAGCAAATATCCTCAATCTCACCCAAACCCTTAGACACCTCTGTAAGTAGGGCTGACACTCCAGGAAACCTCCGCACAGTTGTTACAGCTTCCTCTGTGCTATGTCCTGGTGAATCATACGTGAGTCTCTGAGGGGGTCGTATTGACTGTTTAGGTTCAAATTTTTCAGGAACCTCTTCAGTTGGAAGAGCTGACTCTACAGGCTCAATTCTCTCATCAACAATCGGAGCAAACATTTCCTCGGAATATGAGCCCTCCAGTGAAGGCATAGAACTGTAATCTACGGATATTTCCTCTAAAACTTCAGGAACTTCCCAGGTCTCAGGTACTGCAGGTGCTCGAGTCATAACTTCAGAGATATCAGACCCTAAATCACTCTCACCCCAGTCAGAGACCGGCTTGATGCTCTGGGACTCAGGTGCCCACACCCAGCTCAGACACCAGCCTTCTTCTTCACTGTCTTCTTCACTCACTCTAACGGAACGTAACTGATGAGACCGAATAGTAGGAGTCGGACGAGATACAGGCAGACCAAGCACAGAGAATTTGTCTCCAATCAGTACTTGTACAGTCTTTCCTGACCATAGGGCCTTCTCTGTCCCTTCCGTTCTCCTCAGCCTTCTTACTTCTGTAGTGGCTCTCTGTTCTTTGACCCTCCTTGGACAGGCCTGTCATGACGTCGAGTGTGCCTTCTTAGGAGCAGGACTCTCTTCCGTGACCAGTGGGGTTAAGAGGTGTCTCAGCACATCAGTGTTCATCCCCACTATCATAGAACTTCGATTAGCTCCCGAGGGACGAGGACACACAATTGCCAACGTGTCACATACTCCCGGTTGTCCAGCGTTTACCGAACTGAATTCTAGCTTCACCTGTATATATCCATCATAGGGAAACTTCTCCATTCCCATACCCCAGATTTCGAGATCCTTCAATTTCTTCAGGGGTATATGCTTCAAATATTTCTGATAGAAGTCTCGGTAAATCAGCGTTACTTGAGCACCCGAATCTAGAAGAGCCTTAGTATAGACTCCTTCCACTTGAACTGGGATGATGGGCGAAGGAGCTATCAGATTGTCAGGGAACTTTTTCGTAGCAGCAGGAAAGGTAGACCCAGTCTGTTGTACTCTAACCCTTGTCCCCATACGTGGTGACTGCGGGCGTACATTGTCTTCCCGTGACGTAGGACCAGACCTCCAGGAAGAGGATCTCCTAGGTCTAGCAGGCACATATAGAGACCCTCCCTGTCTCCTTTCCGGGTACGGAGCCTTGAAATGGCCAAATTCTCTACAGGCGAAACATCTTCCCCACGAGGATGAGGGCACACTTTCTTCCTGTGGCTCATTTGAAAATCCCCTGTCGGAGACCACAGCAACCCCTGCTGTTCGTATATCTGAGAGAGACTTCTGTATTTCAGTCTGCATTTCTGCTACTTTCAAGATTGCCCAGCATAGGTCCGTGTGTGTCTGTTCCATCATAACTTGGGCTTCTTGTACTTTCTCGAGAGTCTTTTGTATCTCACCATACACCTGGTTTGACGACTTCTTAGTTATCTCCGGCTCATATGTCTCTTCCAGATCATCTTCATCTGATGAACACTCGTTATACTCTATGGGTTGCGCATAGACCTTTTCTCCCTTTCTTCCAAGCTTCTCTTCCAGAAGGGCTTCTTCTTCCCAAACAACTCGAATCAGTTCTAGGTAATTTAACTCTTTATTACCTTCTCGAGTCTTCAATTGCAGCATCACAGGATCTAAGGGTAAGGGACCTTTCAATATCTGACGCATTCTAACCTGATCTACTGTAGTGGGGTCTGTTCCTTTCTTCAACAGTACTTGGTACAGTATCTTATCCAGGCGCCTCATGTATTCTGTCATCTTCTCACCCCTTTTCTGGTAAGTATGCTCATACTGGTACATAAGCTCAGCAGCCTTTTCCGTCCGCCTGAAGACTTCCTGTAATATGTTCAGATAATCTAGAGCAGTACAGTCTCTCTTACTCAGCTTCAGATTCCTGACAGCCTCTGACGCAGGTCCCTTTAAGCTCTCAGTAATTCTTTGCTTCTTCTGCGCTTCAGAGACATCCCACTCATCCAGAGCCTGCATCGCTTGTTCTACCCATTCTTCGAAGGTTTCTTCTCCCGCCGGAGTTGGCAAGTTTCCTGAAAATTTTTCCAACTTCCGATATCCGAAGCTGATATAAGAAGGGTGAGCCCTCTGACACTTAACCACGAGGTCTCCAATAGCAGCAATGAACTCCGGCCCAATCATGGCCAGCGGGCTGGATGCAGGAATGTTCGCTGAATCACCACGTGGCTTACTTGGCTGGATCAGACGAACTTCCACGTCGTCGGTTAGCTGTATACCCACGCCCTGAAAACACACAGGAACACCCTTTCTCCACTCAAAAAGAACATACGTGTGAGAAGTCTCTGGGTTCACTTTAATGTCCACTAGAAACCCCCGCTGGTCAGGTGCCAACGCTGCCACGGCCAAGCGGATCTGCTCATGTGCCCAGGTGTCTAGAGGAATATCCATTACTACACTCAACTCTAACTGGCCACCCTGTGCTTTACACCACTCTGCTGCTTTGTCTGGATCCATATTTAACCCTTTAAATGCAGTTTTTCCAGAGACTGAGATCCCGGAAACGAGCCCCCACGTGTAGCGCTCACTCCTGGAGGAGCCACTGAAATTGAACCACGGGTCAGTCTCCCCGCACTAGGGAATAAATATACTCCAGCACCGTTGTGGATTTTATAAATTAAATAGTTTACTAGAAATAAAGGCATATAATGGATAACACAGTGTTCGTGGATATATTTACAGTATTTCGTATTTCGGGAAACGCGCAGCGGAAAAGAAATACGAGGCTTCGTATTTCGGGAAAATGCGCAGCGGAACCGAAAAATACAATGCTTCGTAATTCGAGGAAAACGCGTAGCGGAAAATAAAATAAGATACGAATCTTTAACCCCCCTTTTGGATATTAGGGAGTGAGTCCCGCACAGGTTAAGTCCCGGACTGTAAGTGTGTGTGTGTGTTATGGTACCCGGGTACTATTCAACTGGCCAGTGAATTACTTAAAGCGGTGTCTTCGACTAGTCAAGTTGGGGCCCTGTGGGTTTCAGGAACAAACAACAGCATGCTTTCTTGCTTTACAACCAGCCTTGGAGGCCTCTCACCCATCCGCTCGATAACCAAGGCTCCGCTGACCCAGGACGTCTCTCCGCTCGATGCTTTACTGGGATACTGGCTACTGGATCCGTTGTCTGGCTCTCTCTGCTCCGGCCACGACTTGACCAGTTTACCGCCTGCTCTCCCAATCCGATAGACCTGCGGTACTCCTAACTCGGGGGTCCTCCGGCTTCCTTGATAGCAGCTTGGGTAATATCTGTGGATCACTGGGTCTCCCTCTTACAAGGCTGGATAACCCAATCTGGAATCCTAATAGGCCGCACCTGCGTTCCGGCCTAGTCACTGTTCCGCTCTGCAGCACTGTGTCCTGTCTCTTTCACTCCCTGGCGCGCTCTGCCAGCTATCTCCACGAGGCTCAGGATGTAACTCAGCGTGTCCCACCCACTTCCGGTGTCCGTTCCCAGAGCATGCCGGGAAATGTAGTCCCAATGTTGAGTGTCTCTTATCGCGCTTGTCTCCCTCCGGTGGCCAAAAATGGGTACTGCCAGAGTAAGGTTTTAAACACAGCGCTACACAAGTATTTGAATATATGCTTGCACTATATCATGGGTCAGAGTTTGCACGTTTTAAACATAGCCTAATTTGCCTATCCACATCATGATATCTATTCCGCTTTGAAAGTTACACCAAAGATGTTATAACAAGGACAGTAGAGTTCATTATCCTCAGCAGACTCACAACAAATTTAATTATGAAAACAGACACTGGGCTATATTACATAGTTGGTGCTAACTTAACCATAGCTGTTGTTAACTTAACAGCTCCATAGGCTATAATGGCTCTGGGAAGTTTACAACAGCTCTGGTTAAGTTAGCACCGACTTTGTAATATAGCCCATTGTCTGATATTATTAGAATAAGAGAATCTCGGTATACAATTGATCACACTGCAGCAGCCATCAAGATACCTTATTCTGAATCTATAATAATCATAATCAATGATTTATTGAATGAGTTTGGTTATAGACAGATAAATTCTTTGTCAACTTTCTCAGCTTAAAATCAATCAATCCTCATCATACTTACCTCTGATTGACTCAGCAGCAGAATAGTCTTAATCTTAAACAGCGCAATCAGCATGCGATTATAGGAACATAGAAACATAGAAAATGTTGGCAGATAAGAACCTTTCGGCCCATCTAGTCTGCCCAATTACATGGATACTTTACCTGGATTTATCTTTTGTTTAGGATAGCCTTATGCCTATCCCATTCCTGCTTAAATTCAATTACTGTTTTGGCCTCTACCACTTCAACTGGAAGGCTGTTCCATGTATCCACCACCCTCTCAGTAAAATAATGCTTCCTGATGTTACTTTTAAAACTTTGCCCCTCTAATCTAAGACTATGTCCTCTTGTTTTGCTACTTTGTTTCCTTTTAAATATACTCCCTTCCCTCTCAGGTGTATAATGCGTTGCTGTTTGATCTCTATGGAGATCTGTCACTGTTTGAGTATGGATAGTGGGAAATGTACTGTATTTCTGAGAATCTGGGAATACCAGAGTGAATTAGTGCTTTGAGTGAGTATCCACTGAGAGTATTACTCATTTAGGCTAGGGTCAGACGAGCGTGATTTCTACGGACTGTACGTCCGTGCACACGGACGTACGTCAGTACGGAAGACGCAGTAGTGGCCACACAGTCTGTTTTTTTCACTGACGTTTAATTTTTGACGGATGTAGGAGGGAAAATAAATTACAATGAAAAAACATTCTGTCCGTCAAAAATGCTGGACGTATAAATGCAGTCTGTCTGACCACCTTCCATCACTCACACACAAAGCTATGCAGACGTTGTGGACGTGGCGCACTCTGCACATCCGTTCTAGCAGTATTACGTTCTTGCCTAACCTGCGTCCGTTTGCAGCATCCGTCATGCCTCCGCACTTCTGTGCGGACGTACTTCGTGTGTCAGGCTCCATTTAACACAATTGTATGCTATCACGGACGTACTTTTGTGCGCCATCACGGACGTGAACACTACGCTCGTCTGACCCTAGCCTTAATGTGGAGAGTATGGATACCAGCGCACGTACAGGTGGTGTTAGGTCTTCAGAGGTAAGTAATCCTTTACTGCAGTTCTTGAAATTTCTTTGAAGAGGCCCTCAGAAAGAGTAAGAAAATAAAACAATATACAGACTGTTTAGAAATGTGATAAACACTAGAGTATATAGAATAATACTCACATTTTTTGGTGCCTATTTAATCCAAAAGGCACCAAAAACATAAGTCAGCCGATTAAATAAAGGGGCACCGGATCCCCTCCCCTGGTTGGAGGTCCACAGGGGTGATGTGGTGGTGGTAGATGGTTCCTCCAAATTAAACCAGGCAGCCGTGAATAAAGTAAAATAATTTATTCAGGATGATAAAAGAAATAAAGCTGGCATGTTGTACACCTCAAACGCGTATCGCTCACAGGAGCTTCATCAGTGGGTGTCACTGATAATTTACAATAATTTACAATTATTTTTATTAGGACCATACTATACGTGTGATTTATATGCTTTTGCAATATTATAGTTGTATATTTCTTGTTCAGCAGTATATGCATCACTGAGTTGCACATTGTTATCAATTGAATGTCCAGCATTAGTTTGCATTGTCACTTTTTGCTCTGTAAAAGCTGATTCTCATAAATTTTTGCACTTTAACTTATTAATGCTTGTGCCACTATAGCCACACCTAGCCACTCATTTCGATTTTAACCACCACATTGCCAAGTCTTGCCACTAACATTTCCCTTATGATTGGCCTGCAGACTCTATATATAGGCCTCAAGCTGTTTAACTATTTAAGATACTTACTATTCAATCTAATCACTCAATTAAACCACTAGGTGGCGCCGAAATACATATTTTTTCTTTCTCTTATTAGTCATTTAATAGGCTTGTGCACCGATTTTTTTTTAGATTCGATTCGGTTCGATTTGTTCGGATGTTTAAAATTTTCGATTCGGCTCGTTTCGACCGATTTCTGTTTCGATTTGGTTCGGTTCGGCTCGTTTTTCGTGTACATTTTTTTTTTCGGAATATCGACCATTTTTCGTGTTTTCGGGTCACTTTGCTCGTTTTTTGTATCGACTTTTCGGGAATTCGGAAATTTTCGTTTTTTCGGAACGTCTGTTCTCCTCGTTTCAAAGTGTCTAACTCTATTCGTTTTGACGTAAACTACTATGGTTTTCTTTTTTTATACTTTATATATTTTTTTATAATTAATTTTTGGTTTGTTTTTCGGATCCGATAATTCATTCTGTCGATACGATAATTCTGGCGATTCTATCGTGTTTTTTTTTTATTAAATAAAGATTCTTTTTTCTTATGAATATACATTTCACAACTTTATTTAATCATATTAAAATGGTATGAAAGCCAAGGAACAAAAAAATGAACAAAATGATTTAAAAAACGCTAAACTGACCCGAATGCCACAAGAAACAAGTGATACGCATTTACAAATACAAAATTTACAGAATCAGCGATATAACCGATAATAGTTAAATATACGATGTCCAGAATTACCGAAATGGAACAGAAATCACGAATGGAACCGAAATCATGAATAGAGCAAAAATAAATTTCGATTTGACACATTTCAAGTCCATTCGAAAAATCGGAAAACTTTTCGGATCTGTCGGTTTTCGGGTCCGATCCGATTCGGAAATTCGGGCGAATCCGAAGACACGAATCGGGAAATTTTGTGAAAATTCCGAAATTCCGAAACCCGAAACGCACATCCCTATCATTTAAGACTTGAGAGTGCATGAGTGAGCGTGAGGGTCTCCAATGTTAGAGAGTAGTATCCCCAGAAGTGTTCAAATGTGTCAGTCCACTTGTAAGACCCCGTGTGAAAGACCCCGAACTCTATCGCTTGCATGGTATTTCTTCTCCTTTCACACCCACTCGCTCGACACTGACCAATCACAGAATTTGTTGAAAAATTAAAATGAGCATTATATTTCAATTTTACAGATTATTTCTCGCCGCTTGAGGGCAGTATAATATAACGAGAAATTTTGTAGACACAACGGGCTCTATTACATTCTTAAAGCAAATTTTAACGCGTACGCAAAAACGCATTAGCACGAGGGGCAAAACCCTTTGCGCTGAATGTCGTATTACAACAACCGCACAAAAAATGCGCGTTAACGTCTAACGCGGGTGGACCTGCGCGAACCCTTTGCGAGCGTAATGTACTAATGTACCAGCTGGGTGGAGTAGAGGTAACATCACTGCTCTGCATGGAGAGAGCCTGTGGAGCCATGGGTTCGATCCCGGCAAGAGCACCTCTCCAGTAAGTGTCCTTGGGCAAGACACCTAACAGTACATACTCGCCACCCAGGACATACTTGAAAACGAGAGAAATCTCAATGTATCCTTCCTGGTAAAATCCTTTCTCAAAAAAAAACCACTTTGCGCGTCCTATGCTTAACATTGTGAGTGCAAATGCGTTTGTGCGCTGGTACGCGGATGGTATTACAATCTATGCGCAAAATTTAACGCACAGCGTTTGCGTGCATAATTTTAAAGTCTTTTAAAAGCTGGTGTTAATGGCAAATCTAAACATCCTGGCCGAAACCAAATACACCAGCCCGAAAAAAAAAATACAGGAACGTATAGTTACACATTCTACACATACCCAAACAATAAAATGGAGAAGTTGTGCGTGTTTTTATTATTGCTGCAGCATATATACGCAGATTGATTTTGACAGGCGAAAAAACTTAACAGGAGACGATTGTGGTTCTTAATTCTGATTGGCTGAATCGCGTGAAAAAACAGTCCGCACACTGATTTCTGCGCGCAACGTTAATGCGCGCACGTTTTTGCGCGCGTTATTTTTTGACGGATGAAAAAATGCACTCGGATTGTATTACCAACGTTAATTTACGCTCATTAAAGTTTAACCCTTTGCGCACAAATTAACGCGCTGCGCGAGCGTTTTTGCGCAAAGAATGGAATAGAGCCCAAAATACCTCATTTATACTCCTTAAAATTGTTATTCTTGTCCCTATCTCTTGTTAGGTTCTAAGAGGCCATATTCTCATAAATCTTCTTAATTGGCTCGTACCATCCAGGTGCACTAAGCAATGCCTCCCTACTTCGTTAAGGGATATCTCTTCCTGCAATGCAAAGATTAGATTTGCGGCAGACCTTGGCCAGATACTATGTACTTGGCTTTCACCAGATAAAACGTTCAGAGAAAACACTTGTTCAAGAATATTTCGAGTATAAACAGAAAATATCTACTAAACAGTTTTTAATGTTCTATTTTAACATCTCTTACTCTCTATATTTTGAGTATGTATATAAGGCACTTTGGGCATACACTGGTGCAAATATAATTGAGTAAATACTGTAAATATTTTGGTTATGTATCTTCTATCTATCTGTTCAGAAAGCAAAATAGATGCCAGCGCCATTTTGTCTCTGTAGATAGCCCTTACACCGACAACACTTATCCTGGCAGTGACGATTACATATCAAAAAGCCAACTTTAGCGCCAACTGGGAAATAGTGCCCAAGGGTTTTCACAGCTCATACCTTCAATAATACTTACTGCTCCTCACAACAGGTGTGGTCCTCCTAGCCTGTCAGCCTCGCCCGGTTCTGTTTATTACTTTTTGGGGTGACCACCCTGATAGGCTAGCACCACCATACTTTAGTTACAAGGGTTGCAGGTTCTCCACTGCAGCCCCTATTTATCTTGCTCTGCAGAAAGCCCCAGGAGACAGTGTGTACCAGTAAGTAGTTTATTCTCATAGGTGTATCCATTATCTTGTTTTGTATAGGGATCCATTGCGATGGGGTACAATGGCGGACTTCATGACTCAGCCTGTTTCTTCTTCCACAGGGCATCCGGATGGAGACATAAAGTGCTACGCCAATGGAACTGGTCAAACAGTGCATCTTTTTTGTTCCTGGCCAGGAGGCTTCCCTTCAGCTGATATTAATATGATGTTTCAATCTAACATAGATATTGGTGAAGACCAAGTAATGAAAAGTGTATCCCTCAGCCTGATTGACTGGTGATAACATGGCCTGCCATGGGACTCAAGGTGGGCTGCAAAGGGCATGTACTCTTTCTTTTGGTAAGTACTGACAGATGTAAATTGGTGTTTTTGACTAAGTAAGGTATGAATTCCATGGGTTTTCTATTGGTTTTATTCGATATTAACCCCTGTATTGAAAAAAATGTTATCCTAAAATCTATTTATAAAAATGATTGTATTTTTAACACAATCAGGGTTATTCAAAGAGATCCGAATTGCTTGAGAAAGGTAACCGAACTCTGAAAATCAGCATTCGGTTACCTTTCTTGGCCATTCGGCTATCCAGAGAGCAGGCAATTCGCCAAATCCTGGCGAATTGCCTGAACATACGATGCCTGTTCGGTGCCTGGTCGAGGGCAGTGAAATCCCCATAGAGAAGCAATGATTCAGCTATTCAGAGAACACAAACCAGCAGTGAAAGGTTCCCGAAATGCCCTGCCATTCGGTGGTTTAATTCGACAGGTTTATTCAGGAGAATCCCTTAGGCTTCAATGTTAAAAATATTCCTGTTTTAATTCAATATCTAATAAACCGTTCATTATAAAATTATGCAGTAAAGAGTCTCTTTATTTATAGATTTTTTAAGGATATTTTAAGCATTTTTCTGAATTCTTTTTTTTTTTTTTTAAGTTTACTTCTTTTTTCTGTAACAGCCCTCTTTATTATCATTCCCTGGACCTCATATGCAAATTTCAGACATTTTCGCTCAGTATTTTCTTTGCAAAGAGCATTTCACTTTTCAAACATTCATACAAACTGTTTTCCTAATTTATTCACTTCGCTCTGTCTGTGGTCTCGGCTTTCTCGGCTTTTTCCGGCGTCTTCGCTGTGGGTGATTGGCTCCTGCTCGGGTTTTTCCGTGGTTTTCGGCAGGTTAATCCAGATGTTTTTGAGGGTTTTCTGCGTGCATTCGGTGGGTTTTGCGGTTCGTTTTCGTCGAGTTTGCGGCAGCTTTTCCCTGCAATTCGGGGACCCTGTGCTGTTTGCTGAATACACTGCAGGGTCGCCGAAATGGGATCGGCAAAAGGAACCGAATTGAAGAGAACGAAAAGTCACCGAACATGCGGTGACTTTTTGAATCTCTTTGAATAACCCTGTTAATCATTACTATATATAAAATCGTTTGGCGTCTGTCGCCGCAGTCATACCAAATGCGCATGCGCAAACTTACATGCGCTCCCGCAACTAAAAAAAACGCTGGGTTGCATGATGGACGAAAAAAAAATGCCGATCCGTTGGAGGGCGCGCACAAAGCGCCTTTCTAAGGCTAGGGTCAGACGAACTCATTTTTCGCATCTTCCGTGAAAAAGTGCGTTTGAACGAATGGACGTATTTTTTCACAGAATACGCGATAGCGGTCATACGATGCGCATTTTCGGCCGTGATTTTGTACGGATCATCAATAAAACACTTTTGCATCTGGACGTTATGTTGGCCGGACATTAGCAGCGTCTGACGTCTCCTAATCATGCAAACACGCCGCTAGCGGACGCAGCGCACTCTGTACGTCAGTACTAGTGGTATCACGTTCTGGAAAAAATGCATTAGTGTGCCGCTTGCGTTGCGCGGCCGGACTTTCGTGCGGCCGTACTTTGTATATTGCTTGTCATTTGCTGCTACTATGGCCGTGATAAAGTGCGGCTGCACGCGCGTTCGCACTGCGTTCGTCTGACCCCAGCCTAACGGATCAGCATTTTTTTTTTCATCCCTCGCACAAAGCGCCTCTCCCTCGCATCACCTCTGAGTCAGTCCCACACTCAGCAGGGCTGAACAATGTCAGCAGGGCCGCCATCAGGGCGATATAGGCCATGATGGATTCAGCGGCCCGCTGGCAAGGGGAGGCCCCGCTGAAAGCTGTGCTCCTCTGGATGCGCTGGGCCCGCAGTTACGACAGCTTCAAAGGGCCCGGGGCTCCAGCAGTGACGCTGGTGTCTCCCAGCTGTCACTTACTGTATACGACAGATTAGCCAGTCAGGAGTTCCAAGTCCAGACCTCAAGACAGATCCTCCCCCCCCCCGCACAGAAAGCAGGATGGGTGAGTGCAGAGTGTGTGTGTGTGTGCAGACTGTGTGAGTGCAGAGTGTGTGTGTGTGTGTAGTGTGCGAGTTTGGTGTGTGTGCGCGCGCACAGTGAGTGCGTGTGAGTGCATGTGTGCGCGCGTGTAGTGAGTGCGTGTGCATGTGCGCACAGTGAGAGTGTGCGTGCGCAGTGAGAGTGCGTGTGTGTGCGCACGCGTGCTGTGAGTGCTTGTGTGTGCACAGTGAGTGCGTGTGTGCACGTGTAGTGAGTGTGTGTGTGCGCGCAGTGAGTGTGTGTGTGCAGTGAGAGTGTGTGTGCGCGCAGTGAGAGTGCGTGTGTGTGCGCACTTGCCTAGTGAGTGCGTGTGTGTGCGCGCAATGAGAGTGTGTGTGCGTGCAGTGAGAGTGTGTGTGTGCCCGCGCAGTGAGTGCGTGCATGCGCACACGCACACACGCACTCACTGGGCGTGCACACACGCACTCACTGCACTCACACACACACGCACTCACTGCGCGCGCATACACGCACTCACTGCGCGCGCGTACACGCACTCACTGCACGCGCACACACGCACTCACTGCGCGCGTGCACACTCACTGCACATGTGCACACTCACTGCACAGTGAGTGTGCGCGTGCAGTGAGTGCGTGTGCACGCACGCAGTGAGTGCGTGTACGCGCGCGCAGTGAGTGCGTGTGTGTGTGAGTGCAGTGAGTGCGTGTACGCGCGCGCAGTGAGTGCGTGTGCGTGTGTGTGTGAGTGCAGTGAGTGCGTGTGTGCACGCCCAGTGAGTGCGTTTGTGCGCACGCACAGTGAGTGCGTGTGTGCACGCCGCAGTGAGTGTGTGCGCGCAGTAAGTGTAGTGTGTGTGTGTGAGGCGCTGCGTGAGTGCGGTGTATGTGTGGTGCGCTGCGTGTGTGATAGACTGCCCTCCGGGCAGGCTTAACAACTAGTAGGATAATAAAAGCAATTTTGCATGTAGATTCTTATATGTGATATGAATAACCCTGTTAGTTATGTTGAAATACATAAAATAAGTCATTCCAACTTTAACTTCCGTACATAACTGTGAATACACTGCACTTCGTGTGAATGAATAATATCACATACTGATGTAAATAATGCTCATGTTTTATTAAACCATTTAAGTACTTGTAATAATATAAAGTGAGTTATCTGTATTTCTGATAAATATATTTCTTTGTTTTCATTAGGCAAACCCCAAGTTGCAAAATTCCCCAATCACAGTGAAATCAAGGTAGAAAAAGGTACAAGCGCTATACTGACAGTCACCCTGACTAGCAATGCTGGAGGAGTTAACTCTCGGGCCCTGGAACCTGCACACCAAATACTCCCTGCAACATTCACATGGTTCTATTTCAGACCTTATTCAACTCCCGTGCCTGAAGGGGAGAAGTTCAATGTGATTTCCACTGCTTATGCTTCCAGTCTGACAGTGAATTCAGTGTCAGAGAATGAAAATGGAACGTACGAATGCAGAGCTGCCAACCTGTTTGGAACCACAAGTTTTTTCTTCCTACTACTTGTGCCATCCAAGGAAGGTAAGACCTAACTGGTAACTTTATTCCCTGTCAACAGTCTCACAGTTTATTGGGTTGAAACGTGTAAATAAATTGATATAATTCTTTCAGGGTTATCCAAAGAGATTCGAAAAGTCACTGCACGTTCGGTGACTTTTCGTTCTCTTCAATTCGGTTCCTTTTGCCGATTGCATTTCGGTGACCCTGCGGTGTATTCAGCAAAGAGCACAGGGTCCCCGAATTGCAGGGAAAAGCTGCCGAAAACCTGACGAACACTAACCAAATGCACGCTGAAAACAAGCAAAAACATCTGGATTAACCTTCGAAAAAGCCGAATAGGAGCCGAACAGGAGCCGAACAGGAGTCGAATCACACAGAGCCAAAGCAGCTGTGACGTAGAGGAAGCAGTGAATAAATTAGAAAAACCATTTGTATGAATCTGGGAAAAAGAAACGCTGTTTGCAAAGAAACTACTGAGCGAAAATGTCTGAAATTTTCACAGGAGGTCCAGGGAATGATAATAAAGAGGGCTGTTACAAAAAAAATAAGTTAACTGAAAAAAAAAAAAAAAAATCGGACTTTTTAAAAAAAAAAAAAAAAAAATCTGAAAAATGCTTAAAGTATCCTAAAAAATCTATAAATAAAGAGACTTTTTGCTGCAGAATTTTATAATGAACGGTTTATTAGATATTGAATTAAAACGGGAATATTTTTAACATTGAAGCCTATGGGATTCTCCTGAATAAATTTGCCGAATGAAACCACCGAATGGCAGGGCATTAGGGGAACCTTTCACTGCTGGTTTGTGTTCTCTGAATAGCCGAAGCAGTGCATTTTCATGGGGATTTCACTGCCCCCGAACAGGCACCGAACAGGCACCGTATGTGCAGGCAATTCGCCAGGATTTGGCGAATTGCCTGCTCTCTGGATAGCCGAATGGCCAGGAAAGGTAACCGAACGCTGATTTTCAGCATTTGGTTACCTTTCTCAAGCAATTCGGATCTCTTTGGATAACCCTGATAATCTTTGTCATTTTTCAGCACATGCTTAGCTGTCAATATTGTTTATTTCTTCTCTGCGATTTTAAGCTGACATAAAGTACTTTGTTATTTATTTTTTTTCTAATTGTTCACAAACGTAGCTACTGATATATTCATGTCAGACGTTGGGAACAGAAACTTGTGCCATTAAATTCATAGATCAGTCGTATCATGCTTCATTCCATGTGAAAACATCCAGGTCCTTAATCAATGGTTGTGGCAAAATGGAGAAGTTAAAAACTGTGGGCGAGATTTTACCTTCCGTCTACCTTTTAATATACCTGGCCTTGACGAGAAGTGCAGGACAGCCTGATACTGGCACAGGTGTTGGCTCCTGGAGTCAATAGGATTTCATGGAGGCCAGCTTGTACCAGCCCCAAACTCTGTGTGAGCTTGCATTCACAAAATTTAGCAGGAGCCGTGCACGAATAGCAGATGAAGACTGAGAACTATTTGTTCTCAGTCTCACTCTGCTCCTGGCAAGAGGAAGCGGCAGATTGAGTTTTCTCTCCACTATGGGATGAGAGGTAAGTATAAGTGTGTTAAAGGGACATGCGTGCTTTGTCAGTGTGCCTTTAAAAACATGCTATGCCTTTTGAATGAGCCAATAGTATCATTCAGTAGGCATAAAAAGCAAGTAAATATGATATTTTTCTTTCTTGGTGTTTTCTACATCCACCTCAGGAGGCACTTTTAGCTGACCAATCAGTGTGCATTCTGTGGAATTGCTTCACCGCCCTCTTGCACTGTGAGCCGAAGGAAGGGCGGGGCTAAGTGCCATGATAATCTGTAACTCTTTCAACCCCAGCTACTGCAGAGACAGGGAAGAAAAGAAATCAATACACACAAGAGGAAAGAGAGTCAGCAGAGAGAGGGACGGCAAAATAAAGCACAGAGAGACAGCAATAAACAGTAAAGAGAGAAAGACAGCAAGATAAAGCAGAGAAAGTGAAGAAAAAGGGTAGAGAACAATAGAAAAGGTACAGAGAGAAAGATAGCAAGATAAAGCAGAGAAAGTGCAAGAAAAGGTGAGAGCGCACTAGAATTGGTAAAGACAGCAAAATAAAGGAGAGAGACAGCAAGAAAAGCGAGAGAGCACAATAAAAGGTGTAGAGAGCATGCAAGAGAAACAGCGACAGAGCGTGCACAAGAGACAGCATAAGAGTGTGCATGAGTGAGTGACCTATGAGGGAGTTTGAGTGAAACAGTGAGTATGGAAATCATGAAAGAGCCCAAGTGAGCATGTCAGTGGGTGAGTCAGCATGTGAGTGAGTGTGTGTGTGTGCGAGCCAGTGGGTGAGTGAACGAGTCAATAAGTGAGTGTGTGTGTGAGAGTAAGTCAGTGGGTGAGTGAGCGAGTCGACAAGTGTGAGTGTGTGTGAGAGTGAGTCAGTGAGCGAGTCAGCGGGTTATTGTGTAAGTGAGTCAGCTGGTGAATGAGTCTTGCTCTCACAGTTGCAGAGATGCTAATATTCAGTTCCTTAGTCTGAGGTCCTGAGCGCGCACAGGGTTTCACGTGCACAGCTTGTGCTAGTTCATGAGAAGCTTTGATGGGGGGAGTGGTGGGGAATATTCAGGAATTGGGAGCTGAAGAAACACCCCTGAGGGGCGTGGCCAGAGAAGATGAAATGACAGAGTTTACATCAAGGAAATAAACATTATTACATATGCGTAAAAGTTTATTGATTTATTCTAGTTTGTCTATTGGTAATAAAGTGATTAACTGTCAATTTAAAAATAAATTTCTAGACAAATTTTTATGTCCCTTTGTGATTTTTGTAACTGCTAAATTGCTTAACACCAGCTATTAGGAGTCAGTATTTATATGAGAAATAACAACTCCAAGATAGAAGGAACTTCCACGCATTAGCTCGTTCCTCTATTCCAAGGTGTGAATTAATGACTCCTATAGAAAGTAAAAAGACATTAATTTACAGGAGAGATGTGCAGGGAAGCATTATGCTCGAGACACAGACACACGCACAGGCACCAGAGAGGAAACGTGATTCCTGGTGTAAGGATTACATCTCAAGACATTACGTGTTACCTCAAGAAATTATCTTATCAACAAATGTGATAAAGTATTTTAGCTAAACATCTGTGGATTTGCAACAATGTTTTTTAGTTTATACTTTGAAATCTTTGTGTTGCAGCCACCGTGATAATTTTTATGTAATTAACTGAATATTACCCCTCTAGAACAAATCGCGCCATAATTTCTGAGCTTCCTGCTTGTGTCAAGGAACTTACTCGCTGAAAGTTAATTTCAAAGTTACTATAAATACAACAGCTAGAAAACTGTCAGACTGTGTCTTAGGTTTATTTACTTATTGTAGATTACAATTAATTTCTAGCTGTTTTACCTTGGCTATTATCAGTTTCAGGTGGATTGGGTCCCGGGCAGATTGCGGGCATTGTCATCGGAGTACTTGCGGTTTTGGTGCTTGTTGGAGTTGTGGTCTTCTATATTATGTCAAGAAAAAAAAGTAAGTCACACTATAGAGTATCTGCTTGGATATTTTTATTAAATATTTATTGCATTGTGTTATTTAATCCCCTTTGATTCTCACACTGCTAACCCAAAATAATAATAATGTTATAAGGATAAAATGAAATATAATCATCTGGTGAAAAAACATCTATTTATTACCATAAGAATGTCATAAAATAATCCCTACAGAGACAGCATAATGAATTGCAGGCTTCACCAACAACTAAAGAGGTTATTTATTTATTTTTTTTTAGAAAGGATTTTACTAGGAAGGATACATTGAGATTTCTCTCGTTTTCAACTACTGTATGTCCTGGGTGGCGAGTATATACCGTTAGGTGTCTTACCCAAGGACACTTACTGGAGAGGTGCTCTTGCCGGGGATCAAATTTTTCTTCCAGGTCATAGGGTTAAAATTAGTTCAGATCAACGTTGTAAAATATATTACTGGCTCCCATAAGTGGTGTGATTTTGAATTTGCAAATCAATAAATATAAGAAATCTATTCTCTCCTCTGGTGCCTTGGTGAAGTTGGAGTTAACCGCCACCTCTTCATCAGGGGTTAAAGGAGAAGCTATGGTTCTCAGGTGTCCTTCTGCCGGCGCTTTGCAAATCTGGCATCCTTCTATTGGCATTAGGTGGGACTCTAGCAAACTGCTAATTGATAAAGGGGTGCCACCATTTGTGTTCTCTTCTGGAGCTTATAGGACTCTATAAAGTCTGGGAGAGAATAATCGTGATGGTGCGAAAGCACTACTGGTATCCAATGACAGCTTCCTGAAATGATGTGCTGTGTAAGTGATACAGCAGCTGGACTGCAATCAAGCCAGTAATAGGGAGCCACTACAACTTTACGGCTCACGTCGATATCTGGTTTTGGTGACTGCCAGTTACCAGTTCAGACAGAATAGGGACCAGTTTCAGGTTAACTATTAGTTTTGCAAGGATACATTTTATCATTTGAAAAAAAGGAATATAGAAACATAGAAAATGTCGGCCGATAAGAACCTTTCGGCCCATCTAGTCTGCCCAATTACATGGATACTTTACCTGGATTTAGCTTTTGTTTAGGATAGTCTTATGCCTATCCCATGCTTGCTTAAATTCAATCACTGTTTTGGCCTCTACCACTTCTACTGGAAGGCCAAGAATATGAGGATGCCGTATCTTTTCTGTTCAGGAATATATACACAGGGTTATTCAGAGAGCGTGAAAAGTAGGAGAATAACTGGAGAATGAAAAATTCTAGGTCAAAATAGCCAATTTGGAAAGTGAGATGAAAGGGAGAATTTTACTGGTTTGGCTATTTTGACCTAGAATTTTTCATTCTCCAGTCATTCTCCTGCTTTTCACGCTCTCTGAATAACCCTGACAGTCTCAATATGCCCCAGCCCCATTATATTTCTGTTTTCTGACACTGCCGGATTACATTATATATGTTTGTTATATTTGTTTAAGCAGGCATGGGATAGGCATAAGGATATCCTAAACAAAAAAGATAAATCCAGGGAAAGTATCCATATAATTGGGCAGACTAGATGGGCCGAAAGGTTCTTATCTGCCGACAAATTCTGTTTCTATATATAGGAGCCAAGTACTGGAGTACTGGAGACCGTATCTCCAGAAGGATATAGACATCTTAGAGAGAGTTCAGAGAAGGGTTACTAAAATGGTGTACGGCTTGAAGGAGAAAAGTTACCAGGAAAGGCTTAATGATCTTAACATGTACAGCTTGGAAAAAAGACGAGACAGAGGAGATATGATAGAAACATTTAAATACGTAAAGGGAATCCACAAGGTAGAGGAAGGGAGTATATTTAAAAGGAAACAAAGTAGCAAAACAAGAGGACATAGTCTTAGAATAGAGGGGCAAAGGTTTAAAAGTAACATCAGGAAGCATTATTTTACTGAGAGGGTGGTGGATACATGGAACAGTCTTCCAGTTGAAGTGGTAGAGGCCAAAACAGTGATTGAATTTAAGCAAGCATGGGATAGGCATAAGGCTATCCTAAACAAAAGATAAATCCAGGTAAAGTATCCATGTAATTGGGCAGACTAGATGGGCTGAAAGGTTCTTATCTGCCGACATTTTCTATGTTTCTAAGTGTACTCTAATCTCCAGTGTGCACCCTGCATGAATCACATCGGAGGGAAATTGCACACCAATATAATTCTGAATTCCTATGTGCCAAACCCCTGGAGGTTTGTACACATTCACTTTAAAGGGCTGTCATAACAGTCATGGAGACATTATTGGTCCTACTACATTATTCACGCAAAAATGCACGGTAAACACGTGAATCTTTGCGCGAAGCATCAAAAGTTAATGCGCGTAAATCAAGGCTGGTATTACAATCCTCGCGCATTTTTTCATCCGACAAAACATAACGGACGCGCAAAAACGCGCGCGCAGTAACGTTGCGTGCAGAAATCAGTGTTTTTTTTCACGCGATTCAGCCAATCAGAATTAAGAACCTTAATGGTCTCACGTTTTTGCGCCTGTCAAAGTCAAACTGCACATATATGCTGCATCAATAAAAAAAACACGCACAACTTCTCAAATTTATTGGTTTGGTATGTTTAAAATGTGTAACTATACAGTGCTGTATTTTTTTTGGGCTGGTGTATTTGGGTTTCGGCCAGGTCTGTCAGATTTGCCTTTAACACCAACTTTCAGTAGTTGCTAAAATTATGCGCGCAGAGACTGTGCGTTACCAACTGTGCGTAGATTGTAATACCATCCGTGTACCAGCGCACAAATGCATTTGCGTCACAATGTTAAGTATAGGACGCGCGATAGACAGTAAGCTCGAGCAGCGTTCACGCAGGATCACCCGCGGTAGACGTATACGCGCTGAGATTGTAATACGAGATTGTAATACGTTGTTGCGCTGAGATTGTAATACGACGTCCAGCACAAAGGGTTTTTCCCCTCGCGTTAATGCATTTTTGCGCATCCGTTAACATTTGCGTGAAGAATGTAATAAGGCCCTATGAGATTATGAGAAGGTACTGTAACCACCATGAATATTTACATACAGCATACATAGTCATAGCGGCTAGAGTGCCCGTTTAACCTGTCCTCTTTAGACATTGCATGTATAAAAGTATATCCACAGGCATAAATTGGAACTAAAAAATAAATAAATGTTAGGCTCGCCATGTGCACCAATAGATCAAACACTGCAAACATTCTGTAGTGAGTAGACACTGCTAGGCTATGCAACCAAACTGTGAAACCCAAATGTGCTAATATTGATAATATGGTGCTAAAAAACAAAAAGTACACTTGAATATATTAGATGCTGCCAAATAAATGAGACTAATAAGTATTATACCTCCAAATAAATACACTACAGAGAACAACACATAAATGAACGTCTCAGCTCATAAAGCCGGGAAATAAAGTAATAACACAGTGAAGTGAACAAATTATATGTCCGTTTGTGTAAATCATGCTGGTGCACATGCAGGTGCGGGGAATTAAAAATAAATAAACTGCGAATACTTATATTGGCAAAGCCAGTCCTTCAAGGATCCTCCTCAAGGTGGAACACTCAGAGGATCTCAAAAAGAAAAGACACACAGGATTATTCAGAAAGAGGTGAAAACCTTGAGAATGAATGGAGAACTGAAAATTCTAGGTCAAAATAGTCAAACCAGAAAAATTCTCCCATTTATCTCACTTTCCAAATTGGCTATATGGTCTAGATTGTTCATTCTCCTGGCAATTCTCAAGGTTTTCACCTCTCTCTGAATAGCCCTGACAGATAACAGTCCAATGGTACAGTATTGTTTGTGCTAGCAATTTATACAAGTAAAAACGTTTCGACTATGTTGCTATGCACTGACAAGAGAGCATTAGTGTCCTGGCTCTCGTCGTAAGAGCATCCGGTCAACTATAGGGGGACACAATCCTTCTTTGTTGGAAGACCTCAAAGACAGAAAAGTGGAGACTGCTAGAGTAACTTTAAAATTGTATACTTGCCAATTATTTTTCCAACTAGTTTTGATATGTAATACCTTGATTCCTTGGTAAACGTATTACCAGAGGATAAGCAGCACTTTGTTAATGTTATTCTTTAGAACCCTGATCAGAACATCAATAGTTGTCATCAAACTGCGTAACAACCCAATGACACACAGCGCACATAAGAGTCCCAGTACCGATAATTATTTTTTACTCAGTTCGCAGGATGATACGCGACACTTCTGCACCATTTCTGAAGCTCTACAAATAAAACTAACAGCGCGACAGCAGTTACAAAAAAATCCATGCAATCAAAATTCCTAAAGTTCTTTGGCCTGTGTATATTAATAAGATATAAGTTATACGCTATCATTTTTATTTTTCAGGGCTTGAATATGATTTTAAGTATTTTTGTATTTTTCAGACACTCCCAAGGCCCACCTTCACGAGAACACAGACGATCAGAGGCCTCACACATATGAAACGACAATTCCAAGAGTTAATGTAAGCAGGGGCGGACTGACAACTGATGTGTCCTTTGGAAAATAAGAGATCATGGGAACACCTTTGTGCCCACCCACAAACAAGCACCACCCACAAACAAGCACCGCCCACATGTACTTTGTTGTGTTCCAGAAATTATTTCTCCACACTATATTCAAAATAGCTATGTCAATGCTGCGGCAGACATCACTCGTTGCAGCGCTGGGTACACCGCTGCACAGAAATGTCCCAGCACCACCTGGGAAGCCGTCAAGCAGTTTACAAGTTTAAAGATGGCAGACGCCATGTGTAGAGGCCAGTGCCTCAATGCTCTAATGGTCAGTCCACCCCTGGTACTAAGACCTTAGCAACTACTTACCATCTATTGTTAGTTACAATGGGAAACTAGAGAACATGGGAGCATTTACAGCCTTACATAGCTTAGTGTCAGTTTTCTGCACCTAGCAAAAGTACGTCAGCATTTTTAACCCCTAAACACCAGGGTCTGCAGGGAGGCAGGCGGGATTGAACGCAGCATAGCACACCCTTTGGCTCTCTGGCCACTCCCCCGACTCCCTTCCCTGTGGGATCAGCCGGCAAGGGAGGCGGGACGAGGGAGTAACCAGAGAGCTGTGGGATGTGTTATGCTGTCGCTCAACCTTCAGGCCCACCTGCTGCCGGGTCGGCATAGCACGCTCAGCGGCATTAAGTGGTTAATCTCAACTAATAAATAAATTAACTGACTGAAAGCTTAAAAGTGACGGAATAAAGAGCAAGTGCCATTTAAAAATGCTAAAGAGAAATATATATATGTGTGTGTTTTCTCTTCAGATTACGGAGAACCCTTCCAGTAAAGAGGAGCACATTTACCAGGTAAACTTATCAATTGTCTTTTACTGTCACCAAATGTTTGAAAGTGGTAAAACTTCAAAACATTACAGGAGCTGCTACTCCATGGAAGACTAGCAGAGACACGTCAGAGCTGAAGTTGCTATATGGTGCATCAATTCCCTGTGTGCCAACGTCACCAGTAAGCGAGCAGTAACCACCAGCAGGCGGGAAATTTAAATATCGTCACTGCTGGTGATGCTGGTTGGGGTTGACGAAACTCCTCCACTTCACCCAGCTTTTCGCAAAAACAGAGGGCTGGGATGGGGGGAAGTGGGGCACTCCTCAAATCCTGACCATTTTAAAAATATAAAGTGGATAGGATGAGTAGAGTGCTCTTTAAGGGAAAGAAGGGAAGTCTATCTTTTTAAAGTATTATATAATGGCGTGTAATGCATCAGTTTTTAATTCCAGACTTTGTGCATGCTCTGCTGATCTGCATCAACATAGACACAAAGGTCATTGAAAGGTGACATTTTAGATAACCTTGATCTAATTCCATGAATCATAGCATACATGGCTACATTACAATCTTCACGCAAACGTTAACGCTCACTTGTGAGAGCATTAATGTTTGCTGCGATATTTACCGCATATTACAATCCAAAAGCAAATGGGTTAAGTAACCCGTTTGCGTTTGGTACCTTGCGCTCCTCTGCGCAAGGTTACTGTCTTTGCGCTCCCTATAATTAACATGGGGAGCGCAAAGTGTTAATCAGCGTTAGGATTACAAAGGTCCAGCGCTGATTAACGTCCAGCGCTGGTTAGCAAAAAGTTAACCACAGCCAGGACTTGATGTTAACGGATTCCGCTTCTGCAGAATCCGTTAACACCAGCCTTAAAATAAAAAAAACAAATCCTATACTCACCCTCTGTCCCTCGGCAAGGACCACAGCTCCAACCGCGAGATCTGGCAGGTCATGTGACCGGCAGGGGTTGAGTGGATGCTCGCGGCTGTGCTCAGCGCTGCCGCGAGCATCCAGGATTTTACCGCGCGGTAACAATGCAGGCAGCTTTTTTGCGCCTGCATTGTAATCCAGCGTTAAAACACGGGCGCAAAGGGGAAAAACTGCAGGCGCCGTTTTTCTTCCCTTGCACCCACGTTTTAACGCTAACATGGTAATTTGGCCCATATTGTTCTATATGACTCAGTTAGACCCCAGGAGGTTTGACTTTTCTATGAACTGCAAAAAATTGTATAAAAAGGCAATCAATACACAAAGTGCATAAAGGAAAACTATGAAGTTTAAACGGAAAATGAGGTGTTAAACATTAAATCCTCCCAACCAAATATGTTCCCTCCCATTTTAACCCTTTCTTTTAGATTAAAAACCCACCTGAATCGAGCGCTGGACTCCCTCTGATCACCGCCGAACATGACATGATTGCAGTCACAGCACATCACATGACCGCAATAGTTTGGATGCTCTAACCAATCTAGGGATACTCAATGCCAGAAGAAATTGAGAGCCATTGGTGGGAACTAGTTATGAAGCCCTGCAAAATCAGGTTCTGGGCGGAGTAACCACTGCACTCAAAGGGCTGAATCAGCCCTCTGAGAGCCCCCAGAAGGAGAAGCAGGTAGCAGTGTGACCTCTAGGAGGAGGTTGAGTGGTCACACTATGTAGAATGTCCCTTTAGTATAAAACCTTCATTATAAAAAATTTAATTGATTTTGTTTCCATTGAACTAGATTATTTGATCGATTTAGAATTGCTATTTTTTTTGCATTGGTTAGCCTCTACACATCACAAAAAATACTTTGAAACGTTCATGATCTACAATTATTAAGGGAAATAATTAATTTAGCTTAGTGCATGTACACAGTATGTTTAAAACTTTTTTATATATCAACAGGGATTAATATTTCAAGATAAAGAGATATATAGCAACCAGATGCCTGGACCCAAGACATAATCATGGTAATAAATAATAAACTGTTTGGAGCTGTCAGATTTTATGATATACTGTAAATTTATACATTTCTCCTAATGCTAACTTTTACAACATCAAATTTTTGCATTAATTTAGTATAAGGGAACGCTTCCTTATTTTTTTTCATTATGTTGTTTTTATTTTAGGACTTTAAGAATGGAAACTCAACAATTTGGAAAAAGTCTTACATCAGAGACGTTTCTGCATAAAATTACCTCCTCTCACCATCATAATCATCCTTTTTAAATAACTAAAGGGGTTATTCACGAACCTCCAAGTTGTCCCTGAAAGTGCACCGAATGGAGAATGTCACCATAGGTGCAGTTTTGGGGCAATTAATCAATTCACAAAGCTGTCAATTTTCCAAATACTGGGGAATCGACAGTGAAATACAGTGCAATTCGCCATAATTCAGCGGCACCGAACTGGTCCCATAGAAGACTATTGTGTCTTCTATTCATAGAATGTCGAATTGCACTGAAATTCCATTGAAATGAACTGATTTTGGTGTTTTAATTTGACAGGTTTAAACATGTGACTCCCACAGGTTTCAATGTAAAAAAATATATAGCTTTTTAATTTAAAAAAACAAACATTTATTCTTTTCATATTTTAGAAGTTTTATTATTTTTTAATTCTTAAAATAACTTTTTGTATTGTTTATATTTAACAGATTTTTTTAAAAAAATTCAAATAATTTTTCTATTTCTTTTAACAGACATTTTTATTATTTTTTTAACTCCTTCTCTGCTGAGCCATTTCACTAGATTCCACGATGGTACTGGAAGAACAATGTTTAAAAGAAGGATTGTACTGTCGCTCCACAATCTGCACTTTCCATAACCCCTTCACTGCTGAGTCATTTCGACCTTTTTGTGCTCATCATGTTTAAACGTGATTTGAAGTCACATTTTATTATAGGACGAGACAAAAAGGACATATTCTTTTTTCAGAGCACTCTGCAGATTCAAAATATATAATTATGTGTATACGTCACGTACCGTCACAATGCTATACCAAAAATTGTTAAATGTATTTTTTCCATTCAGAGTTTAAAACATGTGACATAATTTTTTTCACATTTTATCACCCAAACCTTTGGGTTTTATATTCTATGGGGTACTCTTGTTAAAAACAACTAGAAATTGGAACCTGTTACTGCATTTTTCTGAGAACATATGCAATTTTAACCAAAACTACAAAAAAAATTCACTTGTGTTTCGGAGGGTTGTGTTTTATGAATAATATGACTATCAGGGTTATTTAAAGAAAGGTTAAACTCTGGAGAACTTTTGGAGAAGTGAAAATTCTAGGTCAAAATAGCCAAACCAGAAAAATTCTCCCATTTTATCTCACTTTCCAAATCAGCTATTTTGACCTAAAATTTTCACTTCTCCAAAAGTTCACCGGAGTTTCACCTTTCTCTGAATAACCTTGTATGTATAAAACACTGACCTTGCTCACGGCGAGGGAAATGAGAAGGTGTGTATTGGCAGTGGTATTGCTCATTTTAAATGTGACAAATGGAATATTGTGTTGCTTTGGAACAAAATTTATAAATAAAATATTAAAAATATATTTGGTTTGTGCTTTTTCTCCTTTTAGATTTTCCATGGTCATGTTTGATATCATTAGAAGTGGAGATTCTAACCTTTCAGATGATACCTAACCTGACCTTGTGTGGTGTAAAGAATGGAGATACAGGGGTCCAAAGGACTCTCACTTCCTTGCAGCAGTGTGGCAGCTTTAGATGAATTAGTTATTACGCATTAGGGATGGGCTGCCGGTTCGATGTTCGATGTTCGATCCGAACATCGGCTGTTCGAAAATTTGCGAACTTCAAACTTTTCAGAATGTTCGCGAAAAGTTCGAAAAAAAAATAAAAAAAAATGCTTAAAAGATCCTAAAAAAATCTAAAAATAAAGAGACTCTTTACTGCAGAATATATTAATAAATGGTTTATTAGATATTGAATTAAAACGGAAATATTTCCCACTCGTTGGTGATAAAACATTTCCCACTCGTTGGTGATAAAACATTTCCCACTCGTTGGTGATAAAACATTTCCCACTCATTGGTGATAAAACATTTCCCACTCGTTGGTGATAAAACATTTCCCACTCATTGTTGGTTAAACATTTCCTACACGTTGGTGATAAAACATTTCCCATGGCATCAAATCGCGTTTAAACATGAGCAAAAGCAGTAAAAATGAGCTCAGCGCACGGCGGTGAAATGGCTCAGTGAAAGGGTTAAAAATGTTTTATTTACTTTTTTCCTTTTTTTTCACTGTTTCCTGCCCCCCAGGGCAGTACCTGGACCCCTGTACACCTTTTATGGCCAATATCTTGCATATATGCCCTCTTGGAGGGGACCTTAATTTTCAAACGTTCGAGCCCCATTGACTTGCATTGTGTTCGAATTGTGTTCGAGGTCGCGGTCAAAACAAGTTTGAATGCGAACCGAACACAGGAGTGTTCGGCCCATCACTATTACGCATTGCACCATCACCACCACATTTGCTCCTGGCATGGGAAATTAATTTCCTAAGTGAGTTCCCATGGGAGTAGTTAGTGAGCTATTCAGAGAGTCGGACTGGCCCCGAAACGTCACTGAACAGAGAATTTCCCCGTACAGTGACATTTCGGGGCCATTCGGCTACTCAGAGAGCAGACAGTTCGCTAAATTCCTTCTTTCTACTGACTTCTAGCTACTCCCATATTTGGTTCTCCCCTAAACCTCCATTCCCACTACTCTCAGCCCTCCTTCTTTTGCCTCAACCTCTTTTCCTGCATCTCCGCTCTTCTCTAGTCTATTCCCTATCTTGCCCAGCCTCCTACATTGTTTAGTTCATATTATTATTATTTATTTTTTTGCAAAGTATTTTACCAGGAAGCATACATTGAGATTTCTCTCCTTTTCAAGTATGTCCTGGATATCTCCTGTCTGTTCTTGTGTTACTCAAATAAACCCTGTTGTGCCGTGTAACCTGTCTGACCTCCTCAGTTCACTGCATAATGGGCTCACACCAACACCCGCTGCATACATTGCACAGACAGACACGTGACAACTGGCCTGCTGACTCTAACAAGCCGGCCGAAAGTTTCAGCTGCAGGGTGGCTTTCCCACTCACCCTTATCACTGCTCATCAGCACAGCAGTCTGCAGGGGTAGCTATGGTTTCAGAGAATATTGGGGAATCTTATTTGACAAGGATTCATTTACATAAAATTTTGATCTGCTTGAAAGGCACAATGTATCGATTTAAACTTAAATCCCTGTCATAACTCTTTAAGTTTGAAAAGAACCTGTTATGGGCAAAACGTTTTGCTCACTTGGTAGGGAATCCCTCCCTTTATATAGGTCAATGTTATTTTTGCTGACCTATATATTTGAACAAAAGGGGCAATATTCCCTTTCAATGTTTCGCTCCCTCCTGGGACTATGGCTTGCCGCTGGGAGGAGGGCTGAGCTGACAACCTTCGTACAGGACATATGCAAAACACATGGGGGGGCAGCACTCAACCTAAACTAAGCATTCAGTGTAGGTGCGTCTCAAAACAAAATAATACAAACAAACCAGAGAGAAAACACTCCAGTCAACACACTAAAAAAACCAACAACAGCTCCATGCATGTGAACATTGTACCAGATTTTAACACATGTTGCAAAATTCTTATCTTATTCTTATCTTATCTCAAAATCTGGTACAATGTTCACATGCATGGAGCTGTTGTTGGTTTTTTTAGTGTGTTGACTGGAGTGCTTTCTCTCTGATTTGTAGGTATTATTTTGTTTTGAGACGCACCTACACTGAATGCTTCGTTTAGTTTGAGTGCTACCCCCAATGTGTTTTGCATATGAATCTCTTGGGTAAGCACCCCTTCCTGCCACAGGTACTCCACCTACAGGTTCTATTTAACCTTGATCTGTGGGGAGCTCCAGGAAGGACTTGTTCCTCAGTAAGTGAGTCTATCCCATGAAGGGCAGTCATTTGGTTTGCAGAGTTGGACCTGCCAGAAGGTGGTTTACATTGACGTTGTTGGCAGGATTAAAGCAATTCATAACAAGGAGAAAAATGCCATCTGCACTTATTCCCATTATACCGTGTGAGACAAAACACAGTTAGAGGCTTTGGTTTCTATTAATGGCCATTAAGAGTGTAAACTCACCCGCCAAACGTCAAGGCACAGCTAATGAAGGTGAGTCCTATCCAAAAATGAAGCCACAGGCTGCTGTGTAGCGAACCATCACTGCCCACGCTGCTTTTCAGTCATTAGACAGACTGGTGGGTCATATTTATGTCCTTCCAGAAAAAAATCCACCTTGGGATCAAAAAACAAAGACACGGAGCGGAACATGCTGCAAAGTTGACATGGCTGGCGGTACAATGAAACATACATAGTACAGGAGGGGTGGAGTCACACCTATTCCCCGATGGGGCGGCTGCAACCAGCAAATGTATCCAGCCAGTACCATGTATAAAACATAACAAGGAGAAAAATGCCATCTGCGCTTATTCCCATTATACCGTGTGAAACAAAACAGTTAGAGGCTTTGGTTTCTATTAATGGCCATTAAGAGTGTAAGCTCACCCGCCAACGTCACGGCACCTCTAATGAGGGTGAGTCCTATCCAAAAATGAAGCTACAGGCTGCTGTGTAGCGAATAGGGATGAGCTGTTCGTTTCGATCGGTTCGGAGTTCGCATCGAACATGGCCTGTTCGCATGCTCAAGAAACTACGAACATTTCCGCCTGTTCGTCGCGTGTTTGCCCACAATGGACCACAATGCACTTTTCCACTGGCCTGACGCTTGTAATTGGCTACAGCCGTGCAATTGGCTACAGCCTTGCACCTGACCACAGGTCAGGTTCAAGACTATGCCAATCACGGCTCAGAGTCCTGATTGGGCAAATTTTGCCCAATCGTGGGCTCACAGAGCTAAGTCACGCAGCACACTATATAAGGTTTCACACAGCGCTTCAGCACGCATTTGAGAGGAGATTGTTTTTGTGTTAGTGTGTGTTCTCACTGCCAGTCTGCCACCAGCAACTGGGGGGGTCTCATTTCTACCAAATATCTGGGAATTGTTGTAATCTTTGTGTTCTCACTCCCAGCAACTATTTTGGGGCTCAGTAATTTCTACAAAATAGTTGTGAATTGAGGTAATCTGTGTCTTGTCACTGCCACGCAGAATTTTGGGGGCTCAGTAATTTCTACAAAATATTTGTGAATTGAGGTAATCTGTATCTTGTCACTGCCAGCCAGAATTTTGGGGGCTCAGTAATTTCTACAAAATATTTGTGAATTGAGGTATTCTGAGGTAATCTGCCACGCAGAGTTTTGGGGCTCAGTAATTTCTACAAAATATTTGTGAATTGAGGTGATCTGAGGTAATCTGCCACACAGAATTTTGGAGGCTCAGTAATTTCTACAAAATATTTGTGAATTGAGGTAATCTGAGGTAATCTGTGTTTTGTCACTGCCAGACAGAATTTTGGGGGCTCAGTACTTTCTACAAAATATTTGTGAATTGAGGTGATCTGTATCTTGTCACTGCCACCAGCAACTATTTTGGGGGGTCAGTAATTTCTACAATATATTTGGGAATTGAGGTAATCTGTGTCTTGTCACTGGCTGCCACCCATCAGGGGGTCTCACTGATTTATAGGAGGTTTCTGAGACTTGTAATCTGTGTCTTCTCACTGCCAGCTATCAGGGGGTCCCACATACTTCTATCAGATTTCTGCGAATTGTAATCTGTGTCTTGTCACTGTTGCCAGCTATCAGGGGGTCCTATCAGGGGGTCTCACTGACTTGTAGCAGATTTCTGCGAATTGTTATTTGTGTCTTGTCACTGCCACCCATCAGGGAGTCTCACTGATTTATAGGCGGTATCTGGGAATTGTAATCTGTGTCTTGTCTTTGGCTGCCAGCTATCAGGGTGTCTCACTAAATTATACCAGAGTTCTGGAAATCTTTAATCTTTATACCAGAGTTGAATCAGAGTTCTGTATAATTTAATCTAGATATGACTCACCATGTTAGAAAGAACAAAAAGGACAGGCAGACCCTCCCAGACACAGATAAGAGGGCAAGCAGCCTCTGTGTCGGGAGACTGTACCTCTGGTCGTGGTGGACGTGGTGCATCCTCTGCAGGGGCACGCTTGTCCTTTCTAACTGGTGCTGGCCGTCTTAAACAGCAGCAACATACAGAGGATTTGGTGGATTGGCTAACCAGGCCATCCTCATCCTCCGAGTCCTCTGCCAGCCAGGCTTGTAGTGCTTTACAGTCCACCTCAGCTGCCAAAACATCTAATGCAGCCTCCATGTCCACAGCTACTCCTGCCGTAGCCTCACTATCACACAAGGAGGAGTCAGCTGAATTGTTTGACTACAATGACAGCGACATGCTGCTTGAGGATGCGCAGCAAGTACAGTGCTCTGATTCAATCTCTGAGGTTGAGGAAGGGATTATAATCAACCTAGAGGAAGGGGGTGCCAGTGATGACACACAAATAACTGGCACTCATGTTGCCCCAGCAGCTGCAGCATACTGCCAAGTTGGCTCCAGTGACGAGGAGATAGGGGGTGAGGAGGACAATGATGATGAGGTCACTGACTCCACCTGGGTGCCTGATCGAACAGAGGAGTCAAGTGAGGAGGAGGCACAACAAACATGAGGCACAACATCCTCTATGACCAACCATAGCACTAGCCAGTCCAAGGCATCAGATGTCAGAGCTGCCCAGGTGCAGAGCACTGTTGTCTCAAAGCACACATCCAGGAACTCTGCTGTCTGGGAGTTCTTTAAGAAATGTGCAGCAGACCCCACTGTTGCTATTTGTAATCTAATCTATGTCAGATGAGTCTCAAGCGTGGGAAAGACACCGGACGCTTGGGTACCACAAGCTTGAGGCGACATATGACCACCTGCCACACATCCTGTTGGCGCAAAACTTTGCGTAGGTCATCCTCCTCATCTGTCTCTACCCCCACTGTATGTCCTGCCATGTCATTGCCTACAACCTCCACTGACCGGGATGATGCTACAGTAATGGATGTACCAGGTCCTTCCTCACAATGTGACAGCATCTCATCAGCTGAAGATTTATGCAGTCAGATTACGTTGCCCCAGCTGCTGCAGCGTAAAAAAAATATAGTCCCAACCATCCCCAAGCAGAGTGTCTAAATGCCAGCTTAGCAAAATTATTTGCATTGCAGCTGCTGCCTTTCCAGCTGGTGGACTCTGCTCCCTTCCGTGAATTTGCTGAATGTGCTGTACCACATTGGCATGTTCCAAAACGCCATTACTTTTCACCGAAGGCCATTCCAGCACTATACCAGCACGTGGAAGACAATGTTATCGCGTCATTGGGAAAGGCAGTCAGCAGCAAGGTGCATGTGACTTTAGACACGTGGTCCAGCAAGCATGGACAGGGTCGTTACATTTCCTACACGGCACACTGGTAACTCTGATTGCAGCCGGGAGGGATCCAAGACGGGGCTCTGTGCTGGAGCTTGTTCATCCACCACGCCTCCAGATAGCTGCTTGTATGAGGTCTGTCTGCTCCACCACCACCTCTACCTCTTCCTCCTCCTTCTCCTTCTGTGCCTCTGGCGAAGTGGCAGTTAAACCGACTCCTGACAGGGGCTACGCAATGGCTCAAGCAAAAAGATGCCATACTGTGCTTGAGCTGGTTTGTTTAGGAGACAGGAGCCACACCGGGCCAGAAATTCTGTCAGCTCTGCAGGGGCAGGTGCAGAGATGGTTAACACCACGCCAGCAACAGCTGGGAATGGTCGTCTGTGATAATGGCAGAAACCTTCTCTCCACCCTACGCCTGGGTAAGTTGACGCATGTACCATGCCTAGCACACGTCCTAAATCTGGTGGTACAGCGTTTCCTAACCAGGTACCCAGGGCTGGCAGAGCTTCTCAGCCAGGCCAGAATAGTCTGCAGCCCCTTCAGACGGTCATTCCCAGCAAGTGTTCGCCTGGCAGAAATTCAAAGAGAATTCCACCTTCCCACAAACTGTCTGATCTGTGACATGCCCACCAGGTGGAACTCGACATTAGCAATGCTGCAGCGTCTGCACAAGCAGCAGAGGGCCATCAACGAGTACCTGTGTGAGTATGGCACAAGGACAGGTTCAGGTCAACTTGTTTTTTTTCCCCCCCGCAGTGGCTGATGATCAAGGATGCATGCACTGTACTGTCACCATTTGAGGAGGCAACGAGGATGGTGAGCAGGGACAGTGCATGCATCAGTGACACAATTCCTTTAGTGTTCCTGCTGGAGCACACTCTGCAGGGAATTAGAGATGTGGCTCTAGAGGCAGAGCAGTGGGAGGAAGAGGAGGCCTTCCCTAGCTCTCAAGGCCCCAGTCTTTCCGCAGACAGCATTCCAGCAGGTCCTCCTCAGATCAGGCAGGAGGAGGAGGAATATTTAAGTAGTGGGGGCATTGAAGGTGGGGATTCCTCAAGGGAGGGTTTTGTGTGCCCAGAAACACAAGGACTAGTATGTGGCTGGGAGGAGGAAGTGCACGATGGGGTCATCCTCATTGACCAGGAAGACTCGGAAGCTAATGCCACCTCCAACCTACGCTGCATGGGCTCCCCTATTATGCAAAGCCTGCTAAACGACCCCAGGATTTGTGCTATCAAGGAGAGGGATCATTACTGGTTGGCAACCCTTCTTGATCCACGATACAAGGGTAAAGTTGCATAGCTCATCCTTTCCAGCAGATGATCCACTGGCTTACTGGGTGTTGAGATTGGATCACTGGCCAGAATTTAGCCAATATGCTATGCAGCTACTAGGTTGTCCTTCATCTAGCGTGCTTTCTGAAAGGACATTCAGTGCCGCTGGAGGTTTTGTCACAGACAAAAGAGTGCGTCTATCCACCGACTCTGTAGACCGGCTGACATTTATAAAAATGAATCATTCCTGGATCAGCAGCTATCAATCCCCTGATGCTGACGTAACGGAATAGATAGGGGATGTCTTCTGCATTCACAAAACCTCCAGCACTGAACTCTTCAACAATACCACAAAAGGGTTACGGTGTGAAGGCACTTGCTGCCATGAAAGGCACAATATTTGGCTGCACTGACGCCTGTGCCACATTTATATCATTTTAATTTTTTGAACCGCAGGGTCCAACCCTGCACTCTTCCACAATACCACAAAAGGGTTATGGTGTGAAGGTACTTGCTGCCATGAAAGGCACAATATTTGGCTGCACTGACGCCTGTGCCACATTTATATCATTTTAATTTTTTGAACCGCAGGGTCCAACCCTGCACACTTCCAAAATACCACAGAGGGGTTACTGTATGATGACACTTGCAGGCCTGGCACCTAAAGCACAATATCTGGGTGCACTGACGCCTTTACCAGATGCATATCTTTTTAATATGGGACCGCATGGTCCATCCCTGCACTTTTCCACAATACCACAGAAGGGTTACTGTATGATGGCACTTGCTGGCCTGGCACCAAAGGCACAATATTTGGGTGCACTGCCACTGACGCCTGTACCAGATTCATATCCTCAGAGGGGTTACTGTGTGACGGCACTGTTGCCAACGCTAAGGGTAGGGTCAGACGAACGCATTTTTTGCGTTGTCCGTGAAAAGGTGCGTTCGAACGAATGGACGCATTTTTTCACGGAACACGCGATAGCGGTCATACGATGCGCATTTTCGTCCGTGATTTTGTACGGATCATCAATAAAACCCTTTTTGCATTTGGACGTTATGTTGGCCGGACATTAGCAGCATCTGACGTCTCCTAATCACGCACACACGCCGCTAGTGGACGCAGCGCATTCTGTACGTCAGTACTAGCGGTATCATGAAAAAATGCATTCGTTTGCCACTTGCGTTGCGCAGCCGCACCTTTGTGCGGCCGTTCTTCGTATGCTGCCCGGCATTGGACGTCATTTGCTGCTAGCACGGCCGTGATTTAGTGCTGCTAAACGCACGTTAATACTGCGTTAGTCTGACCCTTGCCTAAAGGCCCAATTTTAAAGCACCTATTGTTACTTTCATCCAAAGCCTGCATAAGTTTCACAATAATTTAGCCAAAAAATCACTAAACTTTTTCTGCGCGTCCTAAAATGTCTTTTCATACAGGCTGCCGCCCCAAGCAGTTGTTTATGAATAGATTAAAGGAAAAGCATTTACCATAATTTGAAACGTAATTTTTTTGTTTTTAAATGTTTCTATACATCCTAGAAATCCGCCACTTCACGGGCAGGTTATGGGGACCTCCTAGGCACGATATTTGAAGGAATTTTTCGTTTTTATTTTTAACCCTTATTTCATGGAAAACTCACTGTCCCTTTTAAAAACTTTTTTTTTAACTTTTTGCCCTTTTTTCCTGTCCCCAGGGCACTATCCGGACCCCCATACACCTTTTTCCATGATGTTGAGAAGATCACAGAGTACCCACTGTCTGTATCACAAAGCTTTACTACTAAACTTCTGTATGTTACTACCCCTTTAAACCATTCATTACCAAGTGATTTTTCAAACCTGTCAGGAACCAGTGTTTTTTGGAAAATATTTTTTAATTATATACAATAAGAAATATTTGGGAATACTCTCAATGTATTTCTTGCTGTAATAACCTATTTGGCAGGCAGATTTCACCATCTACTGGACAAATTGAGGTTCTGCAATTACAACTGCAGTTCAAGGCTCTATGTGTCGGCTGGGGAACGACCAATCAAGAGATTATTCAGAGAGAGCCGAACTGGCCCCAAAATGTCACCGAACAGGGGATTTCCTCGTACAGTGTCATTTCCTGGCCATTCGGCTAATCAGAGAGCAGGCAGTTCTCCAAATTTTGGCAAACTGCCTGCAAATATGGTGCCTGTTCGAAGGCAGTGAAATACGCCATAGAGAAGCAATCTTTGAGCTTGGATTCCAATATTGTTCAATGGATTAGGCAGTGGCTGAGTAACAGGCAACAGAGGGTTGTGGTAAATGGAGTTTATTCGGTGCAAGGTCTTGTTACCAGTGGGGTACCTCAGGGGTCAGTACTTGGACCCATTCTATTTAATATTTTTATTAGTGATATTGCAGAACGTATTAATGGTAAAGTATGTCTTTTTGCTGATGACACAAAGATTTGCAACAGGGTTGACGTTCCTGGAGGGATCAGCCAAATAACAAATGATTTAGGTAAACTAAAAAAATGGTGGGAGCTGTGGCAATTGAGTTTTAATGTGGATAAGTGCAAGATAATGCACCTGGGACGTAAAAACCCAAGGGCTGAATATAGAATATTTGATTTCTTATATGTAAATTCCAGACATTTTCGTTCAGTATTTTTTTTTTACAAACAGCGTTTCAATTTTGATACTTTCAATCGTATTGCTTTTTTTTTTTACCTGTTCTTAGACTGAAATGTTTTGTGGGAGTTTTCTGTAAGTAAATCTCCTCAATTTGCAATGTAAACAGCCTGGTATCCAGTCCACATTTTTCTTTTTGACTGGATTAAGTTGGACGCTCAGGTCCCAAGAGCACCCAGATTATTACTGAAACTGTATCAACATGTGTGCGTGCAAACTCTGTTTTGTTTATCAACCTAATGTGATTGTGGCATGCCGCAGGGGTATGTAGGGGACAGTTCTGATTGGAGACTTATCCTATTATTATTATTCTTTATTTATATAATGCCTGCATATTCCGCAGCGCTGTACAATGGGCACAATATAGACAGGGTTACAATACATTGAACGCAACAATTGACAAACTGGTACAGCAGGAACCGAGGGCCCTATTCCCGTGGGAACTCACAATCTAGAAGGGTTGGGGGTGGAAACAGGAGGAGAGGACTGCAAGGTGAGAGGGGTGGACTGGTTGGGGCAGTGAGGTGTTTATTTGTAAGTCGGTTGGTAGGCTTCCCTAAAAAGGAATGTCTTTAGGGTAAAGTCTGACAGTAGGAGGGAGAGCCTTCCAGAGGATGGGGCAGTGCAGGAGAAGTCCTGCAGTCTATCATGTGAAGAGGTGATGCGAGGAGAAGCTAGGCACAGGTCACTGTTTGATCTCATGGAGCGGGCTGGGGTGTATTTGGTGATTAGTGAGGACAGGTAGTGGGGAGCTGAGTTAGTGAGAGCTTTGTAGGTCAGGATAAGGATTTTAAATTTAATTCTGCAGTGGACGGGAGCTAGTGAAGGGACTCGCAGAGAGGAGCGGCAAATATAGAGCGGCGGGTGAGGTGGATGAGCCTGGCAGAGGTGTTCAGAATGGATTGTAGGGGGGCTTGGCAGGAGAGAGGGAGGCCAGCTAGAAGATTATTACAATAGTCAAGTCGGGAGATTACAAGGGCGTGGATGAGTTGCTTTGTGGTGTCAGTGGTAAGAAATGGCCAAATTCTGAAAATATTACTTAGTTTGTAGCGGCAGGAGGAGGAAAGAGGCTGGATGTGGGGAGGAAGGAAAGAGCAGAGTCAAGTGTAACTCTGAGACAGCGAACCTGGTTTGATGGGGAGATAGTGATACCATCAACCATCATGGAGAAGTCAGGACGTGGGAAGGCATTAGAGGGAGGAATTAGTAGACGCTCAGTCTTGGACATGTTAAGTTAGGTGGTGGGAGGCCATCCAGGAGGAAATGTCAGATAAACAGTCGCTGACTTTGGAAAGGACAGGAGGAGAGAGATCAGGGGTAGAGAGGTAGATCTGAGTATCATCAGCATAGAGGTGGAAATTAAAGCCAAAGCTGTTAATGATTTTTCCCAGGGAGGAGGTATAGATAGAGAAGAGCAGAGGACCTAGGACAGAGCCTTGTGGTACACCAACAGATAGAGTCAATGAAGAGGAGGAGTTACCAGCAAATGACACAGAGAAGGACCTGTTAGACAGATGAGAGTGCAGTGTCAGAGACCAAGAGAGTCTGCAGAAGGAGGGGTGGTCGACAGTCTCAAAAGCAACCGAGAGGTCAAGCAGGATGAGAATAGAATAGTGGCCGTGTTTTTTAAGAGTTAGGAGGTCGTTGGTGACTTTGGTTAGAGCAGTTTCAGTTGCATGCAGGGGATGGAAGCGTGAATGCAGGGGTTGATATGGGAATTAGAGGACAAGAAGAGGGAGAGGCGGTTGAAAACAAGTTTTTCCAAGAGCTTAGAGGTGAACGGAAGCAGGGATACAGGACGGTAGTTGAATGGAGAGTTGGGATCGAGGGAGGGTTTCTTTAGTATTGGGGTAACCTGTGCATGTCTGAAGGTGGATGGGAATGAGCCGGTGGAGAGAGATAAATTGAAGATGTGTGTGAGAGCAGGGGTGAGGGAGAAGGAGAGTGGAGGTATGAGATGTGAGGGAATGGGGTCAAGCGGTCATGTGGTGAGATGAGAGGAGGACAGTAAGGAAATTACTTCCTCTTCAGTGGCTGGGAGGAAGCGGCAGAGGATAGCAGAGGGGCTTCTGGGATTGGAGATGGTGGGCTGGATTATTGGTTTGTGTGGGGGTGTAGCTTCTGATAGTGAGAGTTTTATTTAAGAAGTAGTCTGCCAGGTCCTGACTGCTAAAGGCAGATGAGGGGGGACGTGCAGGTGGGTAGAGGAGAGAGTTGAAAATGGACCATAGTCATTTAGGGTTGGAGGACAGTGGATAAAAGAGGTGAGAAGAAGACTTTTTTGGCCAAGTGAAGGGAGGAGTATGAACGCAGAATGAAAACCCTTTGCTTAGTTTGTGCGGGATTTTTTTTTCTTTTTTTAATACCTTCTTGAGATGGGAATAACAGGAGGCTTTAGAATTGCTTGTTGTTCTCTGGATGGCAAAAATATGTATGTTTTCAATATGAAAGGTTAATACCCCATAATATAATAATACATAGGAAGAATCATCAATCGAGGAAAAGTTACTAACGTCTATAACTATACTTGACCTGCTTAAATATTCTTGATAACATACGCACAGTATAAGATGCCAAAGGGTTAAAATGATTAATGACCATACAAAGTAAAGTATGCAAGGTATAGGAAGAGTTAATTTATACAGGGTAATTCAAAGAGATTAGAAAAGTCACTGCACGTTCGGTGACTTTCCTTTCTCTTCAATTCGGTTCCTTTTGCCGATCCCATTTCGGTGACCCTGCGGTGTATTCAGCCAGCACCATAGGGTCCCCGAATTGCAGGGAAAAGCTACCGCAAACCCGACGAAAACTAACCGCAAAACCCGGCAAATGCACGTCGAAAACCCGCAAAAACATCTGTATTAACCTGCCGAACACCACGGGAAAACCCGAGTAGGAGCCGATCGCAGGCAGCGATGCCGCCAGCAAAAGCCGAGACCGCAGACAGAACGAAGTGAATAAATTAGCAAAACAGTTTGCATGAATGTTTGAAAGTGAAACACTGTTTGCAAAGAAACTACTGAGCAAAAATGTCTGAAATTTACATATGAGGTCCAGGGAATGATAATAAAGAGGGCTGTTACAGAAAAAATAAGTAAACTTAAATTTTTTTTTAAAAAAATCGGACTTTTAAAAAAAAAAAAATCGGAAAAATGCTTAAAATATCCTAAAAAAATCTATAAATAAAGAGACTCTTTACTGCAGAATTTTATAATGAACGGTTTATTAGATATTGAATTAAAACGGGAATATTTTTAACATTGAAGCCTATGGGATTCTCCTGAATAAACTTGCCGAATTAAACCACCGAATGGCAGGGCATTAGGGGAACCTTTCACTGCTGGTTTGTGTTCTCTGAATAGCCGAAGCATTGCTTTTTCATGGGGATTTCACTGTCCTCGAACAGGCACCGAATGTGCAGGCAATTCGCCATGACATACTTGAAAACGAGAGAAATCTCAATGTATCCTTCCTGGTAAAATCCTTTATAAATAATTTGGCGAATTGCCTGCTCTCTGGATAGCCGAATGGCCAAGAAAGGTAACCGAACGCTGATTTTCAGCATTCGGTTACCTTTCTCAAGCAATTCGGATCTCTTTGAATAACCCTGATAGTAAGCAGTTTGGCTGGGAAGCAGGTAGTGTTAATGGGACATTACCACCTAAAAATGAAATGTTCTTATTGTGTTTATTTTATGTTGCTGATATCTTACATGTGCTTTGTTTTTCTCTTGTTTAGTTCAAAAAATATTTTTCTCTATATGTGTCACTGGGTGCATCCATTGTGTGATCTTTTGTGTTGTAAATTGCCCTCCCCCAGTATCTTTACATCACTTGCTCCTCACTGAGTGGTTTTGGCCGTATAATGGAGTCTATGGATTGATCACTGACTCACATCATTTAAATATTCTAAACTCCCTACTGGGATTATCTCTAACACAAGTAGTTGAGGAGCCGACCCGTAAAGAGGCCATATTGGATTTAATACTCACAAATGGAGGTTTGGTATCGGACGTTGTTGTAGGTGAAAATTTGGGATCTAGTGATCACCAGTCAGTATGGTTTAATATAACAACAGGGATGGAGCCGCACCACACAAGAACGAAAGTTTTAGACTTTAAAAAAACAGATTTTTCTAAAATGAGATTTTGTGTGAAGGAGTCATTATCAGACTGGAGGAGTTTAAAGGGAGTCCAGGAGAAATGGGATTATTTAAAGGAAGCATTATTGAAGGCTACAGGAAATTGCATTCGGCTTGTTAGCAAAAACAAAAAAGGGAAGAAACCACTGTGGTACTCTGCAGAAGTGGCCAAAATAGTGAAGAACAAAAAGACAGCATTCAATAATTATAAAACAACTCAGAGTGAAGAAGATAGGCAAACCTATAAGATTAGGCAGAAAGAGGCAAAGCAATTTATAAGAGCTTCCAAAGCACATGCAGAAGAGAAAATAGCTCAGTCAGTAAAAAAGGGGGACAAAACATTTTTTAGATACATAAACGAGAAAAGAAAAGTAAAACAAGGATTAGTTAGATTAAAAACAAAGGAAGGAAGGTATGTAGAAGAGGATAAAAGTCTCGCTGACTGCCTCAATGAATATTTTTGTTCAGTCTTTGCAGAAGAAAAGGAAGGAAAGGGACCTCAGTTAGGAGAGAACACTAAAGAGACATTTACATATCAGTTTACAGAGGAGGAGGTTCTACAGCAGCTGTCTAAAGTAAAGACAAATAAGTCAATGGGGCCTGATGGGATCCACCCTAAATTATTAAAAGAGCTCAGTGATGTAATAGCAAAACCGTTAACAGATTTATTTAACCAATCCTTGTTAACGGGAGTCGTCCCAGAAGACTGGAAATTAGCAAATGTTGTGCCCATTTACAAGAAGGGTAGTAGGGAGGAATCGGGGAACTATAGGCCAGTTAGTCTTACGTCAGTAGTGGGGAAATTAATGGAAACCATGTTAAAGGAAAGGATTGTTGAACATCTAAAAACACATAGATTACAGGATCAGAAACAACATGGGTTTACCTCAGGGAGATCATGCCAAACTAATCTTATTGATTTTTTTGATTGGGTAACAAAAATAATAGACACAGGTGGTGCAGTAGACATTGCTTATTTAGATTTCAGTAAGGCTTTTGATACTGTTCCGCATAGAAGGCTTATCAATAAATTGCAATCTTTGAGTTTAGATTCCAATATTGTTGACTGGATTAGGCAGTGGCTGAGTGACAGACAACAGAGGGTTGTGGTAAATGGAGTTTATTCGGCCACAGGTCTTGTTACCAGTGGGGTACCTCAGGGGTCAGTACTTGGACCCATTCTCTTTAATATTTTTATTAGTGATATTGCAGAAGGTATTAATGGAAAAGTATGTCTTTTTGCTGATGACACAAAGATTTGCAACAGGGTGACGTTCCTGGAGGGATCAGCCAAATGACAAATGATTTAGGTAAACTAAAAAAATGGTCGGAGTTGTGGCAATTGAGTTTTAATGTGGATAAGTGCAAGATAATGCACCTGGGACGTAAAAACCCAAGGGCTGAATATAGAATATTTGATACAGTCCTAACCTCAACATCTGAGGAAAGGGATTTAGGGGTCATTATTTCAGAGGATCTATGGGTAAGTAGTCAATGTAATAGAGCAGCAGGAAATGCTGGCAGAATGCTTGGTTGTGTAGGGAGAGGTATTAGCAGTAGGAAAAGGGAAGTGCTCATGCCACTGTACAGAGCACTGGTGAGACCTCACTTGGAGTACTGTGTGCAGTACTGGAGACCGTATCTCCAGAAGGATATAGACCTCTTAGAGAGAGTTCAGAGAAGGGCTACTAAAATGGTGTACGGCTTGAAGGAGAAATGTTACCAGGAAAGGCTTAATGATCTTAACATGTACAGCTTGGAAAAAAGACGAGACAGAGGAGATATGATAGAAAAATTTAAATACGTAAAGGGAATCCACAAGGTAGAGGAAGGGAGTATATTTAAAAGGAAACAAAATAGCAAAACAAGAGGACATAGTCTTAGATTAGAGGGGCAAAGGTTTAAAAGTAACATCAGGAAGCATTATTTTACTGAGAGGGTGGTGGATACATGGAACAGTCTTCCAGTAGAAGTGGTAGAGGCCAAAACAGTAATTGAATTTAAGCAAGCATGGGATAGGCATAAGGCTATCCTAAACAAAAGATAAATCCACGTAAAGTATCCATGTAATTGGGCAGACTAGATGGGCCGAAAGGTTCTTATCTGCCGACATTTTTCTATGTTTCTATGTTTCTATGTTTCTATTGTGTGGGATGTATTCAAAGGACATCACCAGGGGTAGATTAGAAGTCTTTTAAGCTCCCTGTTTTATCTCATTCAGGTGGCATCTCTAATCTCGAGTAGCCTCAAGCAAAGACAAACAAAACAGCAGGATGTGTTTTACAAGATGGTTTATTTGTAATGCACAAGAAATCTAGTTACAGTTTACAGAAGTGCTAGTGTTGCTTTATCAGTGCTCTATTAAGTATACTTGCCCCACTCATTAACAAACACCAATGACTTGCTCAGAATAATGTCCTGGTTAATTAAGGCTTGTTTTTTTAAAAGAGCTTTTAGTTTTCTATTTGTAAAGCACATACAGTACATTATTTGTACATTCCATAATGTATTTAATCCCTTGTAAATTCTCCTGTAACATCTCCCAGTACAAGGGTTAGAGGACGTCATAGAGTTACACAGTGTCACACAGAGCTCACACTGCAGCTCACACTCAGCAGGACAGATGTGTCTAACACAGGGGCTGCTCACCTGGACCCTGATCCTGGCAGCTCTCACAGGTAAAGATTAGAGCGGGTATGAAAAAAAAAGGGTTTAAAAAAGGGTTAATGCCTGAGAAGGGGGTAATGCAAATATGTAAAAATTAGTCTGTAACATGTGGAAATCTGCAGTATTGACCTTGGCGTGATACACATTAAATAGAAATAAGCGCATATTGCGCATTATTAATGTAATAACTTTTATCTCCTCAGCTCCGGCATCCTGTCTGTCTCCTGTAAACGGGACAGATGGAGGGTCTTTGTATCTGTCTGGGAGTTTGTCTCTTCCTGCTAGTCGGCAAGTAATATGGAGGTTTAATGGTGATCAGATTGTAATACAAATTGAGGATGGTGCTCCGATTTATACTGTTCAATACAGAGGAGGGAGATGTGAATTATATCCAAACACAACTCTGCGCCTGAATAACCTGACTATGGGGATCAGGGGGTTTATACACTCTCTGTACAGGATTTAGACACTGTAGCTCCTCCACAAGAACTACAGATAGAACTACGAGTTTACCGTGAGTACTGAGCAATGACCAGACCGTGTATACTGTGACTGCACCGAGGGATTATATGATTTCTGAAAAGTCACATTTCTAATAATATCCACATTCACCTTCTGTAAATTTGTTATATTTCTGATTGATCGTGTATCTCTGCAGTCAAAGTATCTATTATAGAAATAAAGCACATACTGTGCGCGGAGATAACTGAGATTAAAATGAATAGAGGAACAAACAGAGATAAAACCAGTCAGGTATCCTGTATATGTGCCGGGGATATACCTCAGCTGGCATTATGGGACGGGGAATCCAAAATACCATCAGCATAGAAAATGAGGCACTGTAGGCTTACAATGCCCTTAAAATGTAAAAAATAAACAAACAAAAAACAACCATGCCATTCATTGAACCTGGAGCTTCTACATATTTTTTTTTTAATTGTTCCTACATATATTTATTTCAATATTTCAATTTCAATCCAATTTTTCCCCATGTGTATTGCAATACCATTATTACAATTTAATTGGGAGGTTATTATCATTAAATCACTGTGAACCAGACAATGTTTACAATAATTAAAAATAATTTAAATTTATAGCCCAATTTGTTTTCCCCAAACTGAGAAAATAAACAAGTCTCCCTTAGTGTCTTTATTAAAACATAACTTTTAATCCAATTCATTAAAATAACTCAATTGAGACATTCAAAAAAACGAAAAAACATGAAAAAACATACAACATATATTATTATGGGTAGTCAACAATAATTGATTGCAAATAATACCCACTGGTATGATATTTCACCCAGTATTGGAAAAAGGTGCCTTATATCTTGATAAGCAGCACAATATTGTTATGAGCACCTTAAATGTTTAGAAACAAGTGTTTCAGCGACCATGTTTTAACACAAGCGCTCATAGATGCACTGAATACAATCAGCAATTCTGTACAACTGTCACATGCCAGGCACCTGCGGGGTGTCAGGCGGGTCCCGGGCACGCGGCGCTGATGGCTGGCCAGGTGCCAGGAGCTCCGGCGGTCCCTGGCATTCCTGCAGCTAATGAGGGGGCGGGGCCTGGCATGGTGACGCGGAGCCGCTGGCCTTTAAGTAAAAGGCACACGGTCTGAGTCATTGCCTTGACGTGGAGTTGGTTCCTGCATCGCTTGGTGTATTCACTCTCGAATCACTGATTCATATTGCTCTATCACTGACCCGAATTGTATGAGGACCCTGTTTGTTGCTGACTCAGACTGCCTTCTTGACCATTCTTTCTCTGACCATGCCTGTATGTATGTTATGCCCAAAGCAGACTCGGAGTGTGCTGATTCTACCCCGTGCTGACTCAGAGTATATATCGAACCTGCATAACGCTGACTTAGAGAAAATACTGATCCTAAATTGAATACAAAGCAGAGAACAGGGGTGAAGCGCCCACCGGATACGAGTGTCTAACCCACTCGCTAAATGCTGTGTGTGGAGGTTTCTCTAAACATCTGAACAACAACTAGACAAAAGAATTACAACATAGCGCTCACAAGACCAAGGTCCATAAGGAAGTGGGAAAGACACACTATATGTCCATAGACAGTAGTTCTTATCTTCAAGCGATAATCTTCTTTAAAATGTAAGTAGTGAGACGTGCACTGCAGGAAAAAGCAGAAAAAAGAACCAAAAATTGCGCAGTACATCAACACTCGATGGAATTGAGTTTCATTCGTGTTCAACTCACATTCTGGGGAGCCTACAACTGGCTCTGAGGGGTAAAGCGAGCAGGGACTTATACCAGGTGCCCATAAACCCTTCGGTCCACTCCTTCAGTGTCGCCAATAATGGTACTGCAGAAAATTGACAAGACCAAAAGAGAGCACCTGTATGATTGAATGTATGATTCCCTGTGCGGATTGTGACGGAGCCAATAGAGGCTCATCGTTTGTGAGTGCAAATTTAGCTTCCTTTTAGCCATTAAGTCATTGTGATTTACCGCACCAAGAGGTGCTCTCTTTTGGTCTTGTCAATTTTCTGCAGTACCATTATTGGCGACACTGAAGGAGTGGACCGAAGGGTTTATGGGCACCTAGTATAAGTCCCTGCTCGCTTTACCCCTCAGAGCCAGTTGTAGGCTCCCCAGAATGTGAGTTGAACACGAATAAAACTCAATTCCATCGAGTGTTGATGTACTGCGCAATTTTTTGTTCTTTTTTCTACTTTTACCTGCAGTGCACGTCTCACTACTTACATTTTAAAGAAGATTATCGCTTGAAGATAAGAACTACTGTCTATGAACATATAGTGTGTCTTTCCCACTTCCTTATGGACCTTGGTCTTGTGAGCGCTGTGTTGTAATTCCTTTGTCAAAATACTGATCCTGCCTGTTGCCAAACCAGAGCGTTTGAGAACCCTGCCTGTTGCCAAATCAGTCTGTATGAGAACCCTGTCTGTTGCCAATCCGGTTTGTTTATATGACGATGCTTACTCTGATCCCTGGTGTATAAACGTACTGCACAAGCCTTTCTCAGGCTGCTCCCCAGCTGTTGGTGAAGTTAACACACTCTGTCTTGAAACCTGCTGTTACTAGGTTATACTCATTGCTGCTGGTGTGTCTGTTCTCCCTGGCTGGGAGTGATAGGGTTAGCGGTCCCGACCATTCAAGGATTGGAGGGTTTAGAAGTCTGTCCAAAAGGATCCCCACCACGGTTGTTAAGGGTGAGCGGGACAGCGAACGTGACAACAACTCTGCATTAATTCAAATTCACTTAATGAGAGGAAAATATACCCTCATGTGCATTAAAATACATAAGATATTGCCATTTAGTTCAGTTTATGCTGCATAGCTCGGCACTACAAAACGCAATAAATTGCACTTGTTTTAACTAGATATTATTACACATTTATGCGTTTGACTCTCGTGGTACTGATTCTTGGTATTCCTTACACACAGACTGCACTTCTAAATAATTGCAACAACAAAAAAATTCATTCATTGAAATATCCCTTCAGGTCTTGATAGGGACCCATGTACTAACCCTGCAATAAGTTCACCCTTCTTGCTGCTGAGTGAAAAAAGGAATACCTGCAGTAAATGTGCTTTCTATATGCTGATAAGATACTGAACAGCCACCTGTAGAGCACTCAGTTATCCCCTAAGAGTCAATAAATCAATTGTTAGTCCAGAGATACGTCAATTTTTGATGATTGACACACCATAAAAATTCCAACAAGATAAGCCTTTTTTAAGCACAACAAGAACAACTGTGCAAAGTCCCTGTATCAGACAGGAATTCAGTTTTAGACCAGTGCCTGTCAGTGTAGTTACTAAACTTCTCCGTAAGCAAAAAATGAAATACCAGTCTGGACCTGATCAAATACCAGCAATGCTGCTGAAAATCAGTGCACCGGCAATTGCAAATCCTGTCGCAACCCTAATCAATGAATCACTGGCGACTGGATACATACTCAAGCTCTGGAAGACTGCAAGAGTGGTACCTATCCATAAAAGTGGTGACAGTACTTTGGTATCCAACTACCGTCCGATATTGTTGCTCCCTGTAATGTCAAAAATTTTGGAAAAATTCGTCTACACACAATTACGTGATTATTATCAATATTGGAACTACTTAACCCCAGATCAATCCGGCTTTTGTCCAAATCACTCAACTACAACTGCCCTTTTAAAAGTCTGCAATGATATCCAAGCTGGGATGGAACAAGGAAACCTAACTGGAGCCATCTTCCTTGATTTTGCCAAGGCCTTTGACACAGTAGACCATGGCATCTTGTTAGAAAAACTTAAAAACTCCGGTATTGGTGATCACACACTAACCTGGTTTCAATCATACAGTATATTTCGGAACAATCACAATATGTGTCAATTTCTGGTAGCTCCCCCCCCTGTCACTTGCGGTGTACCCCAAGGCTCAATACTAGGCCCCCTGCTATTCACAACATTCATAAATGATCTGCCCAACGTCTGCAAAGCCTCAACTGTACATATGTATGTAGACGACACCGTAATCTATACCAGCAAACCAAATCTCCCGCAGCTGGAGGTCGTGCTGCAAGAACAATTCACAGAGGTAGAAAAGTGGATCAAACACAACAAACTTTTTTTTAAATAATGACAAAACTGTAACGATGCTCTTTGGAACAAAACCTAAACTACACAAATTGCAAAATCCCCACTTATGTGTTAGGACAAAATCAAATGGCACGCTGACCACAGTCACTTATCTCAAATATCTAGGTATGTGGTTGGACCCTAATCTATTCTTTGGCCCCCACATCGATAAACTCTCATCTAAACTTTACCCCAAACTAGGTGCCCTGTACAGAAACAAATCCTGCCTGAGCCCCGCGGTAAGAAAGCAGATTGTACAACAAATGCTTATGCCGGCTATTGAATACGGAGATGTAGTGTATGCAGCCGCCCCGCAAAAACACCTTCAGAAACTTACTACATTGTATAACTCATTCTGCCGCTTTGCATTACAATGTAACTACATGACCCACCATTGTGACATGTTAAAAGAGCTAAACTGGCCATCGCTGGAGTCTAAACGCACCCTTCACCTTTCCAGCCTGGTGTTTAAGAGCTTTTCTGGGAAGCTGCCACCCTATCTGAATAGTCTGTTTCCCCCAGCAGCTCCCTCATCCTATAACCTCCGATCCAGGACCAGCACCTTACTTGCAATACCACAATACAAAAAGACAGTGGCTCGGTCCTCATTTTCCTACAGAGCACCACAATTATGGAATAACCTCCCAGACACCATCAAATTTTCCCCCAGTCTTAAGTCACTCAAGAGCTCCTTACTAACATACCTCAATACAGAATGCACCTGTAAACATGTAACATAATGACTATTTCCTACATATTTATTTTCTGTTAATCTGTATATTTGTGTTGTTAATATCTTGCATTGTATTACTTTGTATTTCTGTAACTGTAACACTTCAATGTTCTTGAACCCAGGACATGCTTGAAAACGAGAGAAAACTCAATGTATCCTTCCTTGTAAAATCCTTTATAAATAAAATAAATAAAAATTGCCACAGGTCATCTCTGTCTATTGAGGCATGGTAACTGACCCACCATAAAAGTCTCAAGATAAGCTTTTTAAGAGCAACAATTGTTGCCAAAGGTCATCTCTGTCTATTGACACATACAGGGTTATTCAGAGAAAATCGAAAAGCCACTGCACGTTCAGTGACTTTTCGTTCCCCGTACTTCGGGGCGATTCAGCGATCCTAGTTCGCCGAACCTATGGTGTATTCATCAAGCACCGCAGGGCCCCCGTAGTGCAGGGAAAATTTGCCGCAAAGACACTGAACACTCACTGCAAACCTACAGAAAGCGCCGGAAAAACCCCACCGAACATGCTGGAAAAACCCGACTAGCCGCCGATCACAGCGCAGAACAGCCGCCGGAAAAACCCGACACGAAGACGAATGAGGTGAAAACAAAACAAAACACAGTAGACTTGAAAGTTTGAAATTTTAAACACTGTTTGCCTTAAAAAACTACTGAACGAAAATGCCTGGAATTTACATTTAAGATCCAGTGAATGATAATAAAAAGGTCTGTTAACCCTTTCCATGCGGAGGACGCACTCCCTTTGCAGCGGCAATCGGCCGTGATTCCGGACGATCGTGGCATCCCCCCGGAGCGGGCTGACAGCCCAGCCTCCGGGACCCAGGCGGGCACGATAGACGTCATCGCGTAGGAGCTATGATGTCTATTACAGGCACCCCCTCGCCATTGCGGGGAAGGTGCCTGTAGGGGAGGGGGCGAGGTCCTTCGGACCTCTCTCTCTTCCCATCCATGCAGGCCACGAGTTAAAGGCAGGCACCGTTTGGAAGACCACAGCCTGCCAAGCGGCGGCTGTCTTTAACGCCTAGAGGGCTGGATCACGATTCAGCGCCAAAAGGTGCTGTATTGTGATCCCCTCACGGAGCTGGCCGACATCTAGGATGTCGGCCAAGGCTTCCGGGATATCCCCCTGATGGCTGGCGTCATCGTGCATAGCGCTATGATGTCAGTTCTGGAATTAACCCTTAGCTGCCACCTATGGTGGAGATGGGGAGTTCATTGGAACCCCCTATCTCCCGATCCGTGGCAGCTTGGGGTTAATGTTTGGTATCATTGGAACGGCCAGAGCATGGCCTTTCCAATGATACCAAACATGACCATGTAAAATGTAAAAACAAAATTTGAAAAATAAAAATTAAAAAAATAAACATAAAACAGTTTTTTTTTTGGTTTATTAATGCAGCAATGTTGTTCTCCTTCCATTTATAATGTGAACAATGAAGGGGGGCGTGGCCGACGACCTAACATGGCGGACGCGTGTTAGTGTCTCTCCGTCGATCGCGTAAATTACAGCAAAACTCACCAGACAGTTGCCAAACTACGGGCCAGCCCGAGGTGAACATAATGTCCACCACCAAAGCCAAAAAAACGGCGGATCGTGCGGAATTCTTTGCTCCAAAACAATCTAAAAGGCGGGATGGAGTAGAAAAGCAAGATGGCGCCGGCTCCCCGATCTCAGCCTCTGGCAGTCAACGCCTTGGTGCAGACACGGATCTGGAGACTCTCTCAACCCGGATGGAGGGCATGCTGCGAGATCTCTCGGCCACATTAATGACCCGGTTGGACACCATATCGGCAGATATTCGCAAAGATATCCGGGACATAGGGGACAGGACCTCCAGACTTGAGGAGAAGGTGTCTGAAACTTCCGATGCTTATAACATCATGGCACAGAGGCTCGAGGAGCTGGAGGAACGAGTAGAAGGGTACGCTTTGAAAATGTCAGATTTGGAGGATAGATCCCGACGACATAATTTGAAGGTGAGGGGGGTGCCAGAGTCGGTAAATAACCGATCTTTACACGCGTATGTACAAGACTTTTTTCTTCATTTGCTCCCTGACACTACCCCGGATTCCCTCCTTATGGACCGCATCCACAGGCTTCCGAAGCCTCCCTCCGCCCCTTCAAAAGCGCCCCGGGATGTATTACTGCGCCTACACTATTTTAAGCCGCGCGAAGAAATCCTGAAGGCCTTACGAAATCCGGCGGCGCCAGGCCCGGACTATAGCCACTTGACAGTGTTCCCGGATCTCTCCCAGGCCACCTTGCAACGCAGACGGAATTTGCGCCCCATCACTGAAGCCCTTCGTTCAGCACAACTGCCATACCGCTGGGGATACCCCACCAAGCTAGTAATCACCCGCAACGGCGAGACCTCGGTGCTGTCCTCCATGAACGAGGGCATAATCTTACTGGAAAGTTGGGGATTGAAAACGGCTGGCGCACCTAATATCAATATCGCTACCAAAAAACCCATACATCGCCTTCAATCGGACTGGCAAGTTCGCTGAAAGCCCGGTAGTCCTGAAGAATGGGATGTACTCTGCTCCGGTTCACTATACCGAATATTACTAACTGCTGACGATGGGTGGTGAGACCCTACACAACCTAAGATCACTGTGCTGCGGACGGTCTTGGTACCCCCGTCTCCCTCATCTTGAGATGAGCTCGGGTTTTCCCGGCTGGGAACTCTCGTTGGAGACCAACTTCTTTTATATTGTATATAGTTACACCACTTGGTGTTTGATTTTTTCTCTACAGTTCACTGTTTTCTGTTATCTGATTTATTTTTCCCTGCCAGGATGCTACCTCTCCTGTGATGTAATGTCACTGCTGATGGACAAGGACAATGTTTTGCTACGTCAGATTATGCAACTATTATTCGTGAGTAAATCCTTTTATGAAAGTCCTAACCTATAATGTAAAGGGTCTTAACCTCCCGGTTAAGAGACACTCCCTGTATCGCGATCTTCGCTCACGTGATGTAGATATAGCTTGTATACAGGAGACACACTTCCGACATCTAGACCACCCCCGCCTCACAATCCCACAGTACCAAAAGCAATACCATTCCACATTTCGATCAAAAGCTAGGGGCGTGACGATTCTGATACACAATCGCCTTCAATTTGAACTACACCGCATTCTTAAAGACCCTGGGGGTAGATTCATAATATTGGTTTGTACGATCAACTCCAGAGCGTACACTTTAGTGTCAGCATATGCCCCTAACACCTCTCAACATCAATTTTTCTCCCGTTTGTTACACAAAGTGCAGGAGGTTATGACCGGTGCCTTGATCGTGTGTGGGGACTTCAACCTGAGTGTTGATCCCTCCATAGACCGTTCGAGGGGGGGCGAAAGTCCGCGTAACTCGGCCTCTCTTAAGAAATTCCGGGAGATATTGGGCCAATACGATTTATACGACACTTGGCGATTACTGAACCCTACTGCGCGGGATTATAGTTTCCGCTCCAAGGTACACAACTGCTACACTCGCATTGATTATTTCTTCATCCCTGGAAATGTACTTCCTCATGCATTAGAATGTTCCATTCTTCCCCTCACATGGTCTGATCATGCGCCGGTATTGTTGACTCTGGGAGAGGAGTATCAGGGATATGCTAGACCGCCTTGGCGCCTCCGTGAGGAATTGTTAAAAAATGAACAGGTGACACATGACATGACAGAGGCCTTAACTAACTATTTTTGTGAGAACGATACTCCGGAGATGAGCCCGGTTGTCGTTTGGCAAGCGCACAAAGCGGTTCTCAGAGATGTTTGCATGAGGTGGGCGGCTCGACTTAGACGCGAATATCAACGGCATAGGCTAGATATACTCACAACTCTACATAATCTGGACACACAAAATAAATCTGCTCCATCCTCCTCACTAGCGGAAAAAATTGACACACAACTACACCTTTTGAGTGACCTTGAGACGAGCACCTATGTTCGGAGAATGAACAGATTAAACGCGACTTACTATACTTTTAACAATAAACCGGGACGACTACTGGCCCGCAGACTGAAACCCCCACGCCCGCAGAAGCGTATATCGTCGCTCATGTCCGCTTGCGGACCGATTCATAATCCTAGAGATATCGCAAACGAATTCGCCAGATACTATGAGGCTCTGTATAACCTAGACGTTAATGAAGACATCACTCCACCAACACAACTACTAGTTACACAGTACTTAGACCGCATACACCTTCCGGCGTTGTCCTCAACGCAGTCTGACCGCATGTCTTCCCCTATCACTGAAGAGGAACTTTCCTCAGCTATAAAATCACTACCGAAACATAAGGCACCAGGACCGGACGGGTTCCCTGGACTATACTACTCCACGTTCGCTCCTCAATTATTGCCTCACTTGCTCGCTGCATACACGAGGGTAAGAGAAGAAGGGGTGTTTCCAACTGATATGCTTAGAGCACACATAGTCACACTCCCAAAACCTGGAAAGACGCCGAACTGTTGCGCGAACATGAGACCTATTTCCTTATTAAACGTAGACCTAAAGTTATATAGTACGATTCTGGCAGAACGTCTCCAGCGGGTCTTGCCGACGCTAATCGCACAGGATCAAGTGGGGTTCATCCGTGGGAGACAGGGTCCCGACAGCACCAAGAAACTGCTTAACTTATTACACATAATGCAACAGGGGAGTCAGCCCAGTCTGATCCTGTCACTGGACGCTGAAAAGGCCTTTGACAGGGTCAGCTGGCTCTTTTTACACATGGTCCTTAGAAGGTTTGGTCTACCAGAAACATTCCTAAACGCCATTCAGGCGTTATACTCCACCCCATCCGCCAGAGTCCTAACAGCCGGGTTCCTCTCTGATGAATTCGTCATTAACAATGGTACGCGTCAGGGTTGCCCCCTTTCCCCTTTGCTGTATAATATGGCCTTGGAGCCCCTAGCTCAGGCCATTCGTCAGAGCGACCTGATAAGAGGGATATCTATAGGCCCAACTGAGTACAAATTAAATCTGTATGCGGACGATGTTCTTCTCACACTGACCGCTCCCGACGACTCGATTCCAGCCCTACATAAAGAATTGGGCTTATATAGCGCAGTTTCCTATCATTTGGTGAATACTCTGAAAACTCAGGCTTTTCCCATAAACGTGACGCCGACACACTTACGAACCCTGAGGGGTCTTTATGATTTTGACTGGAAGTCCTCATATATCACATATCTAGGTCTTAGGATCACCCCGGATATTAATGGTCTTTTAGCCCACAACCACGAGAGGATTTTTAGGGAGATCCGCTCTGCGTTACATCAATGGCGCTCGCGAGAGGTGTCATGGATGGGGAGGATGGCGGCGGTGAAGATGATGGTGTTACCAAAAATATTGTACGTTTTGCGCTCCCTGCCGATTCGGGTGCCTAGACTCTATCTTGACAAATTCCAAACCTTATTAATGCGTTACGTATGGGCAAATAAACGCCCCAGGGTGCCCCGAAAATTGCTATATTTGCGACATAGAGATGGAGGTCTTAACATGACCTGTGTTCACAAGTATTACTGGGCGTCTCTCCTGGCCTCCTCCATGGCTCTGTTTCATAGCACACCCATGCCTCAGTGGCTTACTATTGAGTCAGCAAATATGTCGGGGCACGCATTGTTGAATGTAATGTGGATTCCCCCTAGACATCGCCCTAAGACACCCCATGCATTACCATCCACAGAGCTGCATCTACAGGCGTGGGATCGGCATTTTTCGCTTTTTACGGCTCATTCTAGGTTATCCATGGCAATGCCACTCACCGCGCTTCGCTACTTATTGCCACACGCTAGACTGGGCTCCTGGATAAGAAGCGGGATAACACACTTGCACCATCTGTTCGAGCCGGCTGCTATCCTGCCCTTCCTGAAACTACAACAGACGTATGATCTTCCCACCTCACAATTTCTGACATATAGACAGTTACACTCTTACATGGCATCCCAGGGTGTCGGATCTGAGCTGAGAACCACGCTACCTCTTTTATCAACCACTGAATTGATGTGTTTGGACCCCTTCTCCACTACTAAACATATAACACATTTTTATGGCGTATTAAACACCCCTGTTGTAGCGTCACGATGGACGTTTCAGGCGGCATGGGAAGGGGCCATATCGAAGAGTTTTTCCCCCTCACAATGGGCGCAAGCTCATATGTATGCAGTGGGCGCATCCAGGTGCGCTACCCTAGTAGAAACACAGAGGAAAGTGATGTATGGATGGTACTACACGCCCAGTAGATTACACCGGATAGACCCTGGGGTCTCAGAGATGTGTTGGAGATGTGATTCGGCAGTGGGATCCATGGGTCACATATGGTGGGATTGTGCGGTAGTGGCGCCCCTCTGGAAAGATGTCTCATCGTTACTCACAGAAGTGATGGGCCAACCCGTTAAGTGTCAGCCAGAGGTAATGCTGTTGGGGATGGTTCATCTCCCTCGCCCACATCTAAAAATGATGTTCATTATAGTTTCCACAACGCTTCTGCTGTTGGCCAGACTATGGAAATCGGCGGATGTCCCAACACTCCGACAACTTACCACGCTCCTAGACACATATAGAAATTTCGATGTTAAGGCTACTGCCCTGAGTGGGCTAAGGCCCCCGGCAAAGGATCCCTGGGCGGTGTGGGATATACATAAAATTTACAAGGCGTGCGGGCTGTGACAGCAGGAATATCTCTAAGATGTTAAGACTATGACTGAGACGCGAATTATAGAAATGACTGTCGGCCTCAAATCAGTTTTGTTCCTTTGGTACTTCCCTGGCATCCTTCCACCCCTATTTCCCCCCCTCCCCTACCTTTTCCCGGTCCTCCGGGTTACTTTTTCTCCATTCACAGTCCGACTAACTGCACATGCGACAAACTAGTACTAATGCCGATCTGATGAGCATATTAAGATGACTGATAAGATATTGTTGCAAAAGTTTGTATTAATGTCCTATACCTCCCGAGAATGTGAAATGGTACTCCCCTTCTTTTATTTCTGTATCCTATGTTTTATATGAAAAATAAAAATTTATATTCTAAATAATGTGAACAATGATGCTGCACTTACAATCTTTTCTATGAGGGCGTTTGATAAAAAACACGTAATTTCCCCCCAAAAAATTTTAACGACTCCCCATTTCTAATTTTTTTAACAAGCGTACCCCATAGAAAATATAACCGCATGATGAAATGTGAAAAAAAACACTTTACACACTGTAGATGATTGAAAATTCTATTTTTATTGCATTTTTTGTTATAATATTCAGGCAGGACATGATGTATACACATAATAATGACATATTATGAATCTGCCGAGTCTGCCGGAAAGAACGATATATAATATGTCCGGGTTGTAAAATAAAACGTGGCTTCAAATCGCGTTTGAACATGATGAGCGAAACCGGTAAAAATGAGCTCAGCACAGAGGTGGGAAATGGCTCAGCAGCGAAAGGGTTAAGGAAAAAAGAAAAAACTGTTAAAAAAAAACCCGGGAAAAAAAAAAAAAAATGCCTAAAAGATCCTAAAGAATCTATAGATAAAGAGACTTTTTGCTGCAGAATAAAATGATAAATGGTTTATTAGATATTGAATTAAAACGGGAAATTTTTTAACATTGAAGCCTATGGGATTCTCCTGAATAAACCTGTCGAATGACACCGCCGAACAACAGGGCATTTCGGCAACCTTTCCCTGCTGTTCATTGTTCTCTGAATAGATGAACCATTGCTTCTCTATGGGGGATTTCACTGCCGAACAGGCACCGTATGTGCAGGCAATTCGCCAACATTTGGCGAACTGCCGGCTCTCTGAATAGCCAAATGGCCAGGAAATGTAACCGTACGCTCAATTTCAGTGTCCGTTACATTTCGGCCACATGTTGGAACTCTCTGAATAACCCCAATAGTAAATGGCCCAATGCGCGTTTCTCTGCCGGGCTAACGGCAGTTTCGGCAGGAGCTCTGAATGCTACTGGCAGGGGACCTGTTTTTTAAAGACCGCTCAGTAAACCAATTACTATCAATTGCTGGCAAATGTTTGTACTAAACGATGTGTATAAAATACGGATCCTCATTGAATTTTAAATCTGAACACAGTTCAACTTGCAACATCATGGTCACGTAATAAATTTCAACAATAGGGGAATAAACAGAAACGTCTTGACTTCTAAGCCTTGCATCATGTTGTCATGTAAACGGACGCTTAGTCTTCAATATAGTCTATCCAATTATTTATTCTGGACTAGTGATGGGCCAGACACCCCCGTGTTTGGTACGCATTCGAACTCGAACACCTGAAAAAGATAGACCGTGAACTCGTACACAATGCGAACACCATGCAAGTCAATGGGGCTCGAACGTTCGAAAATTAAGGTCCCCTCCAAGAGGGGATATATGCAAGATATTGGCCATGAAAGGTGTATGGGGGTCTGGGTACTGCCCTGGGGGACATGAAACAATGAAAAGAAAGAACAATTTTTTTTAACGCTTTCACTGCTGAGCCATTTCACCGCTGTGCGCTGCTCAGGAGCAAATAACGCGAAACGCGCGTTGAATGCTCACTGACTAATAATTTTACACACCAGAAGACTGATTATGTTTTTGTCCAAAGAGGACTTGGCTCATGAAAGGAAGTTCATGACTTAACGTTTATCGTTTGTATTTCTACAGTCAAATTTGGGTAGAGCATGCAGGCTTACCAATTTTGTGTATACCTCTAAATATTTTGTCCCGAGGGGACTTTATATGTCAAGCCAAGAGATTTGGATCTGGCTGAAGTAGAACGGGGATCCTTTGAACCCAGCAGCTGTTATGAGGTTACCTTTATAACTTACAAATCGATTACCGAGGGTGTGAAACTTTGTTCTCTATGCCTAAAGAGTATATGCTCAATGAAACTCTGCGTATGGAAGCAATAATATCGCCTAAAGTATACTGCTTATATTTTCCTCAAATCATGGAATTCTAAAATTAATGCATATTGATGCCAATGAGCTATAAGCAATTTAATTGCTTGATTTCTAAGATTCAGCAATCTTTATTGGGCTACTTTGATCACACGCAGCGCATAGAGTGTTGATTTAATCATTGAATGATCTAAACACCATTTGAACCTTGTGTATAGCAAGAATATTATCAAATATATACTGCTTACTATTCAACTACTTTCAAAAGAGTGCATTTTTTCTTAAAAGATACCCAGCAATTAATGAAATTGAGACAGAAACGAACCTTGTCGCTCACTCTAATATTAAATATAGTAATTGAAATGGCATACTCAGTCGATATATGGCGATAAAGGAAGCGAATTGACCATAATATGTGAATTAACGATTTGCGTTATTACATATGGAACTTCTTTTAAGCCATAAGGGTGTTTAATATAAAGAAGTGCTTTATTAATTACGCCTAATTCAGGTATCGCTAAAATTGTCTTTTGAAATCATTTCAGTATGATTCTTTATCCATTAAAGATGGTTTATTAAGGTGCGAGACTGGTCAATAGGGACATGTTAATTTTGTTCGATCGTTTGTTAACTGAGTGAAATACAGTGTCATTGGAACCTGCAAATGATTGAGATTAGATCTAAGTACAATTGCAGATATACATACTAAACACCATTGGAACACTGCTATGCTCAATCAATCACCAAAACCTCACAGCACCAATTAGTGCACCTCTTTATATGTTCTACAAAAATCTTCTCTCATTTATATAAGAGACCTGACCTATATTAAACAGCTGAATGAATAAAGTAGTACATTGGTTTTAATTGTTCGTCTTATATACAGTGGCAAGAAAAAGTATGTGAACCCTTTGGGATTACGTGGAGTTTTGCATGAATTGGTCATAAAATGTGCTCTGATCTTCATTTAAGTCACAACAATTTGAAAAACACAGTCTGCTTAAAATAATACAACACAAACATTATATGTTTTCATGTTTTTATTGAACAGAACATGTAAACATTCACAGTTCAGGGTGGAAAAAGTATGTGAACCTTTGGACTTAACTGGTTGACCCTCCTTTGGCAGCAATAACCTCAACCAAACGTTTCCTGTAGTTGCAGATCAGACCTGCACAACGATCTGGAGTAATTTTGGACCACTCCTCTTCACAAAACTGTTTCAGTGTAGCAATATTCTTGGGATGTCTGTGTGAATCACTCTCTTAAGGTCATGCCACAGCATTTCAATCGGGTTGAGGTCAGGACTCTGACTGGGCCACTCCAGAAGGCGTATTTTGTTTTGTTGAAGCCAATCTTTTGTTGAATTACTTGTATGCTTTGGGTCATTGTCCTGTTGTATCACCCATCCTCTGCGGAGCTTCAGTTGGCGGACAGATGGTCTTACGTTTTCCTGCAAAATGTCTTGATAAACTCTGGAATTCATTTTTCCATCAATGACAACAATCCGTCCAGGCCCTGAGGCAGCAAAGCAGCCCCAAACCATGATGCTCCCTCCGCCATGTTTTACAGTGGGGATAAGGTTTTGATGTTGGTGTGCTGTGCCTTTTTTTCTCCTCACATAGTGTTGTGTGTTTTTTCCAAACAACTCAATTTTGGTTTCATCTGTCCACAGAATATTTTGCCAGTAGTGCTGTGGAACATCCAGGTGCTCTTTTGCAAACTTCAAACATGCTGCAATATTCTTTTTGGACAGCAATGGCTTCCTCCGTGGTGTCCTCCCATGTACTCCATTCTTGTTTAATGTTTTCCTTATTGTAGATGTGTCAACAAAAAATTTAGCATGTGCCAGAGATTTCTGTAAGTCTTTAGATGACACTCTAGGATTCTTCTTTACCTCATTAAGCATTCTGCGCTGTGCTCTTGCAGTCATCTTTTCAGGACGACCATGCCTAGGGAGAGTAGCAACAGTGCTGAACTTTCTCCATTTGTAGACAGTCTGTCTTACGGTGGACACATGAACATCAAGGCTTTTGGAGATACTTTTGTAACCCTTTCCAGCTTCATGCAAGTCAACAATTCTTGATCGTAGGTCTTCTGAGAGCTCTTTTCTGCGAGGCATGTTCACATCAGGCAGTGCTTCTTGAAACCAGTAAACCCAAAACTGGTGTGTGTTATAAAAGGGCAGGACAGCTTTCAGCAACACATCCAATAATATCACACTGATTGGACTCAAGGTTGGCTCACTCCTGGCTCCAATTAGCTCTTGGAGAAGTCATTAGGCTAGGGATTCACATACTTTATCCACCCTGCACTGTGAATGTTTACATGTTATGTTCATTAAAAACATAAACATATAATGTTTGTGTTGTATTATTTTAAACAGACTGTGTTTTTCAAATTGTTGTGACTTAGATGAAGATCAGAGCACATTTTATGACCAATTCATGCAAAACTCCACGTAATCCCAAAGGGTTCACATACTTTTTCTTGCCACTGTATGTTTTTAATCATGAAATAAAAGTAATATTTTATTTCAAATCAGTTATGATAAGATGTCTACTATTTATTTCTGTACTTTAAATATATATTATGAATTGCATTACTTATTTAGTCAGAGATGTGATCAATCTAAACCAAGATATTTTTAAATATTGGTCATATCCTGTATCCCATAAACATCTAATTCCTAAATTGACCAAATATATTTAACCAATCCGCATTAAAAAATAAAAAAAGCCAGCTCGATATTTAATAATACAAGATATGTTACTAAGGTCTATTGTCCCATCATTACAATATGAACAAAATTCTAAATAACGCTCCCCAAAATAAAGGTTTTAAAGGTGTTTTAGAATAAGGATATTAAAAGCGTATCCTAATATTCATGTACCTATAAAGGGGACATAACTAAGCCCTCATTGAGAGGAGATCAGACTTAACGGTTTTAATTGGTATATCCATATACAATTATACATTCCCGTCTCCTTAGATTTAGGTCATAATCCCCCTGCCTTTGAGTTTGTACAACTTTCTCAACTCCACAGAAACATAAGGCATTTAAGTCATTGTTATGTGTTGATGCCGTTCATGTCTCGTGCTTGGTGTATCTTGTTGGTTGTGTATCGAACGTACATGTTCCAAAATTCTTTGCTTAAAGGGTCTATAATGTTTTTCCCACATACGACATTGCACACATACATGTAATTGCATACTCTAATCCCTGTGTATTACAATTAAAGAAAGTTTTGATAGAAAATTCGCAAGAGCCTATAGAATCTTTGATTCTTTGAGAGTTCTGCTGAATAAATTTACAAGTGCTGCATCTTCCGCATTTATAAGTGCCATGCAAATTATTTCTTAGCCAAGTTAATGCTTATGGTCTTTATTTCGCCTCGTAGTGGCTTCTTACTACAGTGTCTTTAATGATACGGCACCTACGTGCAGTAATTGTTCATGCGGAGGAAGACTGTATTTTTCGCTCCATAAGACGCACCTGACCATTAGAGGAGTTTTTAGAGGAAAACAGGAAAAGAAAATTTTCTGAATGAAATAGTGTAATAATGGATAATGCCCCAGCTCCTCTCATGGAAATACTGCCCCAGCTCCTCTCATGGATATACTGCCCCAGCTCCTCTCATGGAAATGCTGCCCCAGCTCCTCTCATGGAAATACTGCCCCAACTCCTCTCATGGATATACTGCCCCAGCTCCTCTCATGGATATACTGCCCCAGCTCCTCTCATGGAAATACTGCCCAGCTCCTCTCATGGATATACTGCCCCAGCTCCTCTCATGGAAATGCTGCCCCAGCTCCTCTCATGGAAATACTGCCCCAACTCCTCTCATGGATATACTGCCCCAGCTCCTCTCATGGATATACTGCCCCAGCTCCTCTCATGGAAATACTGCCCCAGCTCCTCTCATGGAAATACTGCCCCAGCTCCTCTCATGGATATACTGCCCCAGCTCCTCTCATGGAAATACTGCCCCAGCTCCTCTCATGGATATACTGCCCCAGCAACTCTCATGGATATACTGCCCCAGCTCCTCTCATGGATATACTGCCCCAGCTCCTCTCATGGAAATACTGCCCCAGTTCCTCTCATGGATATACTGCCCCAGCTCCTCTCATGGAAATACTGCCCCAGCTCCTCTCATGGATATACTGCCCCAGCACCTCTCATTGATATATTGCCCCAGCTCCTCTCATGGATATACTGCCCCAGCTCCTCTCATGGATATATTGCCCCAGCTCCTCTCATGGATATACTGCCCCAGATTCTCTCATGGATATACTGCCCCAGCTCCTCTCATCATGGATATACTGCCCCAGCTCCTCTCATGGATATACTGCCCCAGCAACTCTCATGGATATACTGCCCCAGCTCCTCTCATGAATATACTGCCCCAGCTCCTCTCATGGATATATTGCCCCAGCAACTCTCATGGATATACTGCCCCAGCTCCTCTCATGGATATACTGCCCCTGCTCCTCTCATGGATATACTGCCCCAGCTCCTCTCATGGATATACTGCCCCAGCTCCTCTCATGGATATATTGCCCCAGCTCCTCTCATGGATATACTGCCCCAGCTCCTCTCATGGATATACTGCCCCAGCAACTCTCATGGATATACTGCCCCAGCTCCTCTCATGGATATATTGCCCCAGCAACTCTCATGGATATACTGCCCCAGCTCCTCTCATGGATATACTGCCCCTGCTCCTCTCATGGATATACTGCCCCAGCAACTCTCATGGATATACTGCCCAGCTCCTCTCATGAATATACTGCCCCAGCTCCTCTCATGGATATATTGCCCCAGCAACTCTCATGGATATACTGGCCAGGTCCTCTCATGGATATACTGCCCCTGCTCCTCTCATGGATATACTGCCCCAGCAACTCTCATGGATATACTGCCCAGCTCCTCTCATGAATATACTGCCCCAGCTCCTCTCATGGATATACTGCCCCAGCAACTCTCATGGATATACTGCCCAGCTCCTCTCATGGATATACTGCCCCAGCTCCTCTCATGGATATATTGCCCCAGCTCCTCTCATGGATATATTGCCCCAGCTCCTCTCATAGATATATTGCCCCTGCTCCTCTCATGGATATACTGCCCCAGCAACTCTTATGGATACTGCCCCCAGGCCCCAACTCACCTCCTGCCGCCGCCGCGTTTTCAGCTCCCTCTGAGCGTCCGGCGGCATGGAGCTTGGGCACTCGCCTGGGGGAGCCATGTGACCAGCCGCGATCTCGAGAGAACTCGGCTGGTGACGTGGTTCCCCCAGGCGAGCGCCGAAGCTCCATAGCTTCGGACGCTCGCAGGGAGCGAACACTGTATTCGCTCCATAAGACGCACGCACTTTTCCCCCACTTTTTTCGGGGGGAAAAGTGCGTCTTATGGAGTGAAAAATACGGTACTTCTTTTAAATGGCGATCCCACATTAGGGGCCAGTATCATTCCACAGTTGTTTTTACCCTATCCCAGCCTTTGTCAAAATTTCCTATTCTTCTTATCAAGTTATTTTCCTTTTTGTCTTTTTTCTCTTGTAGAAGGGATTCTCTTGGAATGTGTAACACTCTTTTATAGGCCTTCTTCAGAATTCTATTGGGAAAACCCTTTGCTCTAAAACCCTCCCTTAATTCCTTAATCCTCCCTTAACTCATGATCATGTTCTTGAACTCAGGACATACTTGAAAACGAGAGAAATCTCAATGTATCCTTCCTGGTAATATACTTTATATAAATTCTCTTTAATCTTAAATACTGACCATATGAAATGTCTCGTTTCAATGGTGAAGGATGGAAGCTTTGCCAGTTAAGGAGACTATTTGTTGCTTAGTACACGGGTCCCAAGCAAGACCTGAAGGGATATTTCAATGAATGAATTTTTTTGTGTTGCAATCGTTTAGAAGTGCAGTCTGTGTGTAAGGAATACCAAGAATCAGTACCACGAGAGTCAAACACATAAATGTGTGTGATGATATCTAGTTACAAACAGGTGCAATTTATTGCGTTTTGAAGTGCCGAGCTATATGCAGCATAAACTGAACTAAATGGCAATATCGTATGTATTCTAAAGCACATAAGGGTATATTTTCCTCTCATTAAGTGAATTTGAATTAATGCAGGAGTTGTACAGAATTGCTGATTGTATTCAGTGCATCTATGAGTGCTTGTGTTAAAACATGGTCATTGAAACAAGTGATTCTAAGCATTTAAGGTGCTCATAACAATATTGTGCTGCTTATTTATTTATTTTATTTATTTATAAAGGATTTTATCAGGAAGGATACATTGAGATTTCTATCGTTTTCAAGTATGTCCTGGGTTCAAGAACATTGAAGTGTTACAGTTACAGAAATACAAAGTAATACAATGCAAGATATTAAAAAACACAAATATACAGATTAACAGAAAATAAATATGTAGGAAATAGTCATTATGTTACATGTTTACAGGTGCATTCTGTATTGAGGTATGTTAGTAAGGAGCTCTTGAGTGACTTAAGACTGGGGGAAGATTTGATGGTGTAGGGAGGTTATTCCATAATTGTGGTGCTCTGTAGGAAAATGAGGACCGAGCCACTGTCTTTTTGTATTGTGGTATTGCAAGTAAGGTGCAGGTCCTGGATCGGAGGTTATAGGATGAGGGAGCTGCTGGGGGAAGCAGTCTATTCAGATAGGGTGGCAGCTTCCCAGAAAAGGTCTTAAACACCAGGCTGAAAAGGTGAAGGGTGCGTTTAGACTCCAGTGATGGCCAGTTTAGCTCTTTTAACATGTCACAATGGTGGGTCATGTAGTAACATTGTAATGCAAAGCGGCAGAATGAGTTATACAATGTAGTAAGTTTCTGAAGGTGTGTTTGTGGGGCGGCTGCATACACTACAGCTTGTGCTAGTTCATGAGAAGCTTTGATGGGTGGAGTAGTGGGGAATATTCAGGAAGTGGGAGCTGAAGAAACATTGCTGAGGGGCGTGGCCACAGAAGATGCAATTACATTGTTTACAGCAAGGAAATAAACATTATTACATATCCGTAAAAGTTTATTGATTTATTCTAGTTTGTCTATTGGTAATAAAGTGATTAACTGTCAATTTAAAAATAAATTTCTAGACATGCTTGTCCCTTTGTGATTTTTGTAACTGCTATATTGCTTAACACTAGCTATTAGGAGTCAGTATTTATATGAGAAATAACAACTCCAAGATAGAAGGAACTTCCATGCATTAGCTCGTTCCTCTATTCCAAGGTGTGAATTAATGACTCCTATAGAAAGACAAAAATACATAAATTTATAGTAGAGTTATTATTTATTATTATTATTATTCTTTATTTATAAAGCACCAGCATATTCTGCAGCGCTGTACAATAGGCACAGTATAGACAGGGTTACAATACAATACATTGAACAACATTTGACAAACATTACAGGAGGAGATGAGGGCCCTATTCCCGTAGGAACTCACAATCTAGGAGGGTTGGGGTTGGAAACAGGAGGAGAGGACTGCAAGGTGAGAGTGATTGATGGTTGCGTCAGTGAGTTGGGTGGTAGGCTTCCCTAAATAGGAACGTTTTAAGGGAGCGTTTGAAGGAAGAGAAGTTAGGGGAAAGTCTGACAGTACGAGGGAGAGCGTTCCAGAGAGTGGGGGCTGCGCGTGAGAAATCCTGCAGTCTATCATGGGAAGAGGTGATGCTGGGAGAAGCTAGGTGCAGGTCGCTGTTTGACCTTAGGGAGCGGGCTGGGGTGTATTTGGTGATTAGTGAGGACAGGTAGTGGGGAGCTGAGTTAGTGAGGGTTTTGTAGGTAAGGATAAGGATTTTGAACTTAATTCTGCAGTGGATGGGGAGCCAGTGAAGGGACTCGCAGAGGGGAGCGGCAGAGACAGAGCGGCGGGTGAGGTGAATTAGCCTGGCGGAGGCGTTCAGGATGGATTGTAGGGGGGAGAGGCGGGACAGAGGGAGGCCAGATAAGAGATTATTGCAATAGTCGAGTCGGGAGATTACCAGGGCGTGTATGAGTTGTTTTGTGGTGACAGCGGTAAGAAATGGCCGAATTCTGGAAATATTACGCAGTTGGTATCGGCAGGAGGAGGAAAGAGACTTGATGTGGGGGATGAAGGAAAGAGCAGAGTCAAGTGTAACTCTAAGACAGGGAACTTGGTTTGATGGGAGATGGTGATACCCTCCACCGTGATAGAGAAGTCAGGAGGTGGGGAGGCATTGGAGGGAGGAATAAGTAGGAGCTCAGTCTTTGACATGTTGATCTTTAGGTGGTGGGAGGCCATCCAGGAGGAGATGCCAGATAAACAGTCACTGACTTTTGAAAGGACAGGGGGAGAGAGATCAGGGGTAGAGAGGTAGATCTGAGTGTCATCAGCGTAGAGGTGCTAATTAAAGCCAAAGCTGTTGATGATTTTGCCCAGGGAGGAGGTGTAGATGGAAAAGAGCAGAGGACCAAGGACAAAGACTTGAGGTACACCAACAGATAGAGGCAATGAAGAGGAGGAGTTACCAGCAAAGGACACACAGAAGGACCTGTTGGATAAATAGGAGTCAACCCAAGCGAGTGCAGTGTGACCGAGACCCAGAGAGTTGAGGGTCTGTAGAAGGAGGGGGTGGTCAACAGTGTCAAAAGCAGCCGAGAGGTCAAGCAGGATGAGAATAGAATAGTGGCCGTGTTTTTTAGCAGTTAGGAGGTCGTTGGTGACTTTGGTGAGGGCAGTTTCAGTTGAGTGTAGGGGACGGAAGCCAGATTGCAGGGGGTCAAGTAGGGAATTGGAGGACAGGAAGAGGGAGAGGCGGTTGAAGACTAGTTTTTCTAAGAGCTTAGATGTGAAGGGAAGCAGGGATACAGGGCGGTAGTTGGATGGAGAGTTGGGATCGACAGATGGTTTCTTTAGTAAAGGGGTAACTAGCGCGTGTTTGAAGGTGGATGGAGAGGAGCCAGTGGAGAGAGATAGGTTGAAGATGTGTGTGAGAGCAGGGGTGAGGGAGGAGGAGAGGGGAGGAATTAGATTTGAGGGAATGGGGTCGAGCGGGCATCTGGTGAGATGTGAGGAGGACAGTAAGGAATTGACTTCCTCCTCAGTGGCTGGGAGGAAGTGGCAGAGGGGACATCTGGGAGTGGAGGTGGCAGATAACTATCTTGTGTTGGGATGTTACTTCTGATAGTTAGAGTTTTACTGAGGAAGTAGTCTGCCAGGTCTTGAGCGCTGAAGGCAGCTGAGGGGGGAGATGCAGGTGCTTAGAGGAGGGTGTTGAAGGTGGACCAGAGCCGGTTAGGGTTGGAGGACAGCATAGATATAAGACATGAGAAGAACGATTGTTTGGCCAAGTGGAGGGCAGAGGTGTATGACCGAAGAATAAACTTGAAGTGAACAAAATCAGCTTCAGAGTGGGATTTCCTCCAGGCACGCTCTGCAGTGCGGGAGCATCTTTGCAGGTAGCGAGTCTGTAGGGTGTGCCAGGGCTGAAGTTGGCGGCGTGGGGCCTTACAGAGTTGAAGAGGAGCAAGAGTGTCTAGAGCAGAGATAAGAGTAGTGTTGTAGTGGTTAGTGGCAGCATCAGGGCAGGTGAAAGATGAGGTGTGAGGGAGGTAGTGAAGTAGATTGGAGAATTGATGGGGATCCACAGCATGTCGATTTCTGCGAGTGTGTTTGCGGGGTGGGAGAGCAGGGTGTTTAGGAAGTACAGATAGGTTGAAAGAGAGAAGGTGGTGGTCAGCGATGGGGAAAGGGCGACAGTTGAACTCAGAAATGGAGCAGAGGTTGGAAAAGACAAGGTCAATAGCGTGACCATCGCGGTGGGTAGGAAGGAGGGAGGATTGTGTGAGTCCAAGGGAGGATGTGAGTGAAAGAAGTTTGGAGGCAGCAGGGGCGGAAGGATCATGAATGGGAATGTTGAAGTCCCCGAGAATTAGGCATGGAAGATTAGAAGACAGGAAGTGAGAAAGCCAGGTAGCAAAGTGGTCAAAGAACTGGGAGGTTGGTCCCGGTGGGTGGTAGATGACTGCCAGGCGGATGCAGTGTGTCTCGAAGGAGGAGAAGGAGAGGGATGGAGGTGGAGGGAGATGCTGGTAGGTGCAGGTGGGAGAGAGCAGGATTCCGACACCGCCACCATTTCTCTCACCCGGTCTGGGGGTATGGCTCAAGTGTAGACCACCATGTGAGAGAGCAGCAACGGAGAGTTGTGCAGGGAAGCATTATTCTCGAGACACAGGCACAAGAGAGGAAACGTGATTCCTGGTGTAAGGATTATATCTCGAGATATTACGTGTTAACTCAAGAAATTATCTTATCAACAAATGTGATAAACAGCGTTATTCAAAGAGAATCGAAAAGTCATCGCACGTTCGGTGACTTTTCGTTCTCTTCAATTTGGCGATCCCATTTCGGCGACCCTGCGGTGTATTCAGCAAGCACCACAGGGCCGTCGTAGTGCAGGGAAAAGCTGCCGCAAACACGACGAACACTCACCGCAAAAGCCGGCGAACGCACACCGAAAGCCGCAAAAACATCTGGATTATCCTCTCCGAACACACCCAAGCAGTCGCCGATCACAGTGCAGAGTGGCCGCCGGTAAAACCCCGACACCGCAGACGAATGGAGTGAAAAAAACCTACTATAGCTGAGGAAGCCACAGCGTCCTGATAGATATATATCCATATTTTAAAACAAATAAATGTTTTTAATGATAAATTTTCTGCTGTTTGCCTTTTGATCCTGTGAAAAAGAAGGTTTGGAGGGTTCCTTAAAGACTCTGTGTGAAATGTGACGGAGCCAATAGAGGCTCAAGACTCTTATTATCCTTGTGGTATAGGAGGAATCCTCCAAGGGGTATATGGGCACCTGAACTATTGAAGTCCTTACGTGCTGTTTCTCCTAGAGCCGGTTGTGGGCTCCTACAAATGTGAGCGTGCACGAGAGATTTGAAATAACATATAGAGTGCCTACTCCACTATCTTATGGACTAAGGCCCATGAGCGCTGTGTTGACATTTTTGTATTATATATATATACTAGCTTTTGCCCGCGGCTTCGCTCGCGTGGGTTTTAGGATTTGTTAAAATATTTTTTTAACAGAAAATTTTGGTTTTTTTGGTAGAACCAGGGCCGCCATCAGGGCATTACGCCCAATACTGCCGTAAGGGGCCCGGGCCCGGTGGGGGCCCGGGCCGCCGGGGCCTGGGGGGAGGATCCCGGGCCCCCAACGGCAGCGGCGTCGCCCTTTAACAGCTCCGGTATCGGACTCGATGAGTCCGAATCCGGAGCTGTGTCCCTGCTGCTGCTGCAGGAGCCGGAGGAGACTGAGACACTGTGTCTCCTCCGGCTCCTGGCAGCTTCACTTCCTGGCTGGGCGGGGCCAAGAAGCGTGTGAGGGGCCTCCCAAGCACGTTGCTTTGGCTCCGCCCCTCCACTCAGTGGAGCTGCGCGCTGGAGCTGGAGGGACCGGGAAGAAGACCAGAAGAAAAGAAGAGAAGAAGATTGAAGAAAAGGTGAAGAAAAGAAGAGCTGAAGACAGAAGAAAAGAAGATAGAAGACAGCGAGTGGTGAGCCAGGGCCCAGACCCTAAGACCCAGGGCCCAGACCCCTAGGCCCAACCCAGGACCCAGACCCCTAGGCTCAGACCCAGGGCCCAGACCCCTAGGCCCAAACCCAGGACCCAAGGCCAGACCCCTGGGCCCAGACCCCCTAGGCCCAAACCCTAAGGCCCAGACCCAGGGCCCAGACCCCCTAGGCCCAAACCCAGGGCCCAGACCCTAGGGCCCAGACCCTAAGACCCAGGGCCCAGACCCCTAGGCCCAAACCCAGGGCCCAGACCCAGGGCCCAGACCCCTAGGCCCAAACCCAGACCCAGGGCCCAGACCCCTAGGCCCAAACCCAGACCCAGGGCCCAGACCCCTAGGCCCAAACCCTGGGCCCAGACCCCAAGGCCCAGACCCCAAAGCCCAAATACAGACCCAGGGCCCAGACCCTAGGGTCCAGACCCCAGACCCAGGGCCCAGACACTAGGGCCCAGGGCCCAGACCCCCTAGGCCCAAACCCAGGGCCCAAGGCCCAGACCCTGGGCCCAGACCCCCTAGGCCCAAACCCAGGGCCCAGACCCAGGGCCCAGACCCCTAAGCCCAAACCCAGGGCCCAGACCCCAAGACCCAGGGCCCAGACACTAGGGCCCAGGGCCCAGACCCCCTGGGCCCAGACCCAGGGCCCAGACCCCTAGGCCCAAACCCAGGACCCAAGGCCCAGACCCTGGGCCCAGACCCCCTAGGCCCAGACCCCTGGGCCCAAACCCTAAGGCCCAGACCCAGGGCCCAGACCCCCTAGGCCCAAACCCTAAGGCCCAGACCCAGGGCCCAGACCCAGACCCTAGGGCCCAAACCCAGGGCCCAGACCCCTGGGCCCAGACCCCTAGGCCCAGACCCAGGACCCAAGGCCCAGACCCAGGACCCAAGGCCCAGACCCAGGGCCCAGACCCCTAGGCCCAAACCCAGGACCCAAGGCCCAGACCCCTAGGCCCAAACCCAGGACCCAAGGCCCAGACCCAGGGCCCAGACCCCCTGGGCCCAGACCCAGGGCCCAGACCCCTAGGCCCAAACCCAGGGCCCAGACCCCTAGGCCAAACCCAGGACCCAAGGCCCAGACCCAGGGCCCAGACCCCTGGGCCCAGACCCCAAGACCCAGGGCCCAGACCCCAGGGCCCAGACCCCCTAGGCCCAAACCCAGGGCCCAGACCCCTAAGCCCAAACCCAGGGCCCAGACCCAGGGCCCAGACACTAGGGCCAGGGCCCAGACCCTGGGCCCAGACCCAGGGCCCAGACCCCTAGGCCAAACCCCCTGGGCCCAAACCCTAAGGCCCAGACCCAAGGCCCAGACCCAGGGCCCAGACCCAGGGCCCAGACCCCTAGGCCCAAACCCAGGGCCCAGACCCCTAGGCCCAAACCCAGGACCCAAGGCCCAGACCCAGACCCCTAGCCCAAACCCAGGGCCCAGACCCCTAAGCCCAACCCAGGGCCCAGACCCCAAGACCCAGGGCCAGACACTAGGGCCCAGGGCCCAGACCCCCTGGGCCCAGACCCAGGGCCCAGACCCCTAGGCCCAAACCCAGGACCCAAGGCCCAGACCCTGGGCCCAGACCCCCTAGGCCCAGACCCCTGGGCCCAAACCCTAAGGCCCAGACCCAGGGCCCAGACCCCCTAGGCCCAAACCCTAAGGCCCAGACCCAGGGCCCAGACCCAGACCCTAGGGCCCAAACCCAGGGCCCAGACCCCTGGGCCCAGACCCCTAGGCCCAGACCCAGGACCCAAGGCCCAGACCCAGGACCCAAGGCCCAGACCCAGGGCCCAGACCCCTAGGCCCAAACCCAGGACCCAAGGCCCAGACCCCTAGGCCCAAACCCAGGACCCAAGGCCCAGACCCAGGGCCCAGACCCCCTGGGCCCAGACCCAGGGCCCAGACCCCTAGGCCCAAACCCAGGGCCCAGACCCCTAGGCCCAAACCCAGGACCCAAGGCCCAGACCCAGGGCCCAGACCCCTAGGCCCAAACCCAGGACCCAAGGCCCAGACCCAGGGCCCAGACCCCCTAGGCCCAAACCCAGGGCCCAGACCCCTAAGCCCAAACCCAGGGCCCAGACCCAGGGCCCAGACACTAGGGCCCAGGGCCCAGACCCTGGGCCCAGACCCAGGGCCCAGACCCCTAGGCCCAAACCCCCTGGGCCCAAACCCTAAGGCCCAGACCCAAGGCCCAGACCCAGGGCCCAGACCCAGGGCCCAGACCCCCTAGGCCCAAACCCAGGGCCCAGACCCCTAGGCCCAAACCCAGGACCCAAGGCCCAGACCCAGACCCCCTAGGCCCAAACCCAGGGCCCAGACCCCTAAGCCCAAACCCAGGGCCCAGACCCCAAGGCCCAGACCCAGGGCCCAGACACTAGGGCCCAGACCCTGGGCCCAGACCCCCTGGGCCCAGACCCAGACCCCTAGGCCCAAACCCAGGACCCAAAGCCCAGACCCTGGGCCCAGACCCCCTAGGCCCAGACCCCTGGGCCCAAACCCTAAGGCCCAGACCCAAGGCCCAGACCCAGGGCCCAGACCCAGGGCCCAGACCCCCTAGGCCCAAACCCAGGGCCCAGACCCCTAGGCCCAAACCCAGGACCCAAGGCCCAGACCCAGGGCCCAGACCCCTGGGCCCAAACCCAGGACCCAAGGCCCAGACCCAGGGCCCAGACCCCTGGGCCCAAACCCAGGACCCAAGGCCCAGACCCTGGGCCCAAACCCCCTAGGCCCAAACCCAGGGCCCAGACCCCAAGGCCCAGACCCAGGGCCCAGACACCAGGGCCCAGACCCCCAGGGCCCAGACCCAGGGCCCAGACCCCTAGGCCCAAACCCAGGACCCAAGGCCCAGACCCTGGGCCCAGACCCCCTAGGCCCAGACCCTAAGCCCAGACCCTGGGCCCAGACCCCCTAGGCCCAAACCCTGGGCCCAGACCCCCTAGGCCCAAACCCTAAGGCCCAGACCCAGACCCCAGACCCTAGGGCCCAGACCCAGGGCCCAGACCCAGACCCTAGGGCCCAAACCCAGGGCCCAGACCCCTAGGCCCAGACCCCTGGGCCCAGACCCCAGGGCCCAGACCCCAGATCCCTAGGCCCAGACCCAGGGCCCAGACCGCTAGGCCCAAACCCAGGGCCCAAACCCAGGGCCCAGACCCCTAGGCCCAAACCCAGGGCCCAGACCCCAAGGCCCAGACCCAGGGCCCAGACACCAGGGCCCAGACCCCCAGGGCCCAGACCCCTAGGCCCAAACCCAGGACCCAAGGCCCAGACCCTGGGCCCAGACCCCCTAGGCCCAGACCCTGGGCCCAGACCCTGGGCCCAGACCCCCTAGGCCCAAACCCTAAGGCCCAGACCCAGGGCCCAGACCCTAGGGCCCAGACCCAGGGCCCAGACCCAGACCCTAGGGCCCAAACCCAGGGCCCAGACCCCTGGGCCCAGACCCCTGGGCCCAGACCCCAGGGCCCAGACCCCTAGGCCCAGACCCAGGGCCCAGACCCCTAGGCCCAAACCCAGGGCCCAAACCCAGGGCCCAAACCCAGGGCCCAGACCCCTAGGCCCAAACCCAGGGCCCAGACCCCAAGGCCCAAACCCAGGGCCCAGACCCCAAGGCCCAGACCCAGGGCCCAGACACCAGGGCCCAGACCCCCAGGGCCCAGACCCCTAGGCCCAAACCCAGGACCCAAGGCCCAGACCCTGGGCCCAGACCCCCTAGGCCCAGACCCTGGGCCCAGACCCCCTAGGCCCAAACCCTAAGGCCCAGACCCAGGGCCCAGACCCCTAGGCCAGACCCCAGGGCCCAGACCCAGACCCTAGGGCCCAAACCCCTAGGCCCAGACCCCTGGGCCCAGACCCCAGGGCCCAGACCCCTAGGCCCAGACCCAGGGCCCAGACACCAGGGCCCAGACCCCTAGGCCCAAACCCAGGACCCAAGGCCCAGACCCTGGGCCCAGACCCCCTAGGCCCAGACCCTGGGCCCAGACCCAGGGCCCAGACCCTAGGGCCCAAACCCCTAGCCCAGACCCAGGGCCCAGACCCTAGGGCCCAGACCCAGGGCCCAGACCCAGACCCTAGGGCCCAAACCCAGGGCCCAGACCCTGGCCCAGACCCCTAGGCCCAGACCCCTGGGCCCAGACCCCAGGGCCCAGACCCCTAGGCCCAGACCCAGGGCCCAGACCCCTAGGCCCAAACCCAGGGCCCAAACCCAGGGCCCAGACCCCTAGGCCCAGACCCAGGGCCCAGACCCCTAGGCCCAAACCCAGGGCCCAAACCCAGGGCCCAGACCCCTAGGCCCAGACCCAGGGCCCAGACCCCAAAGCCCAAATACAGACCCAGGGCCCAGACCCTAGGGTCTAGACCCCATACCCAGGGCCCAGACCCCAAGACCCAGACCCTAGGGCCCAGACCCCAAGGCCTAGACCCAGGGCCCAGACCCTAGGACCCAGACCCCAAGGCCCAGGGACCAGACCCAGAGACCAGGGCCCAGGCTAGACCCCAGGGCCCAGACCTCAGGGACCAGACCCCAAGGCCCAGTCCCAGGGCCCAGACCCAGACCCAAAGGCCATCATACACAGCCCGTTTCTGTGAGATTTATTGCTGTGGATTCTGTGATATGTTCAGACACACCGCTCATTACTGTGAGTTTTATTGCTGTGGATACTGTGATAAGCTAATACACACTGCACATTACAGGGAGTTTTATTGCTGTGGTGCTATGTTATGTCCTTTTTTTTGAAGGGGGAGAAAAGCTGTTAGAGGTTGAGGGGGGGCCCTGGGGGGGGGCCCCATCGTGAGGTTTAGTAAGGGGCCCCATCATTTCTGATGGCTGCCCTGGGTAGAACCCCCCTTTCCCCACAATTGGGATTTTTGGAAAATTGTAAAACACGTATTTTTTTATTTTTCAAGAAGAATGTAAGTGCCAAATTTCACACCTGTAACCTCGTTGGTTTTTGAAATATAAGTATACTGATAAAAGTATTCACATCCCTTTCCCACACCCCCCTTAACTGCATTTTCGGAAAATGGTAAAACATGGGTTTTTTTTGCACGAAGATTGCAAATATCGAATTTCACATCTGTAACATCATTGGTTTTTGAAATATAGGTATAGTGATAAAGGTTTTCATCTCCCTTTTTGCCCCCCCCCCACTGGATTTTTGGAAAATGGTAAAACATGTGTTTTTTTATTTTTCAAGAAGATTGTAAGTGCCAGATTTCACACCTTTAACATCTTTGGTTTTTGGAAATATAGGTATACTGATAAAAGTATTCAACCCCCCTTTTTCCCCCTCCCACTGGATTTTTGGTAAAATGGTAAAATAGGTGTTTTTTTTGTTTCTCAAGATAAATCTAAATACCAATTTTTACATCTGTACCATCTTCTGTTTTGAGATGTAGGTATCCTGTTTAAAAGTATTCACCCCCCTTTTTTTACCCCCCACTTGGATTTTTGGAAAATGGTAAAACACGTGTTTCTTTATTTTCAAAAGATTGTAATTACCAAACTTCACCCCTGTAACATCTTTGTTTTTGAAATATAGATATACTGATAAAAGTATTCAGACCTCTTTCCCTCGACCCCCCCTTATTTGGATTTGTGGAAAATGGCAAAACACAAGTTTTTTTTTTTTCATGAAGATTGTAAATACAAAATTTCACACCTGTAACATCTTTGGTTTTTGAAATATAGGTATACTGATAAAAGTATTAAACCCCCCTTTTTGCCCCCTCCCACTGAATTGTTGTAAAATGGTAAAATAGGTGTTTTTTGTTTCTCAAGACAAATCTAAATACCAATTTTTACGTATGTAACATCTTCTGTTTTTGAGATATAGGTATCCTGTTTAAAAGTATTCAGCCCCCCCATTTTTTTCACCCACCACTTGTGATTTTTGGAAAATGGCAAAAAAACAGTTTTTTATTTTTTAAGAAGATTGTAAATACCAAATTTCACGTCTGTAACATCTTCGGTTTTTGAAATATAGGTATACTGATAAAAGTTTTGCCCCCCCACAAGGAATTTTCAGAACATGGTAAAATACGTGTGGCATTATTACAATGTTGGTGCTAACTTAACCAGAGCTATTGTAAACTGGAAACCTCCATAGGCTATAATGGCTCTGGGAAGTTTACAACAGCTCTGGATAAGTTAGCACCAACTATGTAATATGGCCCGTGTTGTTTTATTTTTCAAGACGAATCTAAATACCAATTTTCAGGTCTTTAACAACTTCTGTTTTGGAGATACAGGTATCCTGTTTAAAATGTTTTAAATATTCAACCCCCTTTTTTCACCCCCACTTGGATTTTTGAAAAACTGTAAAATATGTGTTTTTTAATTTTTCAAGACGAATCTAAATACCGATTTTCACATCTGTAGCTTCTTCTGTTTTTGAGCTATAGATATCCTGTTTAAAATATTCAACCCCCATTTTCACCCCCTTATGGCTGGATTTTCCAAAAAGCCTTCCTTAGTGGACGCCTACATCATAAAAACAGTGCACCTTCAAAGTTTCACGTTCCTAGTTTAAACGGTTTCAGCTAGGCGTTGATCAGTCAGTCAGTGAGGACTTTTGCGTTTATATATATATAGATATATGTATAGTGTGTTTAATATTGTAGAAGCCACCTGCACATCATAGCAATTCAAAGAATTGCATCCCAGAGCTCCTGTGGCACATTCCCCATATGCAGCAAGGAATTCTGGGTAGGATATGCAAATGACCTCTGTCTCACTTTTATACATCCTGGATCTGTTATTATACAGAACCCTAAAATCAATGCTATGCCACACTGTGGCTTTGTAGCAAAGATAAGGTTATGCAGCTGGTCAAAGCCACTCCTAGGACAGCGCTGTTTCAGGTTTGTTGAACCTTCATCAGTTAGGATGCAGGCATGACCAGTTGCAGTGGATGCTTGGACCATAGGTAAGTAAGTGTCTATAAGGGTTGTGGTGAAGGACTAAAAGTGAGATAAAAAGCCTCCACACTATAATAAGTGTGTTTACAGATCCAGGATGTATGAAAGTGAGACAGAGGTCATTTGCATATCCTACCCAGAATTCCTTGCTGCATATGGGGAATGTGGCACAGGAGCTCTGGGATGCAATTCTTTGAATTACTATGATGTGCAGGTGGCTTCTGCAATATTAAACACACTTATTATAGTGTGGAGGCTTTTTATCTCACTTTTAGTCCTTCACCACAACCCTTATAGATATATATATATATATATACACACTCATTCACAAAGTAATGCACTCCATGTCTTGTAGAATAAAATAACAACATTTATTAGAACATTTAAATCTACATAATCCGACGTTTAGGCTCCATCTGAGCCTTTAGCATGATAAATAACATCAACATAAATCTCTCTTAAGGGGTTAACTACATGCATTTCAACCTGGTTATTTGGGATACTTAACCAAGTGGAGGAGGACAGCGGCTGTTTCTAACCATTCAGACTATCGGTATCAATTCAGTAGAAGATTAATTTCATATGTTCATACAGGTTTTCTTTTAATTGTTTTAATACTTCAAGAAACCACCAGGTGGCGCCTAGAGTACAGTACTCTACCATTGTACAGGGTGAGCCAGTCAAATCTGCATTTTTGAAATGACTGTAAAAAATAAACAGATGGATATTTCAAAATTTTATTGTTACTATCTTAATGTACATTAAAAAGCATTTAAGAAACAACATTCACTGTTTAAAAATAACTCCAGTAAGATGGTGTCCTTCCCGATTGAGACATTCTTGTAGGCGATTTCTGAAACAGCCCATCGCATCACGGAGCATACGCTGAGGAATTCTCTCGATTTCCAACCGGATTCTCCTCTTGAGTTCCCCAAGCGTTGGAGGTCGTTGTTCAACGACTTTACTCTTCAGGTACCCCCACAAGAAAAAGTCGCACACTGTGAGGTCGGGCGATCGGGGAGGCCAAGAAATTGCTCCATTTCGGGATATCACCCGATTTGGAAAAACATTGTTGAGAACATTCATGCTCACACGGGCTGTATGACTTGTGGCACCGTCTTGCTGGAATAAGGTTTCATTGTTCATTCCATGTTGACGAAGCTGAGGAATGAAGAACGAATGCAACATTTCCGAATAGCGTTGTGCATTCACAGTAACTGCTTGCTCCCTGTCATTTTCAAAAAAATACGGGCCTATGATTCCCAATGAGGACATTGCGCACCAAACTGTTACCTTGCTTGAATGGAGTGGTGTTTGATGGAGTTGTTGAGGGTTTTCATCACTCCAATATCGGAAATTTTGTTTATTCACAAAACCGGAGAGATGGAAATGTGCCTCATCGCTCATCCACAGGTTGTGAACAAGGTCCTCGTTTTCATCAAACATGTCCAACAACGTTTGACAAAAACGCCGTTGAGCTGCAAAATCGTTTACATTCATAGCCTGAACAACCTGAATTTTGTATGGGTGATGGTGTAAATCGAACCTCAAGATTCTTCGGACGCTCGTGTTTGCCATGCCAAGCGCAGCACTCTGTCGACGCGCCGATCTCCGAGGGCTTCTTTCCACAGCAACTCTCACGCGGTCAATATTCGCGGGAGTTCGCACTGATCTTGCACTGCCACCCCTTCTGCTTCTCGTTTCACCAATTGCTTCAAAGTTTGTCACCCACAATTTGATTGAATTAACAGACGGCACTGGCTTATTTCGATTAATTTGAAAATTCTTCCGGAAACGACGCTGAGCGGCTGCATAACTACCACTTTGGTAAAACGCTTTCACAGCGAATGAACGTTGTTGTTTAGACCACTGCTCCATGACGACTGAAATGCTTAGTTGTGGGGGACACAATGGTAACCTTGCTAACTCGCTCCGCCCACTTTCACGGCTCTTCCGCCCTTTTCAAAAATGCAGGTTTGACTGGCTCACCCTGTATATATATACTATATAGGGGAATGTGACACAGGAGCTCTGGGATGCAATTCATCGAATTGCTGTGATGTGCAAGTGGCTTCTGCAATAATAAACACATATATATATATATTTATATATATACAGTTGTGTTCAAAATTATTCAACCCCCACTGAAATTGAGTGTTTTGGCCAGTTTGACATTGATTTTGATCATTCAGTCATCTTGCTTACAATTAAATCAAAGAGGCACGTGTAGGTCAGACAAATATAACATAACATTTATAATGAAATAACCACAAATGTCTTTTCTGTGCTCACCTCATTATCAGTTTTATTCAACCCCCAAGTGACATTCAATCTTAGTACTTAGTACAACATCCTTTTACAGTTATAACAGCTTTTAAACGTGAAGCATAGCTTGACACAAGTGTCTTGCAGCGATCTATGGGTATCTTCGCCCATTCGTCATGGGCAAATGCCTCCAGTTCAGTCACATTCTTAGGCTTGCGCACTGCAACTGCTTTCTTTAAGTCCCACCAGAGGTTCTCAATCGGATTTAAGTCAGGTGACTGCGATGGCCACTCCAAAATGTTCCAGCCTTTAATCTGCAACCATGCTCTAATGGACTTGGAGGTATGCTTGGGATCATTGTCCTGTTGAAAGGTCCAACGTCTCCCAAGCCTGAGGTTTGTGACGGACTGCATCACATTGTCATCCAATATCTCCTGGTACTGAAGAGAATTCATGGTACCTTGCACACGCTGAAGCTTCCCTGTACCTGCAGAAGCAAAACAGCCCCAAAGCATGATTGACCCCCCGCCATGCTTCACAGTAGGCAAGGTGTTCTTTTCTTCATAGGCCTTGTTCTTCCTCCTCCAAACATAGTGTTGATCCATGGGCCCAAACAGTTCTAATTTTGTTTCATCAGTCCACAGAACACTATCCCAAAACTTCTGTGGGTTGTCCACATGACTTTTGGCATACTGCAGTCGACTCTTCTTATGCTTTGGAGATAGCAAGGCGGTGCGCCTGGGAGTTCTGGCATGGAGGCCTTCATTACGCAGTGTGCGCCGTATTGTCTGAGCTGAAACTTCAGTACCCACATCTGACAAATCTTTTCTCAGTTCCTCAGCAGTCACACGGGGACTTTTCTCCACTCTACGCTTCAGGTAGCGCACAGCAGTCGAAGTCAGCATCTTCTTTCTGCCACGACCAGGTAGCGTTTCAACTGTGCCCTTTGCCTTGAATTTGCGAATGATGCTTCCTATGGTCTCTCTTGGTATGTTTAACATCTTTGCAATCTTCTTATAGCCATTGCCCTTCCAGGGAAGAGTAATCACCTCTTCTCTTGTCTTCCTGGACCATTCTCTTGACTTCACCATGTTTGTAACCACACCAGTAAATGTCTAGAAGGAGCTGAGTATCACAGTCATTTTAAAGCTGCCTAATTGGTTCTTATTATGCTTTATTGCTGCTCCGTGACATCCACAGGTGTTTTCAATACCTGATTGAAAACACTTGAATGAACCTCTGTTCTTCAGAGTGGTAGTCTTTAAGGGGTTGAATAATTGTGTCAATGAAGAATTCACAAAAGAAACATTTACTACTGTATTACAAAACCAATTGATGTCATTTTAGTTGCATATGGTTCTTTAAAAAGTCCTTGTAGGATTTCATTCTGAATACAATTACAAATGTACACTAAATTCCCTAAAACCCTTTACAGCATTGGGGGTTGAATAATTTTGAACACAACTGTATATATAAATCATGAGTATAGCAGTACGTAGTGATACCTTTTTTTATTGGACTAACGTTACATTTAAAAGACAAGCTTTTGAGAGGATTCATCTCTTCCTCAGAATATATTTATTAAACTGGTGGGTAAATCTGGGGAAAGTAAGAAATTATGTCTTTACAACACAAATGCGACAAATGTTATATAAATCGAGCTTAACGAATAATATTATTTTCCCCGCAGCTCCGGCATCCAGTCTGTCTCTTGTGAATGGGACAGATGGAGGGTCTGTGTATCTGTCCGGCAAACTACCTCTACCTGCTACTTGGCAGGTAACGTGGGAGTTTCATACCACTCTGATTGTACTTACAGATGAGACTGGTAACACGATTTATATGTCTCCATATTATGAAGGGAGATGTGAATTATATCCAAACACAACTCTACGTCTGGATAACCTGACTATGGCGGATCAGGGGGTTTATACAATGACTGTGCGCAATTTAGCCAATGGAAATGTTGTAACGGAACAAACAGAACTTCGAGTTTACCGTGAGTATTAAGCAATACCGAGGCATGACGATTATACACATTGTAATTACAAGAAATTTATATATTTATTTATCATAAATAAACCTTACACGGCAAAACAAAAACATAATAATTTACTGGATAGTGAAAAACAAACAAGATTTAACGGCAGTGAAATTAATTATGATACTAGTGTGATGAAAAAAACCCTAAATCCAGTAAACTAGATGTTTAATGTTTAGCATGTTTAATTGAATATTAAGTAAAACTGACTTAAACATTCATTGAAAACATATATGCTTCACATATGTAAGCGAGCCTAAATATGGTTTTAAATTCAGAGTGTAAAATAACTTTATATTCTTGTGCGTTGATCATCCAAATTCTATGGTTATCTATTTGATGTATTTTTCTTATTAGAAAATAAAATTAACCTGATAAATGAAGGAATGAAGGAGAAATGTAGTTATGGAAAAAGGTCCCACACAATTCAGAAATATTTCTTTACTCCCTAACCTAACTTATGTTAAAGAAAGTCCTCCCTTCCATTATCCTTCTCACTTAAGCATCAGCCCTGCTCACATAGAGAGTCTGTAATTGGCAATATGTGCTCAATATCCCTAAATATTGTTGACAATCTGCACAATGCACTCGGATTGCACTTCAGTGCAATCCGAGTGTCTTGCATTGGTATCTTCCAGCCAGAATCTGCCCAGCCATGAGGTCAGGTCACTCAAGGTCTTGTCTTTCTTGTCTTTGAATCCATCTTTAATTTTTTTTTAAAAAAATCTGTCTCTGAGCCTCTGATGCAAAATTGCTTAACACTTAAAAACCCCTTATTCACCTCTGGTCTCACAGTGAAGAGGATGGCATGATCCATCTCCGCTTGACGCTTGCAGAAGAAAAGTTTGAACAAATAATCCCCAGTGCCCTTTCACTATCCCTATGCGATTCCAATGGATTCCAGCAGACAATACCAGCAGTATCAGTTAGCGGCTCCTTTTTATTACAAATTCAGCCTCTCCTATAGTGGTTTGATCGCAATAGAGTCGGTAAAAGGAAGCAACTAAGCGTTAATAATGTCTCTTGTCAGTTTCATTGTTTAGCGGCTCCCCATTACCGCCTGAGCCTTAATAGGGGCGTAAATATTCTATGTGTGTTTTTTGCATTAGTCACCAGTATTGACTTACAGGAATGTGAGCACAGCATCTCACTAGCTCATATTATTGTGACCCTATACAGTCACATGGGGGATGTCTTTGGATTGTGCAAATTTGTATTTTCACTGCCTGACAGCAAAGAAAAAAAGCCACTCCCTAGATTTTTCTGGGTTCCTATGCCCATGACTAAAACTATGGGGCCATATTATGATCATCACCCTAAAACGGAGACACTAAGGAGAAAAACCTGCACCTGCGGGTTTCTCCTTAGCATCCCCATATTAGGGTGATATTACGGTGCCGGCGTTAATCCAGCAAACCGCACCGTAACATGGCGCTAAACCTCTGGATGCTCATGACAGCACTAAGCCCCGCCGCGAGCATCCCCTCCATGGAGTCTATAGGACTCTACTGAGGCTAACTCTGCCGGCCACATTATTTAGATGAGGTTGGCCGTGAAGTGGAGGCGGGGCACGTGACGTGACGTGACGTAACGTGTTAAAAGCCTCCAGCCTCCCTTACAAACAGCTGCCATGTGCCACCACACACATCCAATGTCGGGGGGGGGGGCATCGTCTGGATCTGGCGGCTGCCTCGGCCTCACAGTGTGTGGCAGGCTGGCCAGCGAATGCCAATTCCGGAATGCGGCCGCTCCATCAGACGTACCCCCTTGTGCCCGGGGCAGACCACCCCCCCTAAATACACCCCTGCCTCGATACAGAATGCACCTGTAAACATGTAACATAGTGACTATATTCCTACATAATTATTTTCTGTCTTAATCTGTATATTTGTGTTTTGTTCTTAATATCTTGCATTTATTACTCTGTATTTTTGTACCTACTGTAACAATTCAATGTTCATACTTGAAAATGAGAGAAATCTCAATGTATCCTTCCTGGTAAAATACTTTATAAATAAATATGTTACCGGTAAAGTCCAAAATTGGGATAATTGTAGGTTTACCTGGGGAAAAGTAACATTACCCAGAAAGCTTAGGGCAGGGATAGGCACAGACCAGGGCTGTGGTAAACATTTTCCAAAGTACAGACCTTGGTGAAGGACATCAAGGTGCATTTCAAATTAAAACCATCAAAAACACTTGGTCTACTCTCTGGCCTAGTTCCACAAGTACAAATAAGTGTAAAATAACATTTATAAAAAGCCTGTGGTGTATGGTTATAAAATGTTTATAAGAGTCTTCCTTTCCACATACAGGGCAGTATTACAAAGCTGGTGCTAACTTAGCCAGAGCTGTTGTAAACTTAGCAACTCCATAGACTATGGGCACTATTACAATCATAGCGCTAACCTGTATGAGCATTAACATTAGCATTGGTGGCCCTAGCACGGGCGCACCATATTACAATCCCAATGCTAATGGTTAAAAAACATGTTAGCGATTTGGATCTTGCGCTTTTCAGCGCGAGGTTATGGGAACCGCAAAGTGTTAATTAGCATTAGCACCAGGTCCTGTACATTGTACTAACGGATTCTTTAGTGTCCCCATTTTAGCGTGATATTACGATGCAGGCGCTAGAAAAGCTGCCTGCATCGTAATCCGGTGCTAAGCCCCAGGGATGCGCGGCAGCGCTAAGCGCCGCTACGAGCAACCCCTTGATGGACTCCATCGAGTTTCTGCTCTGCCGATCACATGACCTGCAGGATCTCACCACGTGAGATCCGGCAGGTCGGCGTAGTGATCTGCAGAGGGAGACTGGGGGACTTTTTCCCCCAGTCTCTCGCTGCTCCCGGTTGCCAGATGAGGCGGTCGGAGCAGCCATTCCTGCTGTGGGATGGAAGGCGAGTATGTGATTTATTTTGCCAGATTTCTGGTTGATGCTGACGGATTCTGCAGCAGCAGAATCCGTTAACCACAGTCGGTACCTGGTGCTGTCGGGTTAACCGCAGCCCGACGGTAATTAGCGTTAGTACAATGTAATACTAACGCTAATTAACTCTTTGCTTTCCTCAGGTTAATCATAGGGAGCATAAAGTACAGTAACCTCGCGCTGAAAAGCGCAGGATCCAAATCGCTAATGTTTTTTTTTAACCTATTAGTGTTTGGATTGTAATATGGTGCGCCCATGCTAGGGCCACCAATGCTAATGTTAACGCTCACCAGACCCGGACTTGGACAAAATATAGGCCAGGGCATTTTGGACTGAGCAGCCCACATTTTTTTTGTACACAGCGCACATTACTGTTAGTTTTATTGCTGTGGAGCTCTGTGATACGCTCATACACACCGCACATTACTGTGGAGCTTCGTGGCACCTTCATGAATACTGCACATTATGAGGTGTCACAGAGCTCCACAGTAATAAAACTCAATGTAATTTACCAATATCAAATTCATTAATTTCTCCCCCCCAGCATATCAATTCCTTCATTTCTCTCCCAGCATATCAATAAATGAATTCCTCTCCCCCAGCATATCAATAAATTAATTCCTCTCCCCCCAGCATACCAATAAATTTATTCATCTCCCCCCTAGCATAAAAATTAATATATTCATTAATTAATTTCTCCGCCGGCATCATACCTCGTGGCTGGGACTTGGTGGTGCGTGCCAGCGGGAGCCAGGAGAGACATCCTGCTATACGCAAGATCCAGCGTGTGTGTGTGTGGGTGGTATGCCCTGCTGTTACCAAATCAGAGGGAGCCGGTGGCCGTCAACCCCACTGATGACGTCATGCAGCGCTCCATGTGACTTAATCAGCGGGGACCAACAGCTGATTAGGTCATTCAGCTCATCGCTGGCCGGATGGTCGGCCGCCTTCCCTCTTCAGTCAGCCTAGGCTGCCTTGCCGGATGGCTGGCTATGTCGGCCGGCTGACCGGCAACTGAGGCTAGCGACCGACCGGCCCACCTCCTCCATCCCACACAAAACCCAGAACCTAAGACCAATCTATTTAATAAATGTCAAAATAAAACAAAAAATAGACCTGATGGTGATCCCATAGGGAAAAATAGCACTATACACTGTAAATAAACAAATTGTTAATGCACAAATAAAAAAGTTCACTAATTCAACATAAAACATTAATATTTGCAACAATAAATTGATCATCGGACACTCCTCAACGCTGGCTTAGATTGCTTTTTTGATTGATTTAGATTTTAAACATATTTAACAGACCGTGTAGTGCATTATTCACTGCACAACCAAATGTTCAAAAAACAAGTTTATAAAGTTAAAGGTAAAGTAGCACAATTGGTAATACATCTTAGGCTAGGGTCAAACGAAAGCATTTTTACACGCGAATGTAAAAAAGTGCGTCCGAACGCATTGATGTATTTTTTCACGGAATATACGAAAACGGTCATACGATGCGCATTTTCGTACGTGATGTTTTACGAATCCAAACCAGGAAACTTTTGCGTCTGGACGTTATGTTGGCCTGACACGAGCAGGGCCTGACGTCTCCAAATCACACACACACACCGCTAGCGGGCGCAGCGCACTCTGTACGTCCGTACTAGGGGTTTTGCGTTCTCGAAAAAAATGCGTTCATTTTCCACTTGCGTTGCGCGGCCGGACTTTCGTGCGACCGTACTTCGTATATTGGCCGTCATTGCCCGTCATTTGCTGCTAGTGCGGCCGTGATTAAGTGCACCAGAACGCGTGTTAAAAGTGCGCTGGTCTGACCCCAGCCTTAACTGGAGACCTTAGTTGCGAATTCATTTCAGAATATTTTTCCCTGTTCAGTGCTTTTCCATGTGTGCACAGTATGACATTATTGAGCATCTGCTTAAAAACATGGGAGACCTGGAACTCATTCTGTTTATTGCAGGTCATCTTACGACTCCGACTCTTAGTAGTAATGATAACCGTCCTGTTAATGGTAGTGAAGTGAACCTTCACTGTGATGACCACAATCAAAATGTGACTTCCTACACCTTTTATCGGAACCAGCAAGATGCCTGCTCTCAGAAACACGTGAACTGCACTGGGTCCTACTTGATTTTCCAACCAATCATGGAGGGGGATGCAGGGAGCTATACCTGTACCATCCAAAACCCCATCAGCAGCAACAGCAGCAATGCTGTGGATCTGTCAGTGTCAGGTGAGAATAATGTTTACATCAGGTATGGGGAATGTAGGCCATCCTTGCATTTGATGGAATATTTTTTAATTAGTTTCAGTGATGCCGCTTGGCACACAGATTGCAGATTGTTATACCTATACTGCACAAAACAAAGCCAATAATACCGTTTATTAACTAGCGGAAGAAAAAATGTATGTTCTAACTTTTCACAAGTTTTGGCAACTTAGGGAAATAAATTATTATTATTATTATTTATCTTATTTATTAAGCGTCAACACATTCTGCAGCGCTGTACTATCAGGATATATATTCAGATAAGAAACTTATACGAGATATAAAAAACAATAAATTTATCTCGTCTATATTTCTCAAAAATCGATCCTAAGTTTGTTTTCAAACTACTACAACAACAAAAGGTCAAAATATATATATTTTCTATCTCTATCGAATCAGACAGTACTGGCAGTAATATTTCAAACAAAAACTACAATGTCAGCAGCGTGCCTCCAGATATGTCAGTACATATCTTCAGATAAGAAACTTATACGAGATAGAAAAAACAATAAACTTATCTCATCTATATTTCTCAAAAATCGATCCGAAGTTTGTTTTCAATTGTATCTGTTTTGTTTACAAAAATATAACCAACCAAATAACTGGATAAAGATATATATATTTATTACGTATGCAAAAAGATTTTAATCTCGCAAACACAATCAAAAATTTATAAACAACATCCATCAGCACACACATTTCTAGCTTTTAAAATCTGTTAGTAACTGCATATATGATTAGTACCATTTACTTTAATCAGTTAGTAGCTAACATAGATGGTTACAAGCTAGTAATCCTATTTATATATATGCATATATGTATACACATATATCTCTGTGCTACCTGAATCAACAAAAGATGAAGCTATCACTTTCTAATTAGAAAAACTAATCTTGTTGTTTTTAAATTATAGGTTATATAATCCCTGTTTAGTAATTCAATCACAATAGCTCTTCCAATTTCAATATATATATTTATGTATACACTGCAACAAATAAATTAGGATAAATATCCTTGTTATCCGACACTTTATATTTCTATACTGCAGGTTAGAAATATGTCAGTTTCTGATCTATCTCCATTGCAATACACACTCATATATATATAATTACATTAATCCCACTTAATTTGCTTTCCATACATTACCTGTTCCAAAATCTGGATTCAAGCATTTCTGCAATCTTCTTATGTGACAGCAGCAATGAGTTATTTGGATATAATATGAATTGGAGAGTGTGTGAGAGTTTGTGAGATAATATAAAATATTATAAATTTGTTTGCATCTTATTTTATTTGTCTCTGATTTTCTCCTTGAGCATAACTTGTAAAATAATTAAGAGAGAGTGAATGCATGAGAGTGAAGAATAAAATTTGAAGTCCCGAGAGTGAGAATTTGTGTGGTCTGCGTTTAAATGAAGTCAAGTGAAGTCTGGTGTGTAGTGTCGAGTAGTCTCTCTATACGTTCTGTATACACAGTTATAGGATAATTTACGTCACTTATCACATGCTTCTCTATTTAACATTATTCTCATTCTGTGAAACCCTATGAGGACTGTCAACCTAGAATACACCACTAGATGGCAGTGTTTAAAAATTAAATATCAAATTAATTTTGAATTCCTTATCATATATCATAGGTCAATCTCTATTTCTCAATTTAAACAAAGGACTCTTCTCTCATCCTAGACCTTCTGTCTCTTCATGTCATATTTGATTTAAAATCTCCTCTTCTCTAACCATCTCAAGGTTTTTCTGAGTTACTTCTAATAAGTTAACAGACATTCCTTCTACAGCAAAATACTTCTATTCTTCAGTAATTATCTTCAAAATATTTCTTAATATACCATTTTAGCACTACTAAAATCTCTATTATTTTGATACTAAATATAAAATATTGATTATATAAATATATTTTGTGCAAATATATATATATATGCTTACATAGTGTCACGTGGCATGTGCGGTTCAGGTGACAGCCCAGCAGGCGGCGACACAGAGGGGAGGCCAGACAGGAATCACGCAATGAATATTCTTTAATGAAACATAAATGGGCCTTAACTGCAGGCACTTAAAAGAACAAAGGATTTATATAAAGTCCAGGGAGAGTTCTTGACTGGAGAGTCTGAGGATTGTGGGCAATGCAGTCCCAGACTGCAGACAGGGCCCACCAAGGATAATTTTGGACAGCGGACAGTGGTACCTTGATCAAAAGGTCAGAGACGGAGATGAACAGTAATCCACAGGCAGGTTTCCATACACGGGGATAGTGGGCTACACGGTTGGGAGTACCCACTTGAGCAGTGTCCTGGAGGTTTTGACCACAGACTGCAGATAAAGCGTTGGATACACTGGATATGATGTACAGGCAACAAGGTAAGCTGGTTCATGAAGAGCAGATCTGCACACATCCAAGTGACCTCAGTCAGGGAGAACAATGCAGAACCACTGCTGGCTCGGTCTCTCTGCCTTTTAAGGAGGTTAAATCATAGATGGGCCTCAGCTGGAACTCCTAGGCTGGACGGGAAAACCCAGGCTGGATCTCCAGGAGCCTGGACATGGCACTGGGCTGAGGTAAACCGCGGATTGGAACCCAATATAAAAGCTTTCCGGGACAAAGGCTGTTAGGACCAGGCTGTGCAATATAGGTACCTCAGTAGGTACCCCGGGTGGACCGTGACACATAGATATTTTGTGCATATGTTTTAAATCTTAAAAAATATTTTACTCAAGGGTTTCTATAAAACAGACCTATAAATTTGTCTATGACATATCTAGCACTTAGTACATACAATATATATCAAATAAAGACATCCTCCTTAGCGTCTTTATGTCTAGCGAGTTTACCTTAATATGAACCCGTCTTTAAAATAAAAATCTATGTAAGTTCATTCTGGAAGTAGGTGAAAGTTGAGAAAGAAACTTGTATCATAAAAAAACATAATTATAGATTATACGATTAAACAAGATGGCTACAGGCCTCCATTTTGTTTTCCCTATGAAAATACCCAACAGTACAAAAGGTACAATGAGTAAAGACAAAACAATTAGAGATACAGGAGGAAGTGAGGGCTCTATTCACGTGGAATCTTACAGTCTAGAAGGGTAAAGGGGAAATAAATGCACAGTGAGTGCTAGCGGTAGCTTGAAGGAGGTGATAGATCCCTAATTGTATAACCTGTTGTAGCAGCACATCTGTATAAGAATTTGGTAGATCCTGGTTTCTTGTCAGGAGACATGGTTATAATATCTATTTTACTCTGATTTTTTAATTCTTAGGAAAAATATTAAGAAAACACATACAAATTAGTAAATAACAACTTTTACCTACCAGATATATTTTTTCACATTTCCCTGGGATTTCCCTGTTCATTATTTCTGTAATATAACATGTGAACAAAAAGTACATCACTGCTCCATAACCGTGGAGACACAGGTTCGATCCCAGCAAGAGCACCTCTCCAGTAAGTGTCCTTGGGCAAGACACCTAATGGTACATACTCGCCACCCAGGACATACTTGAAAGCGAGAGAAATCTCCATGTATCCTTCCTGGTAAAATCCTTTCTAAAAAAAAACAAAAAATACTAACATGCTAAATGAATGTACATTTTATTGCTATTTATACCATCATTTACAACTAAATTCCCATTTTTATTTGCAGTTCGTGTTTCTCAGGTAAAAATACAAAGTAACACTAGCTCCATGCTCTGGGTTGGAAGAGATTCTGTGTCTCTGCAATGTTCAGCTCTTGGTACTGATGTCCAATTCTCCTGGAACCTGAATGGAGAAAAATTACCTTCAAATCCGAGATATAGTCTGCAGCAAAATGACTCCGTGCTTATTATCCACCCTGTCGACCGCAGCGACATTGGATCTTTTACCTGCACAGCCAGCAACTGGCTGAATACTATGACCAGCGACTCTCTCAAACTCAACCTGGGCTGTAAGTAATGTTTTATATATAATGCTCACCCTGATGGTGTTATTACATGAAATTATATATATATATTTCTTCAAACTGGGGGCACTCACAGGTCCTCACATAAAAGTCCAATATTTATCGTAAATACATCAACGTTTCTGCTCTTTCGAGCATATAGCAAGACAATACTATTCTCTTGATAAATGAGCCGAAACATTGCTGTATTTGCAAAAAAGTTCAGACTTTTTGCGATGATCTGTGAGTGCCCTCAGTTTGTTTCAGTATCTGCCTTGGAGGTTGCACTGGGGCTGAATCGCTTAATGGTGATTTTAGTTACTGAATGCCTGCTATATATATTGATAATGATTTCCTCCTCCAATAACTTTACGTAGACTTGTTTTGATGTTTAGAGATTGGGTTGACTGTAAAATTAAGGGAAGTAATCTAATAAAAAATATATGAATGGATACTTGAATAATTATGTATTTATCAACCAAAAATGTTTATTTTAAGAATAAAATTTAAGTATAATAGCAAATATCTCCGGTTCCTGTATGTCATGCAGATACTAAGTCCAGTTTGTTTTCTGGATTGCGCTAAATGTGTAGATGGATCATATTTGGTTTTCACACAAATTCCCTAAGGCTGGTCTTTAAGGTTTGCAAATTAAAGATCCTTCTCCTACTGGAGTTTATAGAAATCCTCTATCGCTAGCACTTCCCAGAAACAAATAAATGTGTCGTGAGTCTAATGCCAGTAGAACAAACTATTTATAAGCAAACTATACTTCCCTACACAAGGGATGCACAGGTTAGGAGGGTTCCTTAATTAATGCTATAAAGGGGTAATGCTGTAATTGGTCAAAACCAGATCTGTTTTATCAAAAGGAGTATGTATTTGTGGTGTGCATTGGCCTCAGTAAGCTGGTGATGAAGTCAACCTTTACTGGGATATGGACTTACCACAGTAAATAGCATCAGAAGAATCAAATCATGTTTATAAACAGGTGCTTTGACTTTGACTCCAAGTCTAAAATCATGTTACATAATATGGATCAGATTCAGCTTTTGATCAGGAAACTTCATTTGAATTCTATGAGCAGCATCACATTGCCAAGCAGGGCTGAACTGTGACAAAAAAAAAATTGGCCCCTGACTTCATCCAGAGTGGCCCACTCCAGTTATGCAAACACGCAGGGCCGGATTAAGATCTCGATGAGCCTGGAGCTAAAGATTTTGTTTCGATTTTTTGGCATTTAGTGAAATGAAAACATATCTTAAATTATTTTAAATTGCGTGTAATTTCGGTGCTTTCAGGGTTATTCAAAGAGAGTCGATCTGGCCCCGAATTGAATTTCAGTGAACGGTGCCATTTCGGGGCCATTCGACTATTCAGAGAGCAGGCAATTCATCAAATCGTGCCTGTTTGAGGGCAGTGAACTCCCCCATAGAGAATCAATGCTTCGTCTATTCAGAAAACACAAACCAGCAGTGAAAGGTTGCCGAAATGCCCTGCTGTTCGGTGGTGTCATACGGCAGGTTTATTCAGGAGAATCCCATAGGGCTTCAATGTTAAAAATATTCCCCTTTTAATTCAATATCTAATAAATCGTTGATTATAATACTCTGCAGTAAAAAGTCTCTTTATATTTAGAGTTTTTTAGGATCTTTAAGGCATTTTTGGGGATTTTTTTCCAACCTCTTTCTTCCATTTTTTTTTTAAATTGCTTTTTCTTTTTTCTGTAACAGCCCTTTTTATTATCATTCATTGGATCTTATATGTAAATTTCAGACATTTTCATTCTGTAGTTTCTTTGCAAACAGCGTTTCACTTTTCGAACATTCAAGCGTACTGTTTTTTTTTTTCTCACTCCATTCGTCTGCGGTGTCGGGTTTTTCCGGCAGCTGCTCTGTGCTGTGATTGGCTCCTGCTCGGGTTTCTCCAGGGTGTTCGGTGTGGTTAATCCAGATGTTTTTGCGGGTTTCGGTGTGCCTTCGCCGGGTTTCGCGGTGAGTTTTCGGCGGGTTTGCGGTGACTTTTCCCTGCATTATGACGGCCCTGTGGTGCTTGCTGAATACACCGCAGGGTCGCCGAAATGGGATCGCCAAATCGCACCGAATTTAAGAGAACGAAAAGTCACCGAAAGTGTGGTGACTTTTCAATTCTCTTTGAATAACTCTGTTTGTGTTTCGCCACATTTTAGAGCTCCTCGGTGATTCCAGTTCGCTGAAAAAGCAATGAATTAACTATTTGGTGAATGTTCACCGTGTTTTGCCGTAAATGGAGTTGCCGAAGCAGATATCAGACTCCGGTGAAAACCGTCAAATTGCACCAATAATTGCTGAATCGCAAAGTTGCGATTGGCATCGACAAATTCCTTGAGCACTGAAAAAAAAAGAAAGTCTTCTTATCTCCTAAACGTAGCTTAAATCAATAAAAATGTGCCTAAATAGTAAAAAAAGTCCTTTAAATTTAATAATATGATCTGTTACAAAATTTTAAAAATGAAAAACAAAAAATGTTTAAAAAAATACAAAAAGGTCTTTAAAAATTATAAAAAATAAGGGTTTTTGCAAAATCTAAAAATAATAAATGTTCTTAAAACAAAATAATTAAAAACCTCGGGCCTAGACGAGCCCCAGGCTGTTGGAAGGCTCAGGCGGCCGGCCGAAGAAGTGGTCTTTTAATTTATGGAATGAACGCAATCATTAGAAATGCTTTAGCCGCACCAGGCTTTTATCAGCTACATAAAAGCCTGGTGCGGCTGAAATGTTGCAGCTGAATGTGTTGACTCCATAAATTAAAAGACACATTCTTGGATCAGACAAGTGACAGCTCATTTCCTTTTTTATCCCCTGATTATCATCTCAAGATCAGCCTCCTCAGAGAAGTGTGCACAGTTTAGTGGATTTTTTGTTCTTTTTGCAACACTAGGGATTGATGATGCCGAACTGTTTTTTTCCAGGCCCCCTTTTGATTATCACTGCCTTAATCTTACAATTTAATTTACATATCGATTCGTATGTGTCTATCCTGATATATTTAGATGCTTATCTATTCATCATGTGATTATTGCCCTCTGATTTCCAGTACCGGTTTCTGAGGTGAAGATACAGAGTAACACTAGCTCCTCCGTGATTCTCTGGGCTGGAATTGATTCAGTGTCTCTGAGCTGTTCAGCTGATGGAAGTGCTCTTCATTTCTCCTGGAATCTGAATGGTGTCCCATTACCCTCAGACAGCCGATATCAATATAATCAAGATAACTCCACTATCATTATCAGTCCTCTGGATAAAAAGGACAGTGGAACTTTCACCTGTACGGCCACCAACATCTTGAACAGCGACACCAGCAGTGACTTGAATCTCAACCTGGCCTGTGAGTAATATGGAAACCGTAAATATGTACTTCTTATTAGTATTCATGTATTGCATTAGTTTATACATTAGTTTGTGTTGCATGCTGTTTCTAGGTGTACATACAAATATCACCATATCTTTCCATTTTACGATTTAGCTTGAATGTTTCACATTGTAACAGTAATGTCACAAGTCACCAGTTCATGATCCCCAAGAGAACATAATTTCTGTACTTTTGCATCATTGACTTTAGACAGTGTCAAAGGAACAGAAAGACAAATGCTTCAAAGGCATGTCTCCATGCTCCTGGCCTCTTGCTTGTGCATCACAGGCCCAGTAGATAGGTGTTCTCTTTGCCACCTGTGACTAAAGGGGTTATTTACAGAGAGCTGATCTGGCCCCGAAATAGCACTGAACAGTGAATTTCCCTATACGGTGCAATTTTGTGGCCATTCAACTATTCGGAAAGTAGGCAGTTCGCCAAATTTTGCCAGGGAAATATGGTGCTGTTCAACGGCAGTGAAATCCCAGTAGAGCAGTAATGGTTATTCTATTCAGAGAACACCGACCGAAATGTCAATGAATTGCCCTGCAGCTCGGTGTTTTCATTCGGCAGGTTTAATCAGGCGAATCCCATAGGTTTCAATGTTAAAAACATTCCTGTTTTTATCCAATATCTAATAAACTGTTTATTCTTTTAATCTGCAACAAAATGTATTTATTTTTTAGGATATTTTAGGCATTTTTTCTGATTATTATTATTAAAATTTGTTTTGTTTCGGATCAATTCGCTAGGTTATTTTTGTTCGCTTCAGTGTGTTTGTTATGTACGGTGATTAGTATTTTGGATCAATTTGTTATTTCAGATAAATAATTTGTTATTTTGTTTTTATTCATTATTTCATTTTTATTTATTTCGGAATGTGAAACGGATGAATTAATTACTTAGATTAGGGTTACAAAAAAGATACTTATTACCCCTGTCCTTGGTACTGAAATGTTTCAGCACCAAGGACAACACCTGCCAAATGCAGTCAGACTAAAGGAAAGAAAAAAAAGGCTGCGTTCGGCAAAGAAAAAAAAACCTCTGTATTTTAAAATAATTGGTAATCCAAAAATTTCACCCAGCAAATGCTAAAAAATTCAATAAATAAAAAGGCTTTTTGCTACAAATGAAACAATATCAATTTGTTATATTCTGTTTAGTTTTCGTTCCATTTCCAAAGTATTTCCGAAATACGAATCGGTATAATTTCGTCCAAATTGCGATTCCGAACGAAGCAAAACGCACATATCTAATCATTTCTAATGAATAATCCAGTTGCTGGAAAAATAACAATATGGATTCCAAGAGCTAACATTCTAGTCGGCACCCTTGAGGTTACAGCATGATTTGAGAAAATCACCTTTATCCATTTTCATGTAACAGTTCACATTAAACTGTAAAAATTATGTTGGAATTAGAAACAAATGCTGGAGGAGTTAGCTTTGAATGCCTGCTAGACCCCAATCTATGTTTTTTTACTAGTTAGTTTTTACCTATATTTAAAGTAATGTTTCATCCCATGTTACCGTCTCTTGACGAGCAATGTTCTTGCCGATTTAGTAAATTTTGGGATAGGTCAATTAGGCTTAGGTGTGCTTGAAAACTTGAAGGATTGCTTATTTTCCAATAACCAAGGTGCCAGACGTGTTGGGTTCAGTCATTCATATTGATTTGGCAAAGTAAATCTAAATGCCATTTTTATTACTATTCAAATCAAACCTAAATTACGTGAGCAGCAGAATCGAGCTCCCTATCCATTAAAAGTTATTCCATCTCTGACATACCAGCTTCATCCCATACCCGCATAATGGTGAGGTCTGGTCCTTTTTTATCTTCTGCTTCCTTTAAATCTCCAGAGTTCCTTTCAGTTAACTAAGGGAGTGTGTGGTTATCTGTCCTTCCCAAGAAGAGAATGTTTGTGGCTCTGTTAAATGTTCAATGTGCCATTGCCGTATATATAATGTATATTGTAAACAATACCTTCAATATGGAAGTTATTCAGAGAGCACCGAAATGTTAGCAACATTTCCTCGTTCCCTGCACTTCGGGGAATCGAATTTCTCCACCCTTCGGTGAATTCAGCATTCACCGCAGGGTCCCCGGAGTGCAGGGAACGAACCTGAAAATCCATTGCAATAATGCTGAAAACCCACCGAAAACCCACCGACAAAACGGCCGTCCGAATTAACGCATCGGTCTGAAAATACGAATCACAATAGCATAATGAAAAAAACGAAATGAAAAAAACAGAACGAAAATGATCCTAAAATAATCTGAAACAAAAAAAACAGAACGAAACAATCCAAAACGAAAAAAATAAATAAAAAATAGAATGGAATGGAACGAAATGAAAAAGAAGTTAATAAAAACAGGCTGTGACAGACTCAGCTGTCTCTGGGGCAGTTGGAGGAGCCTGGGGGCTAGCCTCCTGCCTATGGACTACGGCCAAAGGTGCTAACTGGGGTTTGCCAGCTGGATTGCCCAGGGAATCCAGTATTTATTCTGACTGTGTTTCTGTATTAGCTGTCCTGTCTTTATATTGTACTCTTCTGTATCTACCCCTCTCTGGTCCCTATTACAAACTTCGCGCAATTTTGTTCGCGCAGGGCAAATTTTTTTGCTCGCATCGTCCAGCGTTATCGCGTGGAAATTAACGTGGTATTACGATACCAACGCATTTTGTCATCCGTCAAAAAATAACGTTCGTAAAACGACGCACCAAACGAAGTGTAATACGCTCGCAGTAATGTAGCGCACGTAAATCAGTATGCGGACTGTTTTTTCGCTGGATTCAGACAATCAGAATTAAGGACCTTAATTGACATCAATTTATCTTAATTGACTCACTTAAGTTTTTGCACCTGTCAAAGTAAATCTGAGTATATATGCTGCAGCAATAAAAAAAAATAACGCACAAATTCACAATTTTATTGTTTGGGTATGTGTAGAATGTGTAACTGTACTGTGCTGTATTTTCTTTTTCATGCTGGTGGTTTTCGTTTCGGCCAAAACGTTCCGATTTGCAGTTACCATCAGCTTTTAAAAGACGTTAAAATTATGCGCGCAAACGTCGTTTGTAAAAAGTTGCACGAAGATTGTAATACCATCCGCATACCAGCGCACGAATGAATTTGCGCTCACAATGTTAAGAATGGAATGCGCGCACAAAATTTTGTTTGCGCAGGGTCACTCGCGCTAAACGTTAGCGCATCGTTTGCGCGAACGTTGTAATACGACGTTCAGCGCAAAGGGTTTTGCCCCTCGCGCAAATGTGCATTTGCACACGCAAAACAGAATGTGCGAAGAATGTAATAGGGGCCTCTGTATATTGTATTCTTGCTTTCTGTATAGTGTAGAATGTATTCCCTTTGTTTCTCTGCTTTCCCCTCCCCTCTCCTGCTAGGACCTAGAAGACTATTCAATATTTGGGGAACATTTTCATTATTTTGGGGAAGAAGTTGCTGGATTTCAGACACCAGCTGGCAAAAGCTAAAGGTTTTGAGTTCGAGTTCGAACTCGAACTTTTTGAAAAGTTCGAATTCAAACTTTTCAAAAGTTAGAATTCGAACTCGAACTCAAACTCAATACAAGTCAATGGGCCTCAAAATTCAATTTTTAGAGTGCCCTCCAAGAGGGCATATATGCTACATATTTGCCATAAAAGGTGTAGGGAGGTCCGGGTAGTGCCCTGGGGGACAGGAAACAAGGACAAAAAGTAAAAAAAAAATGTTTTTAAAGGGACAGTGAGTTTTCCATGAAATAAGGGTTAAAAATAAAAATGAAAAATTCCTTCAAATATCGTGCCTAGGAGGTCCCCATAACCTGCCCGTGAAGTGGCGGATTTGTAGGATGTATGGAAACATTTAAAAACAATGTCCAGGTCCGGGTAGTGCCCTGGGTGACAGAAAACAAGAACAAAAAGTTTAAAAAAATAGAAGTTTTTAACCCCTTCACTGCTGATGACGTGTGGGACACGTCCTCAGTTACTCCAGCTGTATGCTGAGGAGGACGTGTCCCACACGTCCTCAGTTTTGCGGGACCCCCGGCAGAGATACTCACCTCTCTGTCCGGGGTCCCGCGGCGTTCTGACTTCAGCGTCCTCAGACGCTGTGAGATGCCGTGTATAGAGATGCTGATGGGGTTGTGTATAGAGATGCTGTTTGTGTATAGAGATGCTGTGTGGCTGTGTATAGAGATGCTGTTTGTGTATAGAGATGCTGATGGTGTTGTGTATAGAGATGCCGTGTATAGAAATGCTGATGGGGCTGTGTATAGAGATGCTGTGAGGTTGTGTATAGAGATGCTGTTAGGTTGTGTATAGAGATGCTGTGAGGCTGTGTATAGAGATGCTGTGTATAGAGATGCTGTGTATAGAGATGCTGTGTATAGAGATGCTGTGAGGTTGTGTATAGAGATGCTGTGAGGTTGTGTATAGAGATGCTGATGGGGCTGTGTATAGAGATGCCTTGGGGCACCTAAGTGCGGCGTAGCTCCGGTGGGGGCCGCCATCTTGGATGGCGTCTCCACCCCGGGTCCCCCCTCACTGCCTGACGTCCTCACGCATAGCGTGATGACGTCAGATAGCCGAGGAACCCCTAACTGCCCGGAATCCCCTGGTGGAGATAGGGGGTTCATTTGAACCCCGATATCTCCAGAACCGTGGCAGCTAGGGGGTCAATCGAAAGGCCTGAGCATGATACCCAACATGACCAGGTATAAAGTAAAAAAAATAGAAAAAAAAGGAAAAACATGTATTTTTTTGTGTGTTGTTTTTATTAATGCAGCAATATTGTTCACATTTCAATTATAATGTGAACAATTATGCTGCAGTAATGATTTTTTTCTATGGGGTGCGCGTTTGCTATAAATCACGTAATTCCCCCACAAAATGTAACAAGTCCCCATTTCTAATTTTTGTACAAGCGCACCCCATAGAAAACATAACCGCAAACGCTCATGTGCTAAAATGTGAAAAAAAACACTTTACACACTGCAGATGATTAAAAATTCAATTTTTATTGCACTTTTTGTCATAATATACAGGCATGACATGATGTATACATATAAAAATGATATATTATGAATCTGCGGAGTCTGACGGAAAGAACGATATCTAATATGTCTGGGTCATTTAATAAAATGTGTCTTCAAATCGCAGTTAAACATGATGAGCGAAAGCGGTAAAAATGTGCTGAGCACACAGCAGTGAAATGCAGGGTTAAGGGGTTAAACAGCATATCAGAGGAAGATTTAGTAGAGAAATGAACACTTCTCAGAAGCACAGGTGTTGTTTGATACATGTTCAGATCAGGAGACACCACACCCTCAGCCCCTCAGTCTACAATGTATAAAATTCATCTTTGCAAGTAGACATTATTTTTTAATTCAATATCTAATAAACAGTTGCTTATAATATTCTGCAGTAAAGAGTCTCTTTATTTCTAGATTTTTTTAGTATTTTTTAAGCATTTTTTATACTTTTTTCAAAATTATTTATTTTTTTCGAACTCGAACCGAACACGCCAAAAAGTTCGAATTTTGCTAACTTGCGAATGGGCAAAGTTCGAATCGAACTCCGAACTGATCGAACCGAACAGCTAGTAATAGGCGCTAATACCACAGCTAACGGTAGTGCTCATGCAGGTGAGCGCTATCGTTAACGTTAGGTATGTAATAGGGGCCAAAATGTTTAAAAAAATACAAAAAGATCTTTAAAAATTTTAAAAAATAAAAAGGGTTTTTTCAAAATCTAAAAATAATGAATGTTCTTAAAACAAAATAATTAAAAATGTCAGGCCTAGGCGAGCCCCAGACTGCTGGAAGGCTCAGGTGGCCGGCCGACCGAGGAACGGGTCTTTTAATTTATGGAGTGAACATAATTAATAGAAAGGTTTCAGCTGCACCAGACTTTTATCAGCTTCATAAAAGCCTGGCGCGGCTGAAATGTTGCAGTTGTAAGGTGTTGACTCCATAAATTAAAAGACACGTTCTTGGATCAGACAAGTGCCTGCTCATTTCATTCCCCCCCCCCCGATTATCATCTCAAGATCAGCCTCCTCAGAGAAGTGTGCACAGTTTAGTGGATTTTTTGTTCTTTTTGCAACACTAGGGATTGATGCTGCCAAACTGTTTTTCCAGACCCCCTTTTGATTATCATTGCCTTAATCCTACAATTTAATTTACATATAGATTCGTATGTGTCTATCCTGATATATTTAGATGCTTATCTATTCATCATGTGATGCTTGTCGTCTGATTTCCAGTACCGGTTTCTGAGGTGAAGATACAGAGTAACACTAGCTCCTCCGTGATTCTCTGGGCTGGAATTGATTCAGTGTCTCTGAGCTGTTCAGCTGATGGAAGTGCTCTTCATTTCTCCTGGAATCTGAATGGTGTCCCATTACCCTCAGACAGCCGATATCAATATAATCAAGATAACTCCATTATCATTATCAGTCCTCTGGATAAAAAGGAAAATGGAACTTTCACCTGTACGGCCACCAACGTCTTGAACAGCGAGACCAGCAGTGACTTGAATCTCAACCTGGCCTGTGAGTAATATGGAAACCGTAAATATGTATTTCTTATTAGTATTCATGTATTGCATTAGTTTATGCATTAGTTTGTGTTGCATTCTGTTTCTAGGTGTACATACAAATATCACCATATCTTTCCATTTTATGACTTAGCTTGAATGTTTCACATTGTAACAGTAACGTCACAAGTCAGCAGTTCATGATCCCCAGGAGAACATCATTTCTGTACTTTTGCATCATTGACTTTAGAGAGTGTCAAAGGAACAGAAAGACAAATGCTTCAAAGGCATGTCTCCATGCTCCTGGCCTCTTGCTTGTGCATCACAGGCCCAGTAGATAGGTGTTCTCTTTGCCACCTGTGACTAAAGGGGTTATTCAAGAGAGCTGACCTGCCCTGGAATAGCACTGAACAGTGAATTTCCCTATACGGTGCAATTTTGTGGCCATTCGACTATTTGGAAAGTAGGCAGCTCGCCAAATTTTGCCAGGGAAATATGGTGCTGTTCAACGGCAGTGAAATCCCCATAGAGCAGTAATGGTTATTCTATTCAAAGAACACCGACCGAAATGTCAGTGAAATGCCCTGCTGCTCGGTGTTTTCATTCATTTTGTTCTAATAAACCGTTATATTTTGTTGCAGATTAAAAAAATAATCTACTGTCTTTTAGGATATTTTAGGCATCTTTTCAGATTATTATCAAAATTTGTTTTGTTTCGGATCAATTCGCTAGGGTTTTTTTGTTCGCTTCAGTGCGTTTGTTATCTACGGTGATTTGTATTTTGGATCAATTCGTCATTTCATTTTTATTCTTTTATTTCGGAATGTGTAACGGATGAATTAATTGCTTAGATTAGGGTTAAAAAAAAAACGTAATCCTCCTGTCCTTGGTACTGAAATGTTTCAGCACCAAGGACAACATCCGCCAAATGCAGCCAGACTGAAGGAAAGAAAAAAAAGGCTGTGTTCGGCAAAGAAAAAAAACCGATAATCATCGAGCCTGAATTAGGCATTTAATGTTTACATTGTCTATTCAAATGATAATTACCAATAAAGATAGAATTTATTGCTGTTAGTTTCGTGTGATTTGGTTAGTCACAAGATTGTTACGCTCAAAGACTAGTTAGCCTTTTGTCGCTGTCAGTGCACTGATAAGGCTGTAATTTAACTACGGTGGATTTAACAACATTAGGTTTTTTCTTGGCATTTACATTTTGACCTTTGAATAACATTTTAGATCTTTTGCTACCAATTAATGGGAAATCTTTTTTCTGTGGTAATCTATCCTAGTTTAGGGCAACCTGTGGACAGTAGCAGCAGATTGGTCTGCGCTGTTTCGGCTAAGTTATTCTTCACCAAATCAATTCCAAGTTAATTTCTATGCCTTACTATTAAATCCTAATGGAATTATAAGGTGTAGCATTTATGTGTTCTTTTCAATTAGCATATTTTCTACCATTCATTTTTACTAATCTGCGATAATCCATCATTTTCGCGATACTAGTGTAATCCGGTGGATGCACCGGTTACTTTAGACAATATATAATTTTGTTACATCAATTATTAATTTTGTTATACATTCAATGTGACAACAATTCTTTAATGTAAGAAGTGTATTTTAACCCTTTCGCTGCTGAGGCTTTTCCCGCCCCTGTGCTGAGGTCATTTTTTACCTGTTTTGCGCATCATGTTTAAACCTGTTTTGAAGGCTTATTTTAGTATATGACATCGACATATTATATATCGTTCTTTCCGTCAGACTCGGTAGATTCATAATATGTCATTATTATATGTATACGTTATGTCATGTTTGTATATTATAACAAAAAATGCAATAAAATATGTATTTTCAATAATTTACAGCGTGTAAAGTGTTTTTTTCCACATTTTAACATGCGAGCAATTGCGGTTATATTTTGTATGGGGTGCGCTTGTTAAAAAAATTAGAGATGGGGTCTCGTTACATTTTTTTTTGGGGAAAATGACACCATTTTTAACAAACGCACCGCATACAAAAATCGTTAATGCAGCATTATTGTTCACATTATAATTGAAATGGGAACAATATTGCTGCATTAACAAAACAAAAAACAAAAAAAAAAAGTGTTTATTTTTTTTTTTTAATTTTTTTTTTAATTTTTTTTTATTTTTATTTTTATTTTTTATTTTTTTTTTACATTTTTTTTTACTTTCATGTTTGGTATCGTTGGAACGGCCATGCTCTGGCCGATCCAACGATATCAAAATTTAACCCCTAACTGCCACGGATCGGGAGATAGGGAGTTCATTGGAACTCCCTATCTCCACACTTCGTGGCAGTTAGGGGTTAATGCTAGGACTGGCGTCATCGTGCTGCGCACGATGACGCCAGTCCTCTGGGGGAGTTCCCGGAAGCTTGGCCGACATCCAAGATGTCGGCCAGCTCCCGGGAAGGATCGCAAATCGGCGCTTTTCAGCGCCGATTTGCGATCCAGCTCCCCAGGGGTTAATGCCAGGCATCATTTGGAAGGGCAGGCTGTGCCCTTCCAAATGATGCCTGGGTTAAGCCCCTGTGAGCCGCCGATCGGGAGGGAGAGAGGTCCGAAGGACCTCCCCCCCTCCCTTTCAGGCGCCTCCTCCGCACATGCGGGGGGGCGCCTGAATTATGTGTCATCGCGGGGGCGCGATGACACATAACAATGGCGGCCACTGCTCCGGATGCCGGCTGACATCCAGGATGTCAGCCCGCACCGGAGGGGCCAGCGATCGGCCGGAACCCGGCCGAACGCTGACCCCAATGCGAGGACGCGCTCAGCGCGTCCTCCGCATACCAGGGGCAATGCTGAGGACGCGCTGAGCGCGTCCTTAGCATTGAAGTGGTTAATGTATGTTTAATAAAATATAGTTTTTTAATTTTTCAAGCAATAGGTAATTTTGTCCTCGCAAGGGGAATTGTCGTTAAGAAAAAAAAACCTCTGCATTTTAAAATAATTTGTAATCCAAAAATTTCACCCAAAAAATACTCAAAAAATGCTAATAAATTCAATAAATAAAAAGGCTTTTCTGCCGCAAATGAAACAATATCATTTCATTATATTCTGTTTCGTTTTCGTTCCATTTCCAAAGTATTTCCGAAATACGTAATCGGTATAATTTCGTCCGAATTGCGATTCCGAACGAAACAAAACGCACATATCTAATAATTTCTAATGAATAATCCAGCTGCTGGAAAAATAACAATTTGGATTCCAAGAGCTAACATTCTAGTCGGCACCCATGAGGTTACAGCATGATTTGAGAAAATCACCTTTATCCATTTTCATGTAACAGTTCACATTAAACTGTAAAAATTATGTTGGAATTAGAAACAAATGCAGGAGGAGTTAACTTTTAATGCCTGCTAGACCCCAATCTATTTAATTTACTAGTTAGTTTTTACCTATATTTAAAGTAACGTTTCATCCCATGTTACCGTCTCTTGACGAGCAATGTTCTTGCCGATTTAGTAAATTTTGGGATAGGTCAATTAGGCTTAGGTGTGCTTGAAAACTTGAAGGATTGCTTATTTTCCAATAACCAAGGTGCCAGACGTGTTGGGTTCAATCATTCATATTGATTTGGCATAGTAAATCTAAATGCCGTTTTTATTACTATTCAAATAAAACTTAAATTACGTGAGCAGCAGAATCGAGCTCCCTATCCATTAAAAGTTATTCCGTCTCTGACATACCAGATGTTACATCCTCAGCCCCCGCTGTGCTCAATGGGGGGTCTGGGCAAGAAGGGGGACCGCTGGCTGGTCGGGTGCCAGCCCTTTCTTCTGGCAGATCGGCATTTGAGGGGGCGGGGTCAGGAGTGGTCACTAGGAGCCGCAGGCTTTAAACAGGGCTCAAGGAGTTGCCTCGTTGCCCTATTTGTGGAGTTTGTATCACGCACCGCTTCTTCCTGTATCTGATTGAATTTACTGTTGACGACCCTGCTTTGTATGAGATTCCTGCTCCTGTTATTGACCCGGCTTGGCTTTGACCACTCTCTCTCTATCGTGTGTATTAAGTTGTTTGCGTGTTTTAGTGATTTAACCCCATGCTGGTTGCTGGGTTGATCACTCACTGTTTGGGTTCTGTCCCATCACGTTTAGGGGTATCGTTTGTAACCCTCCGGGGTCCCTTTACCCAGGCTACTACTCATGTTAATGTTTTTGCAAAGACCATGATAACAAACGATTGTTTATTTCTGTTTAATGTTATTTCTAATCGCATCTCTGTACATATTAGCAATAACAATCCTGTATGCAAGCCAGTACCTTCCGAGAGTCACCAGGTATCTACTAATCTCAAGTATTTACCAGAACAATTGGTTTCTGCTTCTCTGACTGCCCTGCACCTTGAATACTTCATGGACTAAACAGAGTGTGAAAATGTATCCCCAAGAGGAATAGAAACTGCAGTTCACAGCACTCTCCACCAGGGTGCTAAGGTATAAACATATAGGAAAAAATATAGAACATGCAGTACAATACAACCTTATAGATGGTCAGATATTTTTGATGATACAGGATCTTCAAGGAAGTGCAGAGCCTCTAAAATCAGAGCATACACAGAAACATAGCATAATACTGCCAGATATTTAATAAAACATAAAACCACAAAAAGAAGCCACTCACAAAATTAGTGGCACACGATGTATAAAAGTGTGCAAAAGCGCATATTAAACCAAGTCGTTCAAATAGTCACCACAGCCAGAAAGACGTTGTCCTTAAAGCGTAATTTCTGCAGGAGAGCCTGGCCAGGATACCACTCCGTGCTGAGAAGTTCAAATACCAGGTGGAACCACAGTCCTTCAGAACGACCAATTGGGGAACCGAAGACCTGGATCCATCCGAAGTGAATAATGGACGATCCGACTCGCGGGCGAATAATGGACGATCCGGCGGGCGAATGAACGAAATAGCGGAAACAAGCAAGTCAGTTCGACGCGTTTCGTCCTCTGACTTATTCATGAACTGACTTGTCCGTCCGAATCTTCTCTCTTTTAAAATCCTCATTTCTTTAATTAGCAATCTAAAATACATTCATGTGTGGATACCGGAATTGGGTCTTTGACAGCCAATCTATCAGAATATATTGACAGCTTTTTACAAAAATATGTTCCACTAGCTCCGTCCTATATTAAAGACTCAGGACATCTTATGGAGATTCTTCAAAGTCTAGAGTGGAAAGAGACTTATATCTTAGTAAGTATGGATGTGACTTCTCTATACACAGTTATACAACACGAGAAAGGCCTGTCGGCCATAGACAAAAGAATAGAGGAGGATCCTAATATTGAAACTGAACAGAGGGTGTTTTTGGGTGAGGCCATACGTTTTTGTCTCACTCATAACTTTTTTGGTTTTCAGAATAAATTTTATCTCCAGAAGACAGGAACAGCCATGGGTGCCAAGTTTGCCCAGGGATATGCTAACATCTTTGTTGCCCATTGGGAGCAGCAGGCCATTTGGGACAACAATCCATATAGGGCAAACTTGGCACTCTGGCGACGTTATATTGATGATGTTCTATTGATTTGGGATGGTAATAGGGATGACCTTAGGGGGTTGTTTGATTTTGTAAATACCAACACCTTTGACCTCAAATTTACCATGGAGGTGGGTAATGAGACCCTTAATTTTTTAGATTTGAACATTTTCATCAAGGATAAAAAATTCTGTACTAGGACTTTCTTTAAACCCACTGATAAGAATTCCTATATAAATTATAATAGTTGCCACCATAAAAAGTGGCTTCAAAATATACCTAAAAATCAGTTTGGACGAATTCGATGTAACTGTATGGAAATGCAAGATTTCATCACTCAAAGTAGAGAGCTTTCGGAAAAATTCCTCCTAAAACAATACCCTAAACCTCTAATAGATAAGAGCTTGAAAGATATTGTGGATCTGGATAGATCAACTTTCTTCCAAAGAAATTCAGGAAAGTTTAAAGATCCCACTAAGTGGGACCTTGCTTTCTTTACCAAATTTAATGGTAGAAGTAGAGATATAGAGCTAGCTCTTTCTAAATGTTGGCCTATTCTTCATAATGATCCAACTTTGTCTAAACATCTACCGGCCTTAACTCGTGTCATCTATAGAAGAGCTAATACAGTCAAAAATACATTGGCCCCAAGTGCTTTACCTTCTAATCAAAATAAAATTGAAAGTATGGATAATAAAAGTCACTTCCTGCTTGATAAACCAAAAGGTTTTTTTAAGTGTAGTGCCTGTTCTATGTGTAGAGAGCTTAAAACAAAAGTGGTTTCATTCAAAAGTACGAAAACAGGAAAGGAATATCACATTAAAGAATTCATTAATTGCAATACCACCAATGTAGTTTACTTACTCCAATGTGGTTGTGGGGCCCAATATATTGGGAAAACAAAAAGAAAACTAAAAGAACGTATCTATGAGCACTTTTACAACATTAGAAAACATAGTGATAAGCATAGTGTACCCAGACATTGTTGTAAGTGCTCTAGTTTCAATTTTTCCACTTTTGTTTGGTTGGGTATTGAAAAAGTTAAACACAATTGGAGGGGTGGTGATGTTGCTAAAGCCCTTTCTTTAGTGGAAACTAAGTGGATATTTTATATGGACACTTTAAAACCGCCAGGCCTTAATGTTGATTTAGAACTTCAATCTTTTATATGATGGCCCTAGTTTACTCCCTATTTTATTGAGCCATGTGACTCTCACTTTTGGGATCTAGTTAGTTCTTACTGGGGGTTTTTGTATCTCTAGTCCTTCCTCCCTTGTCTTTTTGGTACTTTTCTGGAACATAACATAGGTCTTATATATAAAAATATATATTTTATATATTTTTTATTGAAAATATTACCGGTTATGTACATTTATGTTTATGTTATACGTTATCAGCATACATGCACGTTTTTAATTTTTGTCTCCATAGGTTCTTCTTTTGTCATCTCTGGATCTATGTTAGCAATGTTATGCTTTATTTTTGTTGTCTGTACGTCGCCCACACTTTCCATTAAGTTTGGTCGATCATGCCCTTAGCCTTAATGGATTCTGATGTTAGGCGGCATCACTTCCGATGCGCTCGTTCGGACGCATTTCCGATGCGTTCGTTCGGGGGAATTTCGGAATTTTTACCATTTCCGGTATCCACACATGAATGTATTTTAGATTGCTAATTAAAGAAATGTGGATTTTAAAAGAGAGAAGATTCGGACGGACAAGTCAGTTCATGAATAAGTCAGAGGACGAAACGCGTCGAACTGACTTGCTTGTTTCCGCTATTTCGTTCGTTCGCCCGCCGGATCGTCCATTATTCGCCTGCGAGTCGGATCGTCCATTATTCACTTCGGATGGATCCAGGTCTTCGGTTCCCCAATTGGTCGTTCTGAAGGACTGTGGTTCCACCTGGTATTTGGACTTCTCAGCACGGAGTGGTATCCTGGCCAGGCTCTCCTGCAGAAATTACGCTTTAAGGACAACGTCTTTCCGGCTTTGGTGACTATTTGAACGACTTGGTTTAATATGCGCTTTTGCACACTTTTATACATCGTGTGCCACTAATTTTGTGAGTGGCTTCTTTTTGTGGTTTTATGTTTTATTAAATATCTGGCAGTATTATGCTATGTTTCTGTGTATGCTCTGATTTTAGAGGCTCTGCACTTCCTTGAAGATCCTGTATCATCAAAAATATCTGACCATCTATAAGGTTGTATTGTACTGCATGTTCTATATTTTTTCCTATATACTTCATGGACTGTCGTTCCACGTATGGTGTTTCTGAGTGTGACCTAGGCTTTCTGTCGGTCTCAAAACCCTCAGAGCCTAGAGGCAATTCAGCTAGTCCTTTGAGTCCCCTGGTTCTTGAGTTACAACCTGTATTTTATGCAATTTCTGTGTTAATCAAGAAAGTATTGTTGCCCTTAAGGATCTCAACTCCGCTACTCTGGGGGAAGTGATATAGCTACCGTTACATTAGCTTCATCCCATACCCGCATGATGGTGAGGTCTGGTCCTTTTTTATCTTCTGCTTCCTCTAAGGCTGGGGTCAGACTAATGCATTTTTAACGTGCGTTTAGGCGCACTTAATCATGGCCGCACTAGCAGAAAATGACAGGCAATGACGGCCAATATACGAAGTACGGCCGCACGAAAGTCCGGCCGCACAACGCAAGTGGAAAATGAACGCAATTTTTTGAGAACGCAGAACCGGTAGTACTGACGTACAGAGTGCGCTGCGTCCGCTAGCGGCGTGTGTGAGTGATTAGGAGACGTCAGACGCTGCTAATGTCCGGCCAACATAACGTCCAGATGTAAAAAAAAATTTGAGATCCGTAAAAAATCACGCATGAAAATGCGCATCTTCTGACTGTTTTCACGCATTCCGTGAAAAAATACGTCAATGCGTGCAGACTCACTTTTTGAAGGTCGCTGCAAATAATGCGTTCGTTTGACCCAAGCCTAAGGCTGGGGTCAGACCAGCGCACTTTTAACGTGCGTTCTGGCGCACATAATTACGGCCGCACTAGCAGCAGATGCCAGGCAATGACGGCCAATATACGATGTACGGCCGCACAAAAGTCCGGCCGTGCAACGCAAGTGGAATTTGAATGCATTTTTTTGAGAATGCTGAACCGCTAGTACTGATGTACTGAGTGCGCAGTTGCGGCATAGCGGTGTGTTTGCGTGATTAGGAGATGTCAGACGCTGCTAATGTCCAGCCTACATAACGTCCAGACGCAAAAAGAGTTTTATTGACGATCCGTACAAAATCACGCCCGAAAATGCGCGTCGTCTGACCGTTTTTGCGCATTCCGTGAAAAAATACGTCAATGCGTTCGGACGCACTTTTTCACGTTCGCGGGGAAAAATGCTTTCGTCTGACCCTAGCCTAAATCTCCAGAGTTCCTTTAAATTAACTAAGGGAATGTGTGGTTATCTGCCCTTCCCAAGAAGAGAATGTTTATGACTCTGTTAAATGTTTAATGGTTACATTGCCATATATATAATGTATATTGTAAACAATACCTTAAATATGGAAGTTATTCAGAGAGCACCAAAATGTCAGCAACATTTCCTCGTTCCCTGCACTTCGGGGAATCAAATTTCTCCACCCTTCGGTGAATTCAGCAATCACCGCAGGGTCCCCGGAGTGCAGGGAATGGACCTGAAAATCCGCTGCAAGAATGCTGCAAATCCACCGAAAACCCACTGACAAAACACATTCGATATGATCAGTCGCACCAATGCAAAAAACACACCGAACACATCTGGAAAAAGTTGACGAGCCGTCGAACACAGCGCAGACCAATCGCCGGAAAAAGCTGACAAGCTGAAGAACGGGGTAAAAAGGAAAACCAAAAAATTTTGAAAGTGTCAAAATTGAAATGCTGTTTGCAAAAAACTACTCAACGAAAATGCCTGAAATGTATGTATAAGGTCCAATGAATGATAATAAAAAGGTTCTTAAAAAAAAAACGCTGTTGAAAAAATCCCCAAAAAAATGCCTAAAAGGTCCTAAAAAATTCAATAGACTTTTTACTAAGCTCATGGGACCCCTTAGATTGTAAGCTAATGGGGCCACTTAGATTGTGTTGGGCTTGGGCGAATATTTTTTTTGTAGCATATACATTATGCGTATATTTACTTTATGCGTATATATAATGGCACGTGGTATGCATGGCATGTCAGGCTGGTTGTTAGGCACACTGGTATTATGACACATTGGTATTATGCATGGCAGACTGGTAATATGGCTGGCAGACTGGTATTGTGCATGGCAGACTGGTAATATGTCTGGCAGACTGGTATTAAAAACTACTGGCATGGCAGAATGGTAATATGGCTGGCAGATGGGTATTGTGCATGGAAGACTGGTAATGTGCATGGCAGAATGGTAATATGGCTGGCAGATGGGTATTGTGCATGGCAGACTGGAAATAAGGCTGCCAGACTGGTATAGTGTATGGTAGACTGGTAATATGGCTGGCAGACTGGTATTGTGCATGGCAGACTGGTAATGTGCATGGCAGAATGGTAATGTGCATGGCAGGCTGATATTATGGCTGGTTGACTGGTATTGTGCATTGCAGACAGGTAACATGGCTGGCAGACTGGTATTGTGCATGTCAGACTGGTATTGTGCATGGCAGACTGGTATTGTGCATGGCAGACTGGTAATAAGGCTGGCAGACTGGTATTGTGCATGGCAGACTGGTATTGTGCATGGCAAACTAGTAATAAGGCTGTCAGACTCGTAATAAGGCTGGCAGACTGGTATTGTTCATGGCAGACTGGTAATATGGCTGGCAGACTGGTATTGTACATGACAGACTGGTACTAAGGCTGGCAGACTGGTATTATGGTTGGCAGACTGGTATTATGCCTGGAAGACTGGTAATGTGCATGGCAGACTGGTAATGTGCATAGCAGGCAGATATTATGGCTGGCAGACTGGTATTGTGCATTGCAGACTGGTAATAAGGCTGGCAGACTGGTATTGTGCATGGCAGACTGGTAATATGGCTGGCAGACTGGTAATATGGCTGGCAGACTGGTATTGTGCCTGGCAGACTGGTAATAAGGCTGTCAGACTGGTATTGTGCATGGCAGACTGTTAATACGGCTGGCAGACTTGTATTGTGCATGACAGACTGGTATTGTGCATGGCAGACTGGTAATAAGGCTGACAGACTGGTAATATGGCTGGCAGACTGGGGGAGACTCTGGGCAGGGGGGATCTGTGAGGGACACAAAAAATCTGATGCAATGGAGAGGCGCTGTGTGCACAGCGCCTCTCCAGTGGATTGGACTTTTTGTGTCCCACACGTACGCTGAGCACGTGCTACAGCGGTTGGCTGCGTGCGCACCCAGCTGCGCGCATCCAACTGCCAAAATATTAATACGGCGGAGTGTATAATGCGTTTGCGCACCAGCAGTACGCTGGGTGCGCAAACAACCGCCCAAACAGTACTACGGCAGAGTGTAGAATGCGTTTGCGTACACATTCGACACTCTGCCGTCATACTGTTTGGCTGGTTGGTTGTGCTGGTTGCGCGCGCATGCGCAGAAGGGTTTTTAGCGACGGACACGCCGGACCTTACTGTTTTATAGTAGAGATTGGATAAAACGGGAATATTTTTAACATTTAAGCCTATGGGGTTACCTTAATAAACCTGCCGAATGAAAACACTGAACAGCAGGGCATTTCGGCAACTTTTCACTGCTGTTTGGTATCTTTGAATAGATTAACCATTGCTTCTCTATGGGGAGAGGACAGTGCGAGCCACTGCTTTTTTTTACTGTGAGCAGTGGAAGTCTGGAATCGACTAGATCACAGTGTCCTCCCTGCTTTGTCTGTGGCTCCTGTGCGATCCCACTGGTGCTTAACTCCTAATCCCCCCATTGTACTTTTTCTGATCTGTCTCCAACACAGCCCCTATGCATCCCATTACTTCTCATACACAGCATTCACCTCGGTGTGTCACCCCTCTCCTCTTAGAGTGCAAGTTCTTGAGCAGGGTCCTCTTCTCCTAACGCTCTCAGTGTGTCTAACTTGTTTGTTAATTAGATTTGTTTTGTCCTACCCATTAGTTCATCGTTAAGGAATTTGTTGGCACTTTGTAAACAGCAGTAATTGTGAGTTGGCACAGAGCTTGCAGCAGTCGCCAGAAACCTATAATCAGGGGCGACGCTATCACCGCTTCCATTATCTCTGCGGCTCCCTATTATCCAAAGGCCAGCTGCTATTAGAGTCTGGGTTGGAATAGGTACAGTAACGGAAATTGACTCGCACCAGTTTTCTTCCCTTGTCGTCTCCCTTTCATCAACAACCATGGAATAGAGCTCAGTGTATGCTAGACCAAAGTGAAGATGAAGTTTGATCGTTTATTAGAATATGTATTGAATTGCTTTTCTTGTGTTATCACTTATAGGGCATCCAGACGGCGACATACAATGTTCTGCAAATGGAGCTGGTGAAACTGTTAACCTTTTCTGTTCTTGGCCTGGAGGCTTCCCACAAGCTAATATTAATTTAACATTTCAATCCCAAAACCTAACTGGCCGAGACCAAGTGATGCATAATGTACCCATAAACACGATTACCTCTAATGACGAGTTGTTCTGCCATGGGGCTCAAGGTGGACGAGAAATGACTTGTGCACTTCCATTAAGTGAGTATCAAAACTGTATAAATAATGATTACCAATTTTAAAGGCAAAATATCCATATACATTATAACAAATCACTCTACATCAATTGGTATGCCCTTTACTCTGATATTCTGTGTAATTTTAATGGTTTTCCTCTATAGAGTAATTTCTTTTTAATAGTGTCCTTCCCAGTTACTTCATCATCACCCAAAAGAAATTAAACAGAGTTCCCTTTTTTTGCCCTTAAATAATTGGTCAGATGCTGCTGACAGCCTCTGTCCAATTATTTTTCATTTTTTTCTGTTGGGGAGATTGTACTACTCTTTTGTCCCTTGCCACGCACTGCTCCTCCTCTTTAACTCAGGGACTGCCAAACCTGGATGTCTCTTCATCTATCTAAAGGAATTTGCACTCTTATGCAACTTGCGTGGAACCACAATTTGCGCACCACTACGGTCTTGCAAACTTTGCGTACACAAGTTCCGTAGCGCCTGCACAAAGCGATGGATCAGAACTGCGTATGCATGTGCATATTTAATTGTTCACTGTCTCTCTGAGACCACTTGCTAACGCGAGTGGCAGCCAGGTGATTCAAAATCCTGGCTGCTGGAGATGATGGGTGAGGTGAAGGAAACTCCTCCACTTCACCCTGCAATATCACCCAATCCGGGTAGAGAGGAGAGGGGGGAGTAGGGGCAGTTCTCACATCGTGATCACTTTAAAACAATAAAGTGGTCAAGATGTGTAGAGCATCTCTTTAAAATTTGACCTCTCTTTTTGATGTATCTGTATAAATTATGGAGAAACAAGCACATTAACTGGACGACTGATGTAATAATCCAATTTACTGATTTCAATATAGGAACAGTGTGTCACTGGTAATATAATTTGTTTCTCAAAAAAGTACCATGTTTGTTTTGTATGATTATAGTATGTTGAAAGTAAATTGCAGTCGGTAACTATGGATCCTCTGCATTTCTCATTTTAGAAAGACCAGTCGCTGAAGGATTCACCAATCATAGTTCAATTCCAGTAAAAATAGGGGAAAAGGCTACAATGACAGTCACTCTGTCGGGCAGTGCTGTTGGAGTTAACTCTCGTGTCCTGACACCAAAAATACTCCCTGCTACATTTGCATGGTACCACTACAAACCTGAACCAATTCAATTGTCTGAGGAAAACATTGTATCCACTGAATCGTCTTCCACTCTGACCTTGAATTCAGTAACAGCGAATGAAAATGGAACATATGAATGCAGAGCTGGGAATTTATTAGGGACCACAAGTTTCTTCTTCATTCTGGATGTAGCAGAGGAGCCGGGTATGTTTCTTCTGAATATTTACCAACATGAATAAATTAGATTATATTCGCACACAGTTGTAGACATGTGCATTTCGAATATCGGGCGAAAATCACTGTTTTCGTTATTTTTTTGTTTCCGAAATACAAAAAATGGCCTTCCGAATTAACGCATCGATCTGAATATATGAATCACAATAGCAAAATGAAAAAAAAAAAAACAGAACGAAAATGATCCTAAAATAATCTGAAACAAAAAAAAAACAGAACGAAACAATCAAAGAAATAAATAAAAAATAGAATGGAATGGAACGAAATGAAAAAGAAGTTAATAAAAACAGGCTGTGACAGACTCAGCTGTCTCTGGGGCAGTTGGAGGAGCCTGGGGGCTAGCCTCCTGCCTATGGACTACGGCCAAAGGTGCTAACTGGGGTTTGCCAGCTGGATTGCCCAGGGAATCCAGTATTTATGCTGACTGTGTTTCTGTATTAGCTGTCCTGTCTTTATATTGTACTCTTCTGTATCTACCCCTCTCTGGCCCCTATTACATTCTTCGCGCAATTTTGTTTGCGCAGCGCAAACTTTTTTGCTCGCATCGTCCAGCGTTATCGCGCGAAAATTAACGTGGTATTACGATCCGAACGCATTTTCTCATCCATCAAAAAATAACGTTCGTAAAATGACGCGCAAAACGAAGTGTAATACACGCGCAGTAACGTTGCGCATGTAAATCAGTGTGCGGACTGTTTTTTTTTGCGGGATTCAGACAATCAGAATTAAGAACCTTAATTGACATCAATTTATCTTAATTGACTCACTTAAGTTTTTGCACTTGTCAAAGTAAATCTGAGTATACATGCTGCAGCAATAAAATAAAAAACGCACAAATTTACAATTTTATTGTTTGGGTATGTGTAGAATGTGTAACTGTACTGTGCTGTATTTTTTTTTCCGTGCTGGTGTTTTTCGTTTCGGCCAAAACGTTCCGATTTGCAGTTACCATCAGCTTTTCAAAGACGTTAAAATTATGCGCGTAAACGTCATTCGTAAAAAAATTGCACGAAGATTGTAATACCATCCTCGTACCAGCGCACGAACGAATTTGCGCTCACAATGTTAAGAATGGGATGCGCGCATGAAATTTCGTTCACGCAGGGTCACTCGCGCTAAACGTTAGCGCATCGTTTGCGCGAACGTTGTAATACGACGTTCAGCGCAAAGTGTTTTGCCCCTCGCGCAAATGCGCATTTGCACACGCAAAACACAATGCGCGAAGAATGTAATAGGGTCCTCTGTATATTGTATTCTTGCTTTCTGTACAGTGTAGAATGTATTCCCTTTGTTTCTCTGCTTTCCCGTCTCCCCTCCTGCTAGGACCTAGAAGACTATTCAAGTTGGGGAACATCTTCATTATTTTGGGGAAGAAGTTGCTGGATTTCAGACGCCAGCTGGCGAAAGCTAAAGGTTTGACAGAGGTACATGGTCGGTGTGCAAGGCAGTCTGTCACATTTGGCTGGCAGCGGTCGGATTAGATTTTTTCCAGAGAGCAGTCCAAACCACCAACGGGACCCAGAGAGGCTACCATCAGAGGAGAGAGGGATGGAAGCACCCAAGCAGCACAAGGAGCCTGATTCTGCCCAGGGTGTGCTGGAGGAGAGAAACTCTGCCTGGCGGAAGCTCTGGGGAGAGGTTCTGCAAGTTGAGCAGACCTACTTGGGCAAAGTTATCCATAATAATGAGGAAAGATTCCAGGCACATTAGGACTTGCGGTTACAGTTCCTAAGGAGAGAAGCAGCCCCAGAATGGCTGTTGGAGCTGGATGACCTGATCTGAACAGAGATGGTACTGGGTGGCGGGTACTGGGCAATGGACTGGTATATCGCCAGATGTCTCCAATGCTGGGGAGAAATAATCCCACAATGGGCTATGACTTCGGTGGCCGGGATTGGTATTTGATGCTCTCCAGGGAGACCCCCATTTTGGCAGTGCATTTGAGTGGAGATTGGAAGATGTTCGGGATCTCAGGAAAATGGAGCTCCCCAGTGAGCTTGGATTAAGAGGTGACTTGGACTGGCTGCTCACCCAAGAATGGGAGCTGGAGAAGGACTACAAAAGACTGTTTGAAAAAGCAGAACAGTTTGCTCCAGCCGCCATGGAGGATGCAGAATCTGCAGTCGCAGAGGATGAGCTGGCAATATCCAGTCTCGCCAGCCTGTACCCAGGGCCTGCAGCTATTCCTGTGCACCAGGGAGAGGAGGCAGTCGTCCCCACTCCCCAGCTAAAGACAGTGCTTTGTGCCTCTACTGCTACCGAGGAGGCAAAGCTTTTACAGCAGAAGTACAGCGGGCCAACTGAACCAGAGAAAGTGTCAGAATGGGTAAGTAAAATTTCTGAGGAGCCTGCAACAGAGCAGGGTGCCAGGGATCTTTGGCCACCTGATGAGGAGATTTGCGTTGCAACGGTGGATGGGACTGCGGTTTTCACCAGCAAGAGCCTTGGGGACATTGTGGCATTGCAGAAGAATGACTGCCTGGTGACGGGGGGAGAGACTGAGATCCCCACCGGCGATATACTGGGATGCGGGACAGCTGACCCAGAGGCCCCACAGTGTGCTCCTCCAGCCCACAGGTGGCAGATGGAGCTGGAAGGCCTAGATTTGTTTGGGCCAGAAATGGACTATATGTTTGTGGACGAGACTGCAGCCCACCCCACTGTGCTTCCAGGATGCAGAGCGGTCAGCCCGGATCCCCAGCTTGGGGAGCCTGAACAGCTCTCAGAGGATTTGAGAGAACTGCTGGCAATGGAACATAGTGCAGCCGAGCTCTGTCCCCATCACGCTACCCCACAGGATGGTGAGTTGAAGGACTGTGGAGTTGGTGGGCTTGAGGCCGGTGGCAAGTGGCCAGTAAGTTCAGCAAGACTTCTTTTTCTGCAGACACGGTAACCCCTTTGTGGCTCCTGAAGGAATATAAGGAGGGGGTGATGGCATCTGTGGGTGTGCACCAGACCACAGTGCCAATTGAAAGAAGCAAACTAATAATATGATCTGTTACAAAATTTTAAGAATGAAAAACAAAAAGGCCCCTATTACGCTCTTGGCGTTAAAACGCAGGTGCAGGGGAGGAAAAACTGCACCCACAGTTTCCCCCCCTTGCGCCCGCATTTTAACGCCAGATTACAATGCAGGCACAATAATGCTGCCTTCATTGTTATCGAGCGTTAAAGTTAGGGATGCGCGCGGAAGCACTGAGGGCAGCCGCATGCATCCTCTCAATGGAGTCCATAGGACTCCATTGAGTTCCTCTCTGCCGGTCACGTGACCGACCGGTCGGCATAGTGATACACAGGGAAAGACAGGGGGACTTTCCCCCCCTGCCTTCCCTGCTCCCGCCGGCCGAAGGATGCGACCGGAGCCGCGGTCCTCGCCGCAGGACAGAGGGTAAGTATGTGGCTTTTTTTTTTATTTTTTTATTTTTAAAGCTGGTATTAACGGATTCTGCAGAAGCGGAATCCGTTAACACCAGGTCCTGGCTCTGGTTAACTTTTCATTGACCAGAGCCAGGCGTTAATCAGCGCTGGGACATTGTAATCCAGCGCTGAATAACACTTTGCGCTCCCCATGTTAAGTATAAGGAGAGCAAAGTGCAGTAACCTCACGCTGAGAAGCGTAAGGTACCAAACACAAACGGGTTTTTTAACCCGTTTGCCCTTGGATTGTTATAGGCAGCTAATACCGCAGCTATCATTAGCGTTAGGTATGTAATAGGGGCCAAAGTGTTTAAAAAAAATACAAAAAGATCTTTAAAAATTTTAAAAAATAAAAAGGGTTTTTCAAAATCTAAAAATAATGAATGTTCTTAAAACAAAATAATTAAAAATGTCAGGCCTGGGCGAGCCCCAGGCTGCTGGAAAGCTCAGGCGGCCAGCCGACCGAAGAACGGGTCTTTTATTTTATGGAGTGAACGCAATTAATAGAAAGGTTTCAGCTGCACCAGGCTTTTATCAGCTTCATAAAAGCCTGGCGCGGCTGAAATGTTGCAGTTGTAAGGTGTTGACTCCATAAATTCAAAGGCACGTTCTTGGATCAGACAAGTGCCAGCTCATTTCATTTCCCCCCCCCCCGATTATCATCTCAAGATCAGCCTCCTCAGAGAAGTGTGCACAGTTTAGTGGATTTTTTGTTCTTTTTGCAACACTAGGGATTGATGCTGCCAAACTGTTTTTCCAGACCCCCTTTTGATTATCACTGCCTTAATCTTACAATTTAATTTACATATCGATTCGTATATGTCTATCCTGATATATTTAGATGCTCATTTATTCATCACATGATGCTTGTCCTCTGATTTCCAGTACCGGTTTCTGAGGTGAAGATACAGAGTAACCCTAGCTCCTCCGTGATTCTCTGGGCTGGAATTGATTCAGTGTCTCTGAGCTGTTCAGCTGATGGAAGTGCTCTTCATTTCTCCTGGAATCTGAATGGTGTCCCATTACCCTCAGACAGCCGATATCAATATAATCAAGATAACTCCATTATCATTATCAGTCCTCTGGATAAAAAGGACAATGGACCTTTCACCTGTACGGCCACCAACGTCTTGAACAGCGAGACCAGCAGTGACTTGAATCTCAACCTGGCCTGTGAGTAATATGGAAACCGTAAATATGTATTTCTTATTAGTATTCATGTATTGCATTAGTTTATACATTAGTTTGTGTTGCATGCTGTTTCTATGTGTACATACAAATATCACCATATCTTTCCATTTTATGACTTAGCTTGAATGTTTCACATTGTAACAGTAATGTCACAAGTCACCAGTTCATGATCCCCAAGAGAACATCATTTCTGTCCGTTTGCATCATTGACTTTAGACAGTGTCAAAGGAACAGAAAGAAAATGCTTCAAAGGCATGTCTCCATGCTCCTGTCCTCTTGCTTGTGCATCACAGGCCCAGTAGATAGGTGTTCTCTTTGCCACCTGTGACTAAAGGGGTTATTCACAGAGAGCTGATCTGGCCCCGAAATGGCACCGAACAGTGAATTTCCCCATACGGTGCAATTTTGTGGCCATTCAACTATTCGGAAAGTAGGCAGTTCACCAAATTTTGCCAGGGAAATATGGTGCTGTTCAACGGCAGTGAAATCCCAATAGAGCAGTAATGGTTATTCGATTCAGAGAACACCGACCGAAATGTCAGTGAAATGCCCTGCTGCTCGGTGTTTTCATTCGGCAGGTTTAATCAGGCGAATCCCATAGGTTTCAATGTTAAAAACATTCCTGTTTTTATCCAATATCTAATAAACTGTTTATTCTTTTAATCTGCTACAAAATGTATTTTTTTTTTAAGGATACTTTAGGCATTTTTTCAGATTATTATTATTATTATTAAAATTTGTTTTGTTTCGGATCAATTCGCTAGGTTATTTTTGTTCGCTTCAGTGCGTTTGTTATGTATGGTGATTAATTAGGGATGCACCGATACCACTTTTTTAAGACCGAGTACGAGTACCGATACTTTTGTTCAAGTACTCACCGATACCAAGTACCGATACTTTTATTTTATGTCATGTGACGCTTTCCAATAAGAACAGACCTTCTATAAAGCCCCCAGGTCTCATGAATATTGCCCCAGCTCATGGATATCCTGCCCCCCAGCTCATGGATAATTGCCCTCCAGCTCATGATAATTGCCCCCCAGCTCATGGATAATTGCCCCCCTGCTCATGGATATGCCCCCTGCTCATGGATATGCCCCCTGCTCATGGTTATGCCCCCCTGCTCATGGATATGCCCCCTGCTCATGGATATGCCCCCCTGCTCATGGATGTGCCCCCCTGCTCATGGATATGCCCCCTGCTCATGGATGTGCCCCCCTGCTCATGGATATGCCCCCTGCTCATGGATATGCCCCCTGCTCATGGATATGCCCCCAGTTCATGGATAATGCCCCCCCCACTCTCCGCTCATACTTACCTTCCTTCAGCGATGCCGGGAAAGTCTTTGCGCGCGCGAGCTCCTTGGAAGGTCCCCAGCCGCGACCACGTGATCGCGGCTGGGGTCCTTCCAACGAGCGCACGCGCGGAAACTTTCCCGGCGTCGCTGAAGGAAGGTAAGTATGAGCGGAGAGCAGCTGCAGGGCCTGTCTGAATGCTCTATCTGCATTTGGACAGGCCCTGCAGCTGCTCACTTTGTTTATACTTACCACCTTCCTTCAGCGACGCCGGGAAAGTTTCCGCGCGTGCGCTCGTTGGAAGGACCCCAGCCGCAATCACATGGTCCCACGTGGTCGCGGCTGGGGTCCTTCCAAGGAGCGCGCACGCGGAAACTTTCCCGGCGTCGCTGAAGGAAGGTAAGTATAAACAAAGGGCGGAGAGCAGCTGCAGGGCCTGTCCGAATGCCGATAGAGCATTCGGACAGCCGCCCCAGCACCTCGGATACCGGCAAGCCGGCTCAATGCCGGCTTCCGGTATCGGAAAAAAATATCGGGGGTACTGCAGGAGTACCAAGTACTCCTGCAGTACCCGGTATCGACACCGATATCGATACTAGTATCGGTATCGGTGCAACCCTAGTGATTAGTATTTTGGATCAATTCGTTATTTCAGATAAATAATTTGTTATTTCGTTTTTATTTATTTCGGAATGTGAAACGGATGAATTAATTACTTAGATTAGGGTTACAAAAAAGATACATAATCCCCCTGTTTTTGGTGCTGAAATATGTTTCAGCACTGCCGGGCTCTGGAGAAAAACATCCTCCTGCACTTGGTGATGAAATGGTTCATCACCAAGGACAGCACCCGCCAAACGCAGCCAGACTGAAGGAAAGAAAAAAAAAGTCTGCGTTCAGCAAAGAAAAAATCTTCCTCATTTTAAAATAATTGGTAATCCAAAAAGTTCACCAAAAAAATACAAAAAGTACTAAATTTTTTTAAAAAAAACAATAAATAAAAAGGTTTTTTGCTGTAAATGAAACAGTATCAATTCGTTATATTCCATTTCGCTTTCGTTCCGTTTCCAAAGTGCTTCCGAAATACAATCGGTATAATTTCGTCTGAATTGCGATTCGGAACGAAACAAAATACACATATCTAATAATTTCTAATGAATACTCCACCTGCTAGAATAATAACAATTTGGATTCCAAGAGCTAACATTCTAGTCGGCACCCATTAGGTTACAGCATGATTTGAGAAAATCACCTTTATCCATTTTCATGTAACAGTTCACATTAAACTGTAAAAATTCTGTTGGAATTAGGAACAAATGCAGGAGGAGTTAGGACTAGTAAGTTTTTACCTATATTTAAAGTAATGTTTCATCCCATGTTACCGTCTCCTGAGGACGAGCAATGTTCTTGCCAATTTAGTAAATTTTGAGATAGGCCCGTTAGACTTAGGTGTGCTTGAAGGATTGCTTATTTTCCCATAAACCAAGGTGCCAGACGTGTTGGGTTCAGTCATTCATATTGATTTGGCATAGTAAATCTAAATGTCGTTTTTATTAGTATTCAAATCAAACTTAAATTACATGAGCAGCAGAATCGAGCTCCCTATCCAATAAAAGTTATTCCGTCTCTGACATACCAGCTTCATTCCATACCCGCATGATGGTGAGGTGTAGTCCTTTTTTATCTTCTGCTTCCTCTAAATCTCCAGAGTTCCTTTTAACTAAGGGAGTGTGTGGTTATCTGTCCTTCCCAAGAAGAGAATGTTTGTGGCTCTGTTAAATGTTCAATGTGCCATTGCCGTACATATAATGTATATTGTAGACAATACCTTCAATATGGAAGTTATTCAGAGAGCACCGAAATGTCAGCAACATTTCCTCGTTCTCTGCACTTCGGGGAATCGAATTTCCCCACCCTTCGGTGAATTCCGCAATCACTGCAGGGTCCCAGGAGTGCAGGGAACGGATCTGAAAATCCGCCGCAAGAATGCTGCAAACCCACCGAAAACCCACTGAAAAAACACATTCAATATGATCCAAAGTATTGGATCAGTCGAACCAATGCAAAAACCACACCGAACACAACCGGAAAAAGCTGATGAGCCGCCGGACACAGCACAGACCAATCGCTGGAAAAAGCTGACAAGCCGAAGAACGGGGTAAAAAGGAAAAACGAAAAAAGTTTGAAAGTTTGCTGTTTGCAAAAAAACTACTCAACGAAAATGCCTGAAATGTATGTATAAGGTCCAATGAATGATAATAAAAAGGTTCGTTAAGAAAAAACTACCCTAAAAAAATCAATAGACTTTTTACTGCAGATTAAAATAATTAACAGTTTATTATATACTAGGTGGAAAGCCTGCCCAGAGGGCAGTCTATTGTTGTTGTCGCCAGCTCAGAATTCATGTCCACATATTTGTTTTTCAATGTCCTATCCAAGAGCATCTCTTTATATAAATGCATTTGTAACGCATCCATCGCCATCCCATCCGCAACAGGAGGGCCAACTGAGCAGCTCTGATGGGTGCGCGCACAGCTGACAGCGCATTACAAAGGCATTTATATATTAGAGCAGGTTCCTCTTCCCTCTTAGATTGTAAACTCACGGGAACAGGACCCTCAGATTGTAAACTCAAGGGAACAGGACCCTCTTAGATTGTAATCTCATGGGAACAGGACCCTCTTAGATTGTAAACTCACAGGAACAGGACCACTTAGATTGTAAACTTGTGGGACCCCTTAGATTGTAAACTCATGGGATAGATTGTAAACTCATGGGACCCCTTTAGATTGTAAACTCATGGGCCCCCTTAGATTGTGTTGGGCTTGGGCGGCCATTTTTTTTGTAGCGTATTCATTATGCATATATTTACTTTATGCATACATATAATGGCACGTCGTATGCATGGCATGTCAGGCTGGTAGTTAGGCACACTGGTATTATGACACATTGGTATTATGCACGGCAGACTGGTAATAAGGCTTGCAGACAGGTATTGTGCATGGCAGACTGGTATTGTGCATGGCAGACTGGTAATATGGCTGGCAGACTGGTATTGGGCATGGCAGACTGGTAATATGGCTGGCAGACTGGTATTGTGCATTGCAGACTGGCAATATGGCTGGCAGGCTGGTATTATGACTGGCAGACTGGTATTGTGCATTGCAGTCTAGTAATATGGCTGGCAGACTGGTATTGTGCATGCAGACTGGTATTGTGCATGGCAGAATGGTAATAAGGCTGGCAGACTTGTATTGTGCATGGCAGACTGGTATTGTGCATGGCAGACTGGTAATAAGGCTGGCAGACTGGTATTGTGCATGGCAGACTGGTATTGTGCATGGCAGACTGGTAATATGGTTGGCAGACTGGTATTGTGCATTGCAGACTGGTAATATGGCTGGCAGACTGGTATTGTGCATGGCAGACTGGTAATAAGGCTGGCAGACTGGGAATGAGGCTGGCAGACTGGTATTGTGCATGGCAGACTGTTAATATGGCTGGTACAGACTGGTATTGTGCATGGCAGACTGGTAATAAGGCTGGCAGACTGGTATTATGGCTGGCAGACTAGTATTATGCATGGAAGACTGGTAATGTGCATGGCAGACTGGTAATGTGCATGGCAGGCAGGTATTGTGGCTGGCAGACTGGTATTGTGCATTGCAGACTGGTAATTTGGCTGGCAGACTGGTATTGTGCATGGCAGACTGGTAATATGACTGGCAGACTGGTAATATGGCTGGCAGACCAGTATTGTGCATGGCAGACTGATAATAAGGCTGGCAGACTGGTAATATGGCTGGCAGACTGGGGGAGACTCTATGCAGGGGGATCCGTGAGGAACACAAAAAATCTGATGCATTGGAGAGGCGCTGTGCGCACGGCGCCTCTCCAATGGATTGGATTTTTTGTGTCCCTCGCGCACGATGGGCGCGTGCTGCGGCGGTTGGCTGCGTGCGCACCCAGCTGCGCTCATCCAACCGCCAAAACATTAATACAGCAGAGTGTATAATGTGTTTGCGCACCAGCAGTACGCTGTGTGCACAAACAACCGCACAAACAGTACTACGGCGGAGTGTAGAATGCGTTTGCGCACGCATTTGACACTCCGCCGTCATACTGTTTGGCCGGTTGGTTACGCTGGTTGCGCGCGCATGTGCAAAAGGGTTTTTAGCGATGGACACGATGGACCTTACTGTTTTATATAGTAGAGATTGGATAAAGCGGGAATATTTTGAACATTTAAACCTATGGGATTAGCCTGAATAAACCTGCCGAATGAAAACACTAAACAGCAGGGCATTTCGGCAACTTTTCACTGCTGTTTGGTGTCTCTGATTAGATTAACCATTGCTTCTCTATGGGGAGAGGACAGTGTGAGACACTGCTTTTTTTTACTGTGAGCAGTGGAAGTCTGGAATCGACTAGATCCCAGTGTCCTCCCTGCTTTGTCTGTGGCTCCTGTGCGATCCCACTGGTGCTTAACTCCTAATCCCCCCATTGTACTTTTTCTAATATGTCTTCAAAACAGCCCCTATGCATCTCATTACTTCTCATACACAGCATTCACCTCGGTGTGTCACCCCTCTCCTCTTAGAGTGCAAGCTCTTGAGCAGGGTCCTCTTCTCCTAACGATCTCAGTGTGTCTAACTTCTTTGTTAATTAGATTTGTTTTGTCCTACCCATTGGTTCATTGTTAAGGAATTTGTTGGCACTTTTTAAACAGCAGTAATTGTGAGCTTGCACAGAGTTTGCAGCAGTCGCCAGAAACCTATATCAGGGGCGACGCTATCACCGCTTCCATTATCTCTGCGGCTCCCTATTATTCAAAGGCCAGCTGCTATTACGGAGTCTAGGTTGGAATAGGAAATGTAAGGGAAATTGATTCGCACCAGTTTTCTTCCCTTACCGTCTCCCTTTCATCAACAACCATGGAATAGAGAAAAAATGGCGTCACGCCCATACTCACGGGAGCGGCTGCAACTGCCAGGAGTAACAGCCCAGTTAATGTATAAAACATAACAAGGAAAAAAGGTGTCATCTGCGCTCGTTTCTATGTGTTCCATGTACAACAAAACTGAGGTTTTTGTTTGTTTCAATGGCCATTGCAACGTAAGCTCACTCGCCACTTCACGGCACCGCTTTACAGAGTGAGTACCTAACAATTGTAACCAAAAGGCCGCTCTACAGTTTTTAATCCCAAATGGGAAGTGTTTGGTGCGTGTATAAATAAAACCCACCATCTTTGCCTCTCCTTGGCTGAAAAGCAGCAGGAGAGGCTTGGAGCTGCTCAGTAGAGCGGCCTTTTGGTTACAATTGTTAGGTACTCACTCTGTAAAGAGGTGCCGTGAAGTGGCGAGTGAGCTTACGTTGCAATGGCCATTGAAACAAACAAAAACCTCAGTTTTGTTGTACATGGAACACATAGAAACGAGCGCAGATGACACCTTTTTTCCTTGTTATGTTTTATACATTAACTGGGCTGTTACTCCTGGCAGTTGCAGCCGCTCCCGTGAGTATGGGCGCAATGCCATTTTTTCTGTATTTATGTATATCATGCTTGTAACACCAGTCCGTCGTTCTGCAGCTGTTCCTCTTTCCATGTTTTTGTTTTAATCCCAAATGGGAAGTGTTTGGTGCGTGTATAAATAAAACCCACCATCTTTGCCTCTCCTTGGCTGAAAAGCAGCAGGAGAGGCTTGGAGCTGCTCAGTAGAGCGGCCTTTTGGTTACAATTGTTAGGTACTCACTCTGTAAAGAGGTGCCGTGAAGTGGCGAGTGAGCTTACGTTGCAATGGCCATTGAAACAAACAAAAACCTCAGTTTTGTTGTACATGGAACACCATGGAATAGAGCCCAGTATATGCTAGACCAAAGTGAAGATGAGGTTTGATCGTTTATTAGAAAATGTATTGAATTGCTTTTCTTGTGTTATCACTTATAGGGCATCCAGACGGCGACATACAATGTTCTGCAAATGGAGCTGGTGAAACTGTTAACCTTTTCTGTTCTTGGCCTGGAGGCTTACCACCAGCTAATATTAATTTGGCATTTCAATCCCAAAACCTAACTGGCCGAGACCAAGTGATGCACAGTGTATCCTTAAGCACGATTACCTCTAATGACGAGTTGTTCTGTCATGGGGCTCAAGGTGGACAAGAAAAGACTTGTGCACTTCCATTAAGTGAGTATCAAAACTGTATAAATAATGATTAAAATTTTAAAGGCAATATATCTATATACATAACGTATCACTCTACATCAATTGGTATGCCCTTTTACTCTGATATTCTGTGTAATTTTACTGGTTTTCCTCTATTTTCGCACCACTACGGTCTTGCAAACTTTACGTACACAAGGTCCGTAGCGCCTGCACAAAGCGATGGATCAGAACTGCATATGCATGTGCATATTTAATTGTGCACTGTCTCTCTGAGACCACTTGCTAACGTGGGTGGCAGCCAGGTGATTCAAAATCCTGGCTGCTGGTGATGATGGGTGAGGTGAAGGAAACTCCTCCACTTCACCCTGCAATATCACCCAATCCGGGTAGAGAGGAGAGGGGAGTAGGGGCAGTTCTCACATCCTGATCACTTTAAAACATTAAAGTGGTCAGGATGTGTAGAGCGTCTCTTTAAAATTTGACCTCTCTTTTTGATGTATCTGTATAAAATATGGAGAAACAAGCACATTAACTGCACGACTGATGTAATAATCCAATTAACTGATTTCAATATAGGAACAGTGTGTCACTGGTAATATAATTTGTTTCTCCAAAAAGTACCATGTTTGTTTTGTATGATTATAATATGTTGAAAGTAAATTGCAGTCGGTAACTATGGATTTTTTGCATTTCTCATTTTAGAAAGACCAGTCGCTGAAGGATTCACCAATCATAGTTCAATTCCAGTAAAAATAGGGGAAAAGGCTACAATGACAGTCACTCTGTCAGGCAGTGCTGTTGGAATTAACTCTCGTGTCCTGACACCAAAAATACTCCCTGCTACATTCGCATGGTACCACTACAAACCTGAACCAATTCAATTGTCTGAGGAAAATATTGTATCCACGGAATTGTCTTCCACTCTGACCTTGAATTCAGTGACAGCAAACGAAAATGGAACATATGAATGCAGAGCTAGGAATTTATTAGGGACCACAAGTTTCTTCTTCATTCTGGATGTACCAGAGGAGAAGGGTATGTTTCTTCTGAATATTTACCAACATGAATAAATTAGATTATATTTGCACCCAGTTGTAGACATGTGCAGTTCGAATACAAATACGGCCGAAATTCACTGTTTTCGTTATTTTTTGTTTGTTTCCAAAATACCAAAAACGTCCGTCCGAATTAACGCATCAGTCTGAAAATACAAATCATGGTAGCATAATGAAAAAAACAAAATGAAAAAACTAGAATGAAAATGATCCTAAAATAGTCTGAAACAAAAAAAACAGAACAAAACAATCCAATACCCCCCTCCAATCCAACACCCCTGTATATTGTATGCTTGCTTTCTGTATAGTGTAGAATGTATTTCTTTGTTTCCCTGCTTTCCCCTCCCCCTCCCCCTCCTGCTAGGACCTAGCAGACTATTCAAGATAAGAATGCATAGGTAAGCAATCCATTGTTCTTCACGGAAGTAAACAGTAATGTATGCTGGAAGGGAGGGGGTTGTGTCTCAACTGTGTTCTACCTGTGTGTTTTTTCAAATAAAGAGGAGTCTTTGTTATGCTGTTCCCAACGCTGGTTCTGCCTGGTGCTTTGGGGTACATCTTCATTATTTTGGGGCAGAAGATGCTGGATTTCAGATGCCAGCTGGAGAAAGCTAGAGTTTGACAGAGCACACGGACGGTGTGCAAGGTGGTCTGTCACACAGGGATTTTTTTTTTTACATTGAAACCTATAGGATTTGCTTGATTAAACCTGTCTAACGAACCACTGAAAATCAGGGCTAGAAATTAGGGTTAGAATTTCTATCCCTAATTTCTTACCATTCAGGGTTATTCAAAGAGAGCCAATTTGGCCCCGAAATGTAACCGGACACTGAAATTCAGCGTATGGTTAAATTTCCTGGCCGTTCGGCTATTCGGCTAAAAATAAACTGCCCTTGCACTGCACTTTTAGCAGGGCTAAATCCTATTGTATGAACTTCCTAAAAAGGTTGTGATACATTAAGTCCTAACTGCTAGCACTCTGTATCCAGCGTTATTGTAGAAGAAAGTACTGAATTTTATACTATTAGAAATATCGAGTGTGTCATTTATATTGAAACCAGGGGCATACTGTCTATGTTACCATTGTTAATGTATTTTCACTAGAACCTGGATTTATATGTATTGTTGCCATGACCAGCGTCGCACAGAGGAATATATTGTTTATCTAGGGGTCCAGGTGTGTCTGTCCTCAGCTGGATGGTGGCCAATCAGGTCCTGTAGAAATGGAGCTCCTTTATTGAGGATAGTTGGCACTGGGCAAGAAAAACGTTCACCAATGCAGGTTTAAACGTTTTATTCCATAAAACAATAAAACTTGATATAGCCAACGTATAACCAAAGTATAAAATACAATAAATGGACGCCAAGACTCATTTCCCGGGGTGTTCCGCTTCCTCAGTTTGATCCGAAATGAAAATAATGTCTGTGCACATGTCTACCCAGTTGTACATTGTACAAACTCAGTATGTTCTTTAAAATGACTTTGCCCAATGGACAGGACATCTCTCCCTTTATATAAGACAGCATCTTTTTCAGTTACATGTGTAGCGCTCACTCCCGGAGGAGCCTCTGATTAAACCTCGGGTTAGTCTCACCGCACTAGGGAATAAATATACACCAGCACTGTTGTGGAGATTATATACTTTACTGATCCCAATAAAGTGACACATATAATGCAAATACGGTATATGAACGACAGGATTTCGTAATGCGGGAAAACACGCGGCGGCAAAAGAAAAAGGATTAACCCCCTCAGTTCTGGAGTGTAAGTCCCGTGAGTGTAATGTCTCAAAAAGGTGTACGTGTATTGATTCGTGTACCCGGGTACTGTATTCAACCGGCCAGTGAATGTAATAAGCAAATCTTCGACTAGTCAAGTTGGGGCCCTGTAGAATTGAACAATAAGGCAGAGTGCTGGATTATACTTGGACTTGCGGCCTGTAAGGCCTCTCACCCATCCATTAGACAGTCCGTCCCACTGCCCGATCAAAGATGTCTCTCCGCTTGTCCTCCGGAACTCTGTGCCACCGGATCCGCCCTCTTGCTCATCCGATCTCCAACTCGAGAACTACGGCCTACCGCCTACACTCCCTATGGATCATCGCGGTCTCCTTACAAGGGGTCCAACTGGAACTGAAGTTCTGCGCAAACCTCTCAGCTGTAATGGGTATGCCTCCGCAAGTTACTGTCCCGATCTCCAGCGCCCTCGAGGTAGCGTCTGCGCTCCGGCCTGGTCTCGATCTCTGGCAGTCTCACTTGCGTCCTCTGTCTTTCGCCGCTCCGCTCACTCTGGCGCTCCTCCGCATGAGGCTGCTTACGTCTTTCCTCTCTGTCCCACCCACTTCCTGTATCCGCCGCAAAGCCTGATGGATATTGTAGTTCGTTTAGGTCCCGCACTGTCCATATGGCTTTTGTCTCCCTCTGGTGGCTAAAACCGAGTAATTGCAGCAACACAGTTTTAAACAGCGCTACACTTGTATAGTGTAAAAACTGAGATATTCTATTTTTATCTCCGCCCCCGTCCCCCATGTGGCATGCCGCAGTGAGGAGGGATGTGAGTAAGGATCCTTTCTACCGAACCGCCCTCTGCTTGCTGTGATTGCAGCATTACCTGCCTGACACGATGAGTAACAGCCAGCGCAGCACCCTGACTGTGCAGGGGGCTATTCTGGGGGACAGCTCTCTGCTTGCAGCAGCCCCTCCCCCAGAAACATGCAGCTGGCCCAGTTAGAGGGAGTAGATTAAAAAATAAATATCTCAATTTTTTTGGTAAGGTCAGAAAAAATGCTGACCTACATAAATGGAGAGGTGACATGTCCAATGTGCAAAAAACTTATTTTTTCCCATGGTGGGTGCACCTTAAATTAAATTAATTTAATCTATGAAATCATCACATAATTGAGAACACAGCACGTGGAACCTTCAAATAGAAACATCTTAGTCTGAGAAAGATGTTAAAGGTCTCCTGTAGTTTATATTGAACTTACAACTCTATTATTTATATTACTCTTTCAGTAGTTTCAAAAGGACTGGGAGCTGGTGAGATTGCGGGCATTGTGATTGGAGTGCTTGCTGGCTTGGCCATCATTGGAATCATTATCTTCTTTATCCTAAAGTCAAAGAAAAGTAAGTGACATCAACTTATTTGTGCTATAAATGTATTTTTATCTTTATGCCTTTTATATTCCCATTGCATGAATATTCTGACATATAAATATGTATATATAATAAAAACAGGGTTATTCAAAGAGAATCAAAGTCACCGCACATTCGGTGACTTTTCGTTCTCTTCAATTCGGTTCCTTTTGCCGATCCCATTTCGGTGACCTGCGGTGTATTTAGCAAGCACCACAGGGCCATCGAAGTGCAGGGAAAAACCGCCGCAAACCTGCCGAACACTTACCGCAAAACCCAGTGAAAGCACGCCGAAAACCCACAAAAACCATCTGGATTAGCCACGCCGAAAACGCCGGAGAAACCTGAGCAGGAGCCGATCACAGCTGCCGGAAAAACCCGACACTGCAGACGAATGGAGTGGAAAAAATAAATAAAACAGTACGCTTAAATGTTTGAAAAGTGAAACACTGTTTGCAAAGAGAAACTACTGAGCGAAAATGTCTGAAATTTACATATAAGATCCAAGGAATGGTAATAAAAAGGGCTGTTACAGAAAAAAAACACCTACATTTTTTTAAAAAGAAAATTTTTGCCACAAAAATCATGAAAAATGCTTAAAATATACCCCAAAAAAATCTATAAATAGAGAGACTTTTTACTGCAGAATATTATAATCAGCGTTTTATTAGATATTGAATTAAAATGGGAATATTTTTAACATTTAAGCCTATGAGATTTGCCTGAATAAACCTGCCGAATTAAACCACCGAATGGCAGGGCAATTCGGCAACTTTTCACTGCTGGGTTTGTCTGAATAGACAAACAGGGTTATTCAAAGAGAATCGAAAAGTCACCGCACGTTCAGTGACTTTTCGTTCTCTTCAATTCGGTGTGATTTGGTGATCCCATTTCGGCGACCTTGCGGTGTATTCAGCAAGCACCACAGGCCTGCCGTAATGCAGGGAAAACTTGCTGCCAACCCATCGAAAACTCACCGCAAAACGAGGGCGAACGCACAATGAAACCCACAAAAACATCTGGATTAACCCGCTGAAAGCGCCGGAAAAACCCGAGCAGGAGCTGATCACACGCAGCGCAGCCGCCGAAAAAGCCGACACCGCAGACGATTGAGGTGAAGAAAAAAAAAACAGTATGCTTGAATGTTTGAAAAGTGAAATGCTGTTTGCAAACAAACTACTGAGCGAAAATGTCTGGAATTTACATATAAGATCCAATGAATGATAATAAAAAGGGCTGTTAAAGAAAAAAGAAAAAACGATTTAAAAACAAATACAGAGAAAAAAATTTGCAAAAAAATACTGAAAAATGCCTAATAGGTCCTAAAAAATCTACAAATAAAGAGACGTTTTACTGCACAATATTAAAATGAATGGTTTATTAGATATTGAATTAAAACGGGAATATTTTTAACATTAAAACCTATGGGATTCGCCTGAATAAACCTGCCGAATTAAACCACCGAATGGCAGGGCATTTCGGGAACCTTTCACTGCTGGATTTTGTTCTCTGAATAGCCAAAGCATTGCTTCTCTATGGGGATTTCACTGCCCTTGAACAGACACCAAACAGGCACCGTATGTGCAGGCAATTCGCCAACATTTGGCGAACTGCCTTCTCTCTGAATAGCCGAATGGCCAGGAAAGGCAAGCGTATGCTGATTTTCAGTGTTCGGTTACCTTTCGGCAGCCATTCGGATCTCTTTGAATAACCCCTACAGAAAAAACAAGAAACAGCTATATTTATTATTTATTTATTTGCAAAATATTTTACCAGGAAGGATACGTTGAGATTTCTCTCGTTTTCAAGTATGTCCTGGGTATAACAGATATAACAGTTATATACTGTCATTTTTATAATCAGGGCTTGACTGATTTTAATTATCTTTGTATTTTTCAGAATCTCCCAAAACTCAAATTTACGAGAACACAGATGATCAGATGCCTCACACATATGAAACAACAATACCAAGAGTTGTTGTAAGTAGGGGGGAACTGACAACTCATGTGTCCTTTGGAAAATAAGAGATCATGGGACCCACTTTGTGCCAGGGACGTGTAGTCAGGGTAGCAAAGCCTCACCTGCCATTAAGCGTTGTAATAGTTAATTTAACTCACCTGCTCTGCACTCCCCGCCAGCAGCTCTGTCCTCTTCCGCTGCGCACATTCTTTTTACAGAGTGGTGGCAATTTACATAGTGGTGGCATGCTTCCCCTCTACGCTAATCGCGTAGGCTGCACAGGAGGTCTGCAGCCGAGTATCTGTTAAAATAGGAACACACGTGCACTGCCTACTTCCTGAGCACTGCCCGTCAGAGCCTCAGAGAGGCCCTGACAGACCAATGGAATAGTTTGGACCAATGGGAAGCACTATTGGCCCAAGCCATTCAAAAAACTGCCTGCATTGGAGGCTGGCCTCTCATTGACAGGAAAGGGCCCAGGCAGCTCCCCCTGCTCACTCTAGTGGTGGATACAGAAAATGACAGCTGCTCCCTCTATTGGCAGATACAAAGTATGACAGGCACAAGTTGCTCCCTCTAGTGGCGGATACAGAGTATGACAGGCACAGGAAAACAGTTTTTTTTATCATATCGATTTTTTTAATAGTAAAGTATATGATATGATGAAAATAATGGTATCTTTAGAAAGTCCATTTAATGGCAAGAAAAATTATATATAATATGTGTGGGTACAGTAAATGAGTGAAAGATAATTTATAGCTAAAAACAAACAACGGAAAGTTAGTTAATACCTGTTTATATCTGGCTCTGATACTAGCCAGTGCCTCACCAGCCACTGACCTCACTGCATGTCCGTGCTTTGGGCCCACCCACAAACAAGCACCGCCACCATGTACATTGTGGTTTTACAGAAATTATTTCTCTACACTATATTCAAAATAGCTATGTCAATGCTGCGGCAGACATCACTCGTTGCAGCGCTGGGTACACCGCTGCACAGAAAGGTCCCAGCACCACACTTGGGAAGCCGTCAAGCAGTTTAAAAGTTTGAAGATGGCAGACGAAGATGTGTAGAGGCCAGTGCCCCAATGCTCTAATGGTCAGTCCACCCCTGGAAGTAAGACCTTAGCAACTACTTACCATTCTATTGTTAGTTAAAATGGGAAACTAGAGAACATGGGAGCATTTACAGCCTTACGTAGCTAAGTGTCAGTTTTCTGCACCTAGCAAATGTACGCCAGCATTTTTAACCCCATTGGCACCAGGGTTTGCAGGGAGGCAGGTGGGACTGAATGCAGCATAGCACGCCCTTTGGCTCTCTGGACACTCCCCCAACTCCCTTTCACTGCAGGATCAGCCGGCAAGGGAGGCGGGGCAAGGGAGTAACCAGAGAGCTGCGGGATGTGTTATGTTGTCATTCAACGTTCAGGCCCACCTGCTGCCCGGTCGGCATAGCATGGGATGTGTTAAGGGGTTAACCTCAACTAATAAAATAAATAAGTTAACTGACAGCTTAAAAGTCAGAATAAAGAGCAAGTGCCAGTTACAAGTGCTAAAGAGAAATATATATATGTGTGTGTTTTCTCTTCAGATGACGGAGAACCCTTCCAGTAAAGAGGAGCACATTTACCAGGTAAACTAACCAATTGTCTTTTACTTTCACCAAATGTTTGAAAGTGGTAAAACTTCATAACATTACAGGAGCTGCTACTCCATGGAAGACTAGCAGAGACGCGTCAGAGCTGAAGTTGCTATATGGTGCATCAATTCCCTGTGTGCCAACGTCATCAGTAAGGCTAGGGTCAGACTAACGCATTTTTCGCGTTGTCTGTGAAAAAGTGCGTTCGAACGAATGGACGCATTTTTTCACGGAATAAGCAATAGCGGTCATACCATGCACATTTTCATCCGTGATTTTGTACGGATTATCAATAAAACCCTTATTGTGTCTGGACGTTATGTTGGCCGGACATTAGCAGTGTCTGACGTCTCCTAATCACACACACACGCCGCTAGTGGACGCAGCGCACTCTGTACGTCAGTACTAGCGGTTTCACGTTCTCGAAAAAATGCGTTTGTTTGCCACTTGCGTTGCGCAGCCGCACTTTTGTGCGGCCGTTCTTCGTATGCTGCCCGGCATTGGACGTCATTTGCTGCTAGCACGGCCGTGATTTAGTGCTGCTAAACGCACGTTGATACTGCGTTAGTCTGACCTTAGCCTTAGCGAGCAGTAACCACCAGCAGGCGGGAAATTGAAATATCGTCACTGCTGGTGATGCTGGTTGGGGTTGACGAAACTCCTCCACTTCACCCAGCTTTTCGCAAAAACAGAGGGCTGGGATGGGGGGAAGTGGGGCACTCCTCACATCCTGACCATTTTAAAAATATAAAGTGGATAGGATGAGTAGAGTGCTCTTTAAGGGAAAGAAGGGAAGTCTATCTTTTTAAAGTATTATATAATGGCGTGTAATGCATTAGTTTTTAATTCCAGACTTTGTGCATGCTCTGACAATCTGCATCAACACAGACACGAAAGTCATTGAAAGGTGACGTTTTAGGTAACCTTGATCTAATTCCATGATTCCATAGCATACAAATTGTCCCATATGACTCAGTTAGACCCCAGGAGGTTTGACTTTTCTATTAAGTCGCCTACTGATGACCGAGTCGGACGCAGGGAGACAAAAAATACACAAAAAATACGCGCACACATAACTGTGGAATAATATATATATTTATTATATATAGGCCACAGCTAAAAACTCCACACAATAACCCACCATAATAACATAACCATTCTCGTAACAAAATTAAAACAATAACCCAGTGCTGAAAGAGGACTCCCCACAAACCTCCAAACCAACCAACCACCAAACAACTTCCCAACTCCCAACCATCTGACCAAAGTAATCCTAACTAATAAGGAACCCCTAGCCAGCACTGCCTACAAGCCCCCGCCGTGACAAAGGAGCCCAACAAAAATACTGTACTAACGAAAAAACCAACCCAACCTGGAATTAAATAAAACAGGGAGGGAGGGTGGGGATTTTCACCGCTCTACCTCAGGAGAAAAAGGTACGCAGAGCCTCTCCACACGCGCCTTAAGTACCCTCCTGTTGACTCCTCCCACACCACTCCCGCTCAATCTCCTCACGCGCTGCAAAACCTTCTAGAAAAATCCTCCCTGCGTCCTGGCATAAGAGGCAACTTAAGGGCCCTACGCCTTAGGTGCTTCAGGCCTTATTAAGTCGCCTACTGATGACCGGGTCGGACGCAGGGAGACAAAAAATACACAAAAAATACGCACACACATAACTGTGGAATATTATATATATTTATTATATATAGGCCACAGCTAAAAACTCCACACAATAACCCACCATAATGACATAACCATTCTCATAACAAAATTAAAACAATAACCCAGTGCTGAAAGAGGACTCCCCACAATCACCACACACCTCCAAACCAACCAACCACCAAAAAACTTCCCAACTCCCAACCATCTGACCAAAGTAATCCTAAATAAAAAGGAACCCCTAGCCAGCACTGCCTACAAGCCCCCGCCACGAGCTCCTCACATAACCCCTTATGGGAGAGCTCCCCCACCAAGAAAAAACAGGGCTTGTTCAATCCCTTCCTTGAGTCCCAGGATGAACAGATCCTTGCCCACATCCGTCAGGTGAACGCCATCCGCCATAAAATAACACTCCGCCTCCTCCTCTTCAAAAGGTAGATGACGCACCACTACACCCTCCATCCTCCTCACAAACCTTCCCATGCAGCGATTCAGCTTGAGAAGGCCAAGCCGCACCACCTCCTCATTCTCCGCCTGCTCCCACACCATCCTTGGCATCACCACGGACCACACCACCACCGTCCATGGTGACCACACCCTCAATTGCCGCAGATCTTCCTACATCTGCTCCAGCAGCATACAAAGAGGGACCACACCCAAATCGTTCCCTCCCATGTGAACCACCAGCACATGGGGAACGTCACCGTGCCTCAGGGCACCCAAAATCGTCGGCTTAAACTCCTCCCATAGGAGTCCACAGATTCCGATCCACAGTACCCGTGTTGCCGACCCAAGCAGACCCATCTGAACTCCAGAGGATCGCACCAACGCCCTTCTTCTCGCCCAAAAAATCAGCGAGTCTCCAACAATCCACACCACTCTTGGAGGATCTGCAAAAACAAAAACAAATTACCAACATCTCCACCACACAAAATACTTTAAAAAAAAAAGAAAAACTCCCCACCAAACCACCACACATCCCACCCAATAACCATGACCATACCTGTAAAGAAAAAACATATCATAAACAAACACCAACTCCTTGCCTCCAAATACTCCAAACCCCCACACTCAACCCCAAACAACCAACAAATTTACAAAGATAAAATAGAATAAATATATATTCCGTATAAAAGGTATAATTCATATTTCAAAATTTCTCTTTTATATTATTATAATTTTTTTTTTTTAAAGTTGAAAAAAATAACATAACATAACATACAGCAAACTGTGCTCCACATTACCTCCCAGCTTTAACAGATGATTACAAAAATTCATGACACCAAACCAGGACGAACGTAAGACTTAAATTCCTTAGGATTTCTCCCTAAACTCAACAAACCCTTCTTAAAAATAGAAATAAACTGATATCTTGATAAAGCCGACCCGTTCGCGTGACATAAAAAGGCCACACTAGACTCCACCCGTACCTCCAAAAATTTCTTAACGTTCTCCACTGGACAAACCACACAGTTATCCACACTGAATAAACCAACTCTATGCCCCCTAATCAACTGATCCGTCTTGGAGTTAGCAACCCAAATAACCAGATCATTAACTCCCAACCAAACCGCATCAGCTCCCAAACCACCACCTCCTCTCCTAGAATTGCACACCAAGTCACCCACTCGAAATGCCCCAAAAAACCCTATACAAAAAGTCGCCCTCAGAAGCAGAACCTCATAAGGTGAAGAACAAAAACTCCCAACAAAATCCCATAGCCCCTCCAATAATTGTCTCGAAACTGGGCGCCTAGCGTCCACCCTGCATCTTCCCTTCACATAACCCCGAACTGCACATCTGATCACAAAATCCTTGGTGACATCTCTTTTCCCCGATACCTGAAAAAGGAAAGCCAAGGCGGCTAAAGACTGCCGAAACACTCCAGGAGATGCCCTAGACTCAAATAACCAAATGAGGTATGCTCTGAGCAGACTTTCCTCATCCAAACCACCCACTGCCACGTACCTGAACCGCTCAGCCAAAGCGTCCCAATCCCTCCATACTCGCGAATAGGCCTTCCAAGATGACTCAGACAAAGAACCTCTCACCCATCTTCCAAAGATTCTGAGCCTAGCTGCCAAAGGCCCTCCGGACAAGGGGTGCCCACCTCCTCTGCCAACGGAGCCAGGGAATGAAACCTGTCCCACTGAAAATGAGACAAAGCATCCGCCACTGAGTTAAGGCGACCCGCAACATGTCTTGCCCTGCATAAAACATTAAACTTAAGACACAACAACGCAAATCTCTTCAGTATTCTGATGACTGGCAATGATGAAGCCGACAAAGAATTAACCGCCGACACCACCGCCATGTTGTCAGAACGGAACAGAATCCTTCTTCCCTCCAGAGCACCTCCCCACAGCTCCAAGGCCACTACTAATGGAAACAACTCCAAACAAGCCAAATTCCGCACCAAGGAAGATGCCAACCAACTATCAGGCCAACGAGAAACACACCAACGTCCCCTAAAATATACCCCAAAACCAACACCTCCCGAGGCGTCCGTGAAAAATTCCAGCTCCTTCGCCAAAACCTCTTTCGAAGGGAATAAGGCCACCCCATTAAGCACCACCAAAAAGGATTTCCACATTTCCAAATCTTCTTTCATGGTACTGGATATCTTAATAAAGTGATGACCTTCCCGAATACCTCATGTCGCCAAAGCCAATCCACGTAAAAAGAATCAGCGATTGTAGCTCTCTCAACTGTAATTTCTTAACCGACAGGGCCCCTTCAACCTGTCTCAAAGCTTCCCCCACTTTTATCACAGGTAAACGACACTCACCCTATACTGAATCAATCTCAATTCCCAAGAAAGTGATAACCGACGCTGGAACTTCCGTTTTATCAGAGGCCAAAGGAACACCAAATCGGTGTGCCACCCACTGAAAAGACCGAAGAATGTGCAGACATTCTCCTGTCCCTTCCCTTCCAACACACAAAAAAATCATCCAGATAATGAGTCAGATTGTTCGACCCTGCCACTTCATGGCCCACCCATTCCAAAAATATACTGAAACATTCAAAAAACACAGGAAATGGAACAACCCATAGGCAAACATAAATCCACATAAAATTTGCCATCAAACCAAAATCCCAGAAGATGATGACACGAAGGATGAATAGGTAATAGCCGAAAAACCGACTCAATATCCACCTTGGCCATTAAAGCCCCAGGTCCTGCATCACGAACCAAACTAACCGCAGAATCAAATGACACGTATGACACCGAGGCCAACTCCTCACCAATATCATCATTCACCGACCCCCCCCCCCCGTGGAAAGGATAAATGATGAATCAAACGAAACTCTCCTGCCTTCCGCTTCGGCACAACCCCCAAAGGGGATATCCTCAAATCCCGCACAGGAGGAGACAAGAATGGACCTGCCATCCTACCAGCCCCAATCTCCTTAACCTCCCTGGCGGTCTAATTTTTTCAAAATTTTGTGTCTAAAAGCGTCTCAATTTTTTTTAAAGGAAACGGGTTTTTGTACATAGTTAGCCTGTAATAATTAGGAATCACGCACTGAAATCCGTGAAATCAAGAGTCCTTACTGGTAAAATCCTTTATAAATAAATAAATAAATTAATTTAAAAAAATAGTAAATACACGGAGTCCGATAAAGTTTGAAACACGACATAATAATTTATTATCCCAAAAATAATTATCCAAAATAATGCAAATAAATGATATTCAATAAAATACAACAAAAAACACTGAAATCTGTCTGAGAACAAGGGTGAGACGATGTATGGTCTATTTCTTATCCTGTGCTGCCACCTCGTGGCCGTTCATAAACATTGCATTTTGTATTCAGTGTTTATTATGAATGAAATTTGCTGCGGTCCAGCCCCCATGCATCATTTGACTCGCAGGGAGCCTTCCAGGAAACAGCTCGCCGCGATCACACTGCGGGGGACAGCGAGGGAGCCAGGAGGAGGTGAGTATGTATTCAGCCCGAGTGTGGCTCGGGGTTACCGTTCACGGTAGTGAAATTTAACCCCGAGTCACACTCGGGAATACTGCCAGGGAGGTTAAACACCTTCTCCCAAACTACTTCCGGATACATTCTAGCCGACTTCAAATTTCTTAACTTGCCACCCCCTGGCCTTACCACAAAAGGAATCCGAAAACCAACACCAAAACCGTCACGTAAAAACTCTGCATCTCTATGTCTTCCGTAAAGCCTTAGCCACGGTAACATCGTGTCGTGTTTCACTGGGGAAGCTCCCCTCTCCAGACCCTCC